>WAAD01019612.1:2365-112841 GCA_013389945.1 Fregata magnificens
GGAAAGGAAAGGAAGGGAAAGGAAGGGAAAGGAAAGGAAGGGAAAGGAAGGGAAAGGAAGGGAAAGGAAGGGAAAGGAAGGGAAAGAGAGAAAATAAAAGAAAAATTATTTTTGTTGGAAATGAAAGCACACATAAATGGATCTGTTCTTATTAGACTGTGGAGCAGCTAACGAGAACCAGACATCTCACCTCTCAAACCATTTCAGACTGGGGACGGTGGAGGACTGTGCCAGGCTCTGCTCCTGCCCCAGGTGAGCATCCCACATGGGCTCTCTCCTCCCTCCTTCTTCTGCTGCCTCCTGTTGTTTCTGCATCTCAGATCGCAGATCTCTTCCTTCCAAGCAAAGCTCACACATCAGGAGAGGCATGGGCCACCTCCCACACCCTCTTGACCCAGTGGGAAGCACCACAAGGTCTTGCCAGGGCTGCAGCCGCAGTCTGCCGCAGCAGGGTCTGTCTTGGGTGGTAGCTGCATCTTTTTATCTTCCTCCAGGAAATATTTTGCTCCTCTTAACAGTAGCTGTTTTCTACCAAGGAACAAAACCCTTTCCTCTGCCAGCCCACAGCGGTTTCCCTCCCCACTGGTCCCCTTGTAGGAGCCATCAAGATGTGTGTGCATGGCTTTCACATTGATCAAAGCAATGAGTATACATTTTCCTTTCTTCATTATGGAGTTTTATTGTTACTCTAAAACACGCCAGGATTTGGGGCCCCCCCAGCCCTCCTTTCGGAGGTCCGAGTGCCGGCGGGTTGGCAGGCCATCAGCAGGATCATGGACTTTATAAAGGCGCACAGCGCAGATCTTCATTCATGCATTAACTTGGCATAACATTTACGTAAACCCAGACCCGACTTCCATTACCCCAAATCCCCAGCCGGAGCAACTGGACTCCTATCGTGGCAATTAGTCTTTTGTCCAAGTTGGCAACTCTCTTCCCATCAAGGTCTGGATGATTTACTGTGCTGGAATGGTCTGGTGAGGAAATGGAGGGAAGGTCTCAACTGTTTAACTCTGTCGGCAACAAATCTCCCCTTTCCTTGTCCATCCTCATCCCTTCCTTCGCCTTGTTCTTAGTTTCTTGCTGCCAGTACAGACCAGGCTTTTCCCTCAGCGCTGAGTTCACTGGGTGGTTTTGGTAGGAAGGTGGGAAGCCAGCAAGATTTGCAAGAAGTCCACAGTGAGCCCATGCCCTCCTGCTCCACCAGGCTCATGGGACAGAGACAGAAGGACACCCTGTCCTGGATCTGAAGAGCAGATGGTGGGTCGAAACCAGCCACTGGAACAACCTCTTGTGTCCTACCACTGCCATTTCTCACCCTGGCTCTGGCTTTCAGATACTTTCCTGTTCACTCAAGCAGCCCGGTGGTGACCTATTCCTCACCACGATCTCAGCCCTACAGCCACAATATCCATTTTTTTCCATCTTGCTGAGCCTCTCCGCATTGTGTTTGCATGGAGTGGGACGAGCAGCCAGCGTGTCACAGACACATGCCACACACGACCAGAGACACAAACTGGTCAAATGGCAGTAAAAATCCAATTCAGCCAGATTTTGAGAAGCTCCAAAACCCACCTAAACCTCAGCGCTTTTAACAACCATTTTGCAGACAGAGACCTTCGCAGGACCTCAGCTCCCACACCATCCTCTGCCTTACACCCAAGGCACTTTCCAGGCCAACTCTCCCTTGCCATAGGGTTGTCATGACTCAGAATTAAACCTCACCAAGGCTAAAACAGGCAATGGCAGGGTCTGGATAATTTTCAAGACTGTTTCACCCTCCTGCTCCAGCGTCTGGGACACTCACCCAGCCCACCCTCCCTGTGGAGGAAGGGTGCTGAGATGGCCACTATCTACCTTCTGCCTCTTTACAACCCATCCTCAGGGTCTTTCCAGGCTTTTCCCACTCCCTCTCCAGGCATCTCCTTCCCCCAGGTCCCTCTGCTTGCGATTTCCAGAGGCTGAGTTCTTCCTTCATGCTTACACATCCACGCGGGAAAATCACCGTATGTCTTACCTGCCTGGGCTTCCCCTTGCCATCAAAGTGTCGTGGCACCATTCCATCATTGCTGAATCCTCAGACGTTATCCTGAAAAATGCAGTCAGTCACAGCTTTGGCGAATGGGAGGAGAACAGAGAAAGTCAAAATATTTTACCAAAAATTGAAACCCTCAAACATTTCCTTTTGTTTCAGAATTTGCCTGCAAGCAATTTTTAAAGGTTTTTTTTAAAAGTTTTGCTTTTAACTTTAGCATTTTCAGTCTATCCCTTTTAAAGTTTATAATTGTTTAAATAAGTTAAGTTTAATCAAGTTTAAAATTTAGCTATGTTTTTATTAAGTGGGGATTTTAAATTTTTTTTATTTTTCCTGTCAATCTGAAATGTAGGGCAGAGGGATTTGAAAGGGTTTTTTCATTCCTATTTTCACTTCACTGAGAAAAACATTGAGTTTTCAATTTGCCCAACCTGAAGTGAGGTTTAAAGTTCATATTCTTTGTTTCATCAAGAAAAAAAAATCTAGCTCTAGTTGGAAAGGCCTATCAAGTGCCATACAAAAAGCAGCAACTACCTGGGCAAGAGAGACATTTGGTCTGACTGCTTTATCTTCATGTTTCAGATGGAAAAAATATATGAAAGAAGATTATTAGTTGCAGTAATAATAATACTAATAATAATGATGATGATAATAAATGTCAGTAGCATGTTTGGTGGGGAGGGTCCTCAATGCTTTGGCTAAAACAAGAATAGCTGCAGACAGTTCTATTTGGTTGCATGTTTTCATTTTGAGTTTCATTGTTTCTACCACAGAAGACAAGGAGAGAAAATAAGGGTGACGTAAGACTACCAAATGTGACCTTTTATATTCTGTTTTAAACCAGAACAGTTTGGGTTTGCTATCAGGAGCCTCCCAAATTCCCAGGAGAACTTCTGAGTGAAATGAGCATTTTTAGATGGTTTTTTTCCACACATTTTCAGGGAAAGCATGTGCTTTTTCACCTGTTCCAGCGTTTGCTTCTACTCACTCAGTCTGCCTGAATGTGCTCCCAGTTTTGTGACAGCATGTTCCTCCCAGCAGAGCTGGCTTCTGGGATTAAAAATGCTGCTTGCTTTAGACACGATCCATCTGCCGGTGTTGGAAAAGCAGGAGGAAGGGACCCGCTGCAACCTGGAGTCCCGGCATCCAGCCTATCCCTGGCACCCCATCATATATTTCCCTTTAGGAATTGATAGGCTTCAAACCATTTTGGTTTGTTTCATCCCTTTTAGCCCTGTTTTGAGGCCTCATAGGTGGCAGGCTGGGATGAAGGATCCATATGCCTACCGTCAGCCACGCTGCAGGCAATCTTTTCCAGGTAAGCTAAAAAACACATTTTGCCCTGCACAAATTGTTGACATTTCAACCACAGAGTCTGGATACTCCATTATCTCGAGGTGATGAAGAAGCTGATAGATCTGTTAAGGGGCTTTCCATGATTGGGATGTAGGAGAAGGGAAGACGTGTTTGATAGTCTGATGTTTTTCCATCCTGCAACCCACTAGCAGTTTTTTCTTTGTTTTTATTTCTTCTACAGCATTCATTGCACAGCTCACCGTATATAAAAATAAACAGCCGGTTTCAAAAGCCTGTTACTGAAAAGTAGTGTTTAATGGTCTCCAGTGCTTCAGCTGGTCTCCTGCACTTTAATAGCAAGCAGACCTCACTGAATTGGGCAGCCTGGCATGTCTCATACACCCGCCAGCACACCAGAAATGGATTTCCTGCTATAGACCCTCTCTAGTCTCTGCTTCTCCTTGGCAGGGCGAGACTGGATAGGACTTGGACCTGAGGGCTTGTGATTTCTGCACGGCCCAATGTGATGCCTGTGGCTTTGCTTGGGTCCACAGAGCAGGAGCTCAGAAGAGCCCAGAGCGCATCAAAGGGGAATTTTCCCAATGCCATGATGAAGGCAAGGAGAGAATGGACAATGGCCCTCACCAGTGGAGCTCTGAACCATCCGAATTCAGGGTTTAGTTCTTCATGAGCTTTACTTGTGACAGATGAAACAAACACTTCACAACCAGTCCTCCACGGCCTTTCAGTCTGGGTGAAACAAAGACAGTGGGGCTGGTCCCAGTGCGATCAGTCGCAGCCACCTGAACCATCGGTGTGGTGGTTTTCAGACGGGAAGTGTCCGATAGGTTCTGCTTTGTTAGAAGGAGGTGAGCACACAGTTAAATTTGCTTTTATCCAATCTTGTTGCATGCTTGGGACCAGATTTGTGGTGAACTTGTCCATGTTCAGCAGAATATCTTTCCTTTGGAGACAGTAATTAGCATCCCGGGGACACTGAAAAGAAAACTTACAGCGGGAGCTGCTGAGCAGCTAAAAAGCAGATGCTGTTACACTGGGTGAACCCAGCAGGAGCTGAGGGCTTTACAGATCACAGCAGAGGCTCAAGCAGCAACCCCCTTGTGGTGGAAAGCCTGAGGCATGGGGAGATGAAGCATCATGGAGGAGGGTCCAACCTTGAGGGAAGGTCAAGACCCAATACGACCTCAACTGACGCTCTGGCTGCAATAAAAGCCTGATTTTATCCACAGTCATTTTCTATTTTATCTCTTATGCCAACATTTTCTTTTAGCTCTTCTCCTTGGTTGGGATTTACTCCACTGTGTTTTGTAGTTGTCAGATAGAGTCCTTTGAGTCTGCTTCTTGCTGGGCTAAACAAGCCCACGTCTTCTAATCTCTTCCTACAAGGAGTCTCCATTCTCCCAGATCCCTCATATCTCTTCCCTGCATTTGCTCCAGGTCCTTGGCTGACTGCCTCCCCTCCAGCTTTGCAGGAAGGCTGAAGTTGCCCAGAATGGACTACATTTGGGGCAGGTCCCCAGTTTGTGCTAATTCCCCCTGTCGCCTGGTTGAGGTGGGTGGGGGAGGTAGGAAGAAGGGGATTATCCTTTCAAGGTTTCATTCTTTATGAACCATTTGAGGATTAGTAAAGGTCTCCAACATTACTGCGTGGTTTCCCATGTTCAAGCCACGAGGAAGATGATACCAGCTGTCTCCATTGCCCGTAAGATTTGTGTTTTCTGGTATTTCTTAAAAGAGCCAGTGCTGGAGTTGAAGGAAATGTCAGAATGGCAGTTCTCATATGAAAATAAGTGTATTTTTAGGGTTTTTTACTTGCAGAGAAAATCTTGGAATTTCAAATCCCTGATTACTCAGGCAGCTAGGAAAGAAAAAAAAAAAGCAGCCTTTATATTATTCTTTCTATTTTCTCTTTTCAGATTGCATAAATTCTAAAAAAAGTAATGATTTTGAGGGGCCTGACTCCAGATTGCTCACAGTCCCCGGGGTAACAAAGAAGGGATGGGCAGCAGCGTGCTACAGCGAGGGGAGCTCCACCAGAGCTGGGCTGGGTGGCATCTTGCTGGACTTCCAACACTGAAGAGGTAGACTGCAAAGCCACACCGATGACCTTTCTCTCCCTCTAGAGTCACTGGGCAGCTCCAAGTCCCCGGACAGATCCAGCCCACCACTTTGAGATGCTGTCTTCAGCTGCAGTGACTCATCCTGACAGGTGCCAATTGTTCTCTCTTGACTGTAGAGGAAGACAATCAATTCAGGCTTTGTTTTCCAGCCTACACCATCTACATTGCAAGCAGATGACTCTTCCCACTGTGTTTTCATTGGCAAACAGCAACCATAAATCTCCTGCTTGTTCAGGGTTTTTTTCCCCTTTTCCATATCCACCAAATCCTATTTGTCTTTATTTGCTTCAGACAGAAGTACAACCTTGAATCTGCTCCAAAGGACAAAAAAAGGGGATAAAGAGGCTGCTGCCTCCTCCACCGGCTGCCGAGCCGGCCCCAGGCACTCGATCCAGTTTAAGTGCCCTGGCTTCATGCTTTTCATAAACATGGGATTATGCTGTTTCCAGAGAAAACCACCAAAAGGTCCCATCGTCGGGAGGTAGAACAGATGAATTTCTTTCACACATGTTCTGAGAAGAAGGGCGAGAGGGAGAGGGAGGCCAGCTTTGCGAGAGCTGGGGCTTTCCTAATTTGTGAGGCTGTAATTCTCCACTTCTCCTGGGATGGCAGTCTTTGATGAGGTCTGGACACAAATTGATGGCAAACCACAAGTGAAAAAGGAGGAGAGGATGGAGGAGAGAGGGGGAAAAGACCAAAGAGAGGGGGAAAGCAAAGGGAAAGTAAAGCCTGGCCACACATGGCTTAGAGGAACGCTTCTGTCGTCGTCAACCAACTGGACCTGTGATTTGAAGGTGTCACTACTGCCGCAGCCCGGTACACACCCCAGCTCAACCCTCAGACCAGACTCACCCTCCGTCCACACTCTCCGTCTTCAGGCCATTGCTAAAATGTTGCCTGAGCCTGAAAACCACAGCACTCTGGCCATGGGGAGCTGAAACATGCAGAACTTCAGTCTCTTCCCAACGGACTGGGTGGACGTGGTTGAGATGAGGACAAGCCTGGTTCATCCTACCCCAGGCACGGACCCTTTGTACTACAGCTGTAGCACAAAGCCTGGACAGAAAGCACATGGTCCTTGAGACTCAGTGGGCAGACATTGCTGAAGACAAGGAGAGGAGATGCCATGACCACCACAGTGAGACAGATGTGGCTGAGACCTTCCTGTGCCTTGAAACCTTGTGGGCGTGATGGAAAGAGAGCACAGGGCACCTCTCCTTGTTGTGGTATTGATTCCATTCAAAGTGTGGGACCTTCATTCATTGATTTCCATGTTTTCTTTGCACAATTCTTTCATGACCTGGCATGTAGGCAGCACCCTCCAGGCCTGAGGAATCATTTGCTCTCATCTCCTGCCTCTGATCCAGAAGGAGGGTAGAGAAGTGACAAAGGGCATGTTAAACCCTGCAGCACTCATCGTCTTGTATAACTTGTTTTGCAATCATTTAGCATTATATTTGTGGCCTAATGGGGAAAGTCTTTGCTCTGCACAGAAATGCTCAGTCCCACTCGGGGCCCTGTTCTGAGATTCTGCTTTGTCCTGTGGCTACAAGTTCACACGAGGGTGCAAACATGCCAACCTGGATCACAGTCATGCTTGCTTGCTTTCCTTGTTGTTGTGTCTCAGTCATAGCATCCTAGAGTCATAGTCTGAGGGGAAAAGAAATTTTCAGTCCATGTTCTTCAGACTTGTTGATGGGATTCACTCGACCACAAATAAACATCTCAGCTGGATCCCATCAACTCCTAAGGGTTGAACAGAGAATGACTCCTCCAGGACTATGAAGCAGGACAAGACACTTTGATGTCTTGATCCTGCACCAGCTGAACACTGCAAATGCTGCAAGGAGGGAAGATGGTCCCCACTCCCGATGCTAATCCTCTTTCCCTGGAGGCCGAGGGAACAGACAGTCTGTCTGTGCCCACTGCCTCGGGCAAAAGGCGAGGTTTGGGCAGTGCGACAGTCATTCAATCCTGGCTCAGCAAAGCAGCAGCAGCAGCCACGGCCACCCTTTACCGGGATTATTTTATCGCCTCACAGTCTGGATGATTGTGCATATGGCCTGAAACTAAAGCCAGACATCTAGCACGCAGGTAGGGGTGCGTGGGATGTCAGACTGAGCAAATGCCCATGGAAAGAGGGACAAGCGCCTGCATACTCACAGTAAAATGGGCTGGTTGCTAAAAGCATACTGCATGGGGAACAGGTCCCTGCAGACCTGGGAATCAAGGGGGCAATGAAGGGACAGAGCACGGAGGAGAGCACAGAGCCTTGGTGGGTTTTCCTAGCGCTGACCACAGTTACTAACCTCAGTATTACCTTGACTTCACCCTTAAATCTTGAGCAATTAATTCAGCATTGAGAGGGATTACAACTGGGTCCATTTGCATTGCAAAACTGCTGCATCTTTCTCTGCAGTGTCTGTCAATTTGACCTCAGCTCCTCTGCAGTCAAGCTTTGGATCTGGGCAGGATCGGAGCTCTGAGACATTGCCTGGGGCAGCAGATTGCTGTGACCAGGATGGATGAACAGAAACGTTAAGCACCAGATCTTGAGGGCACAGGCACAGCTGGTTGCTGGAGGTCCTCCAGAGACGGTGCCAAGGTAGCACTGGCAGCACGGTTATATCTGTTTGTAAGGTGCCACTGGGAGCAGAAGGAAGACATATAACCCATAAAACCTAATACCTATGTGGAGAAAAATAGCCATGGTTGTGTCACTGTCTTACTCCAATCCCCATTCAGAGTACTGCCTGAGAGGAATAGACTATTTGAATTTTATTTCAACAGTGACCATTTTTCTGCAGCATGTATAGCTCCTAGCACCATAGATGCCTGTCTCCTGAATGAGCCCCTGGTAACACCAGCATCTTCAGCATTACTGTTTTTATTGTTATCATAGCATCAATACCTGTAAAAATTATTTTTAAGTACCCAGTAGTTATCACCTCAAGTAGTTCTGATCTGGAGCTTTCCAGCAGAAAACCTGGCTAAGGTGCACTTCTGCCTTCTCACCCTATCAGGGACTTCTGCAGGACTCAAAGGCCTCGTTAGAAACAGTCTCGCACACCCTAAACTTTAGCCCACGGCAGAGTTAGGCTATCCACAGTGTAAGAGACACCTGCTCTCACCCCCATGCCAATCTCACAGCTTTGCAGTGCTGAGCAAACCATGGACTTCACCAGTAGCTGCTGGAGAGCCGCTGGACGTGTAGGCTGTTGTTGTCCCGGAGCTGCAGGAGGAGAAGCTGGGACACCCATCGTGCAGTGCCAGGGGACCCTGTTCGACACACCTGGTAGTTGGTACAACTATACGGTGTTCCTCCTGATGGACGAGGAGCCCTGACACTGCTCCAAGGTAGGGACAGAGCAGCCAAGTGCCAGGGAGCCAAGCAGCCTGGGGGTCTCCCTGGAGCCAGCCCAAAGGCTAAAGCAGAGACCCAGTTGCACTCAAAGGTAAAAGAAAGTTTCACGGCACTGAGCCTGCTCTGCTACAAAGCGTGTTTAAAGCATTGGTTACTTGAGGAGGCTGGGAGGTGAATGGGAAAAGCAGATGGGGCAAAAAAAGCTCATTTTCCTTCTGGAAGCTGATGCACGGCAGAGATGAAGACACAGTAGTTTCACGCCCCATTGCTTGGGTGTCTCCATCCTCACTCGGTGCAGCGCAGAGCCCAGAAGGCGTGATGCACAGATCACCACAGATCATCCCCAAGTGCATGATGTTTGGCTTGTCTGGGATGAAGACAGACTGCAGCAACAGAGACGGGGCTGGCGGCTGTCCCGGCAGTGATGGCACGGTTCTATCCATGGAGGAGGCTGATAGAAAGCTCAGGCCATCAGTCCAGGAGCTCCAGAGCCAACGGGGCAGCCTTTAGGCTCATCATAACCCCCTCTGTGCTTGCCTCTACCAGGAAGGACATTCCAGGACCAGCAAACGCCCTTCTGTGTCTGGGGGTGTTTTAAGGGGTTAGACCTCAAGTTAAGACTGAAATGAGTTGTGTCACTCGAGGCCAGGGCTATCTCCACCTTCCCGTCTGAAGATTAATGGACTTTGGAGCGCGGAGGCCTCAACGGTTTTCTCTACAGATCATCCCGTTAGGTCAACTCTCCTGGCTTCCATGCACCAGGCGTGTTCCTGTCCTGTCAGCAGGTAATGAGCAAAACCGATCGCAGGACCCATCCGCAGGGTTTAAACCAACAAACACGACTGCAAGCGGCTTCGCAAAGCATTTCTATGGCAGCACCTTGACCTGGGTCCCACCCCTCATCCCCCTCGCCCCTGCACCACCTCCCTCCCCTCAAACCGCTTCATTGCAAGTCACCCTTCTGGGTGGAAACCTCTCTCTTCTGAGCAAAGGAGACCGAGCAATGAATACAAAACTGTTATTATTGAAGAGAAAAATCAGCTCAGCTCTTTTGCTAGGTTTTTCTGAACGTGCCAGCGAGCCTGCTGGAGGTTAAAGGAGTTCAGCCCCTATGTGGGGTGGCAGCTTTCCAGCTCCTCGTCTTGCTGCCCTCCAGCTCGTGGGGCTGAGCCCAGGCAGTGTGAAACACAACGAGGTGTTGTCAGGGCATCCCCGAAGAAGCTCACACACTTCAGAACTCCAGCTTTAAATTATATACAACATCAAGTTGGAGGCCGAAGAAATAATAGAAAAACAAGCATCACAAAAGCGTTCAAGCAGCGGAACATTTTACAATTAACTTTTGCACACACTCATGCACGGGGAGGCGAAGGCATGCAGGCAAGACATGTCCTCTCGTCTCCTGCCGCCCGCTCTTCCCCAGCAAGGATCATCTCTCTTGTGCCTTCAGCATGGTGACACGGTTGGGCCCCCGCTGGGACTTCCCACTGATGTGTGGGGTGTGAGAGGCTGCGGTGGGGCTGGGCAGACTGGGTATGGACGATGCCAGCTCAGAGTGCCTGCTCAAACCCCTGCGTCTTCCTCCGATGAAGTGGAGGACGTTTGGGTCTCCCCATCCCCTGCCTTCCTAGATCCCAGGCACCATCCAAAACGTGACGCAGTGGAGCGGTCTCCTGGGCCAAAGCAGGGACCGCCCACCCGCACCCTTCCAGAGCAATGGAAAGGCATTTGGGGATTCGGGCGCAAACGGCCCCAATCTCAGCAGCAAATCTCTCTGCATACCTGGAGCATCTCCTTGAAACAGCCTGTTGGTGCTGAACAGCTCCAAAAAGGTGTCAGAGGATTAATCTTTGGGTGACTCTGGATGATGGCTGTGTTGGCCAGATGAGTCCTTCCCTCTAAGGAAGGAACAGACCCAGACCCAAAGGGACTTGCTGCTTTCTGAGCAAAGTCCAGAAATGGGAAGAGGAGCAGAGACAAGCAGGGGAAGGGCCTTCACTTGGTCCGAGAGCTGCCGGGGCTGAGTCCCAAGAATATCTGGATATTCACATTCCAGCAGGCCAGGCCCATCCTAATGTGCACAGAGATGTGCGCACATGCATGGAGCAGCTGGATGGGGTGAACTCTTTCTGCCTTCCCTGCTGCAGCAGGAGGGTGAAATCTGTGGGATTCTTTTGCCTTCTCCCATTTCCCAGCCATCCACCTCCTCTCCAGCCACCCCTGGCTTTCAGCGGGCATATCTTGGGTGTTCAAGTTTATAAATGAAGTGGGCATCAACCTCTTCGCAAGCGACCCACCAGGAAAATGCTGGAGGTTGGCTCCCCAAAGCCAAGGCAGCACGAGCTTCCCACGGCTCCTTCACCCACCCCACTCACATGCGTGTGCCTCCTCCTGGCTTACGGGATGCTCCAGATCACAGATCAGTCTCATGAGCCGGCGCATGCAGTCTCCCAGCTCACGGGACGAGGTGTGTGACCCCCACATAAATCCTGTGCGGTGTCACGGATCAGGGGACCACTCACAAGAGCACCGGGGAGCGTGCACATATCACAGCTGGGTCATTTCACTATTCTGCAACGCAGCGTCTCAGGTGCAAAATGCAACTGGCAGAGGTACGAGCGGCTGCATTACCTACGAGCATTGCAACCCCGGTCCCACATCTGTCCTCCCTTCTCCACACTTTCCGTTCTCTCTTCCTGCTTCTGCTCCCTTGCGACAGCAGCAGAGAAATGAGAAAAGAGGAGCACAGCAGCCGCCGTTTCCTCATCCTGTTCCTTCCAGCTGTATTTTTGCATTCCCGCACCAAAGAGGGAAGGTGCCGCAATTCCATCAACACAATAAAACACACCAGGAAGAAGAACGTTTCAGAGCATTTCATTTGTAACCACAGTGCATTTTGCATTATTGTATATAAGGCATAGACAGGTGATACATACATCTTCCAGCCATTTCAAACCCCTCAATAACAGGGCACCACAGGGAATACTTTATATAGGTCCTACCTCCTGGCTGGCTTTGGTGGAGAGACATAACTAAGCTACAGAGGGCCCACAGTCAGGCAAACAGATGGATGTGGCTGTTCAAGCAGCAATGCAAATGGGATTGAGTTGGTGTTTTCAGATGCTCAGACCTGCTTTTACCCACCACAGTCCCACAGAGTCCTCTTGGCATGAAAATTGGCCCTGCAGCCTGGACTGGGAGCACAGAGGATTGCATGCAGGGATGTAACTCTTTCCTTATCCTTACGCAATTGGATGCCCTGGATCCTGCTCTCCCATCACTGATGACCCGTTCTGGTTTGTCAGGCAAGAGCTGCTGGCAAGGGCTGGGGAATAAAACATGGCTTCCCACTGGGAGAGGCTCCGGAGAGGTAACACACGAATGTGTTTTCATAGGGTTGCTTGTCTCTGCTGGGATGAACAGTGGTTGTTGTGACAGGGTGGGCGATGAGCATCCAGGTATAATCAGTGTTTTGCATTCAAGCATGGGTCACTCATCTCTTTGGGGCTCTTGGCACCAAGATTTTGTTTCTGAAATAGGTAGGGCTTACAGAGCAATAATGCCAAGATGGGAAATCTCACAGTCTCTGCAAACCGAAGCAAGGAAGTGAAATAATGGGCCTGATTTCCCACTGCGGATAGGAGAGCAAGGCACGCCAGCGCTCAGCAAGGTATGCAGACACCCCTCTCCCCCCGCAGAGCTGGGTCATGGTGGAAGAGGTACAAGGACCAACCACATCAACATTTTCATAAAATATAAACCCCAAAACTCATTAAGGTACAAACACAAGCAACTTTTGTCCTCAGCTCATCAGATCTGCAGGGAGAAAGCATTACGGAAAATTTCACCAAGACTTGGTAGTTTGATAGCGGCTAATAAACGGGGGTGTGGATGCAAATGAGGTTGGGAGGCTTCTAGGGAAAAAGTGAACAAGTGCAAAAATGAAGCATTTAACTCTGCCGGTAAAATGAAACACGCACCCTGGGGCATGCAAGCCCAGATCCGACTTCACCGCTCAAGCTTTTGGGAAAGGGATGCTGGATCAGCCAAACCTCAGCAGCAAGGACAGGTTTTTATAGCTGCATGTTCTCCATGTCAGAGACACCATCTTCACACATGGCTGTGAGCTGCCCTGTGCAATCTGGGTGCTGTTACAGTACTGAATAACAAGGAATTTAATACTCAACGCATTACATCCCAATCCAGCAAAGCAATTAGGCGTGTGCTTTTTTTTCCCTGCCTTCTGCTAAGCACAGGCTTAAGTGCCTTGTTGGAGCAGGGCAGGAGCTTACATGAGCACAGTTTGTCCTGAGAAACTCTGATCCCCCAGGATCACTTTTCATTGCTACTTGCTCTCGCATGTCATGCTGAGTAGCAACAGCTCCAGGGGACAAATGAAACCGAGGAAGACATGTCTCATCCTGCTGAAGGGCGGTGGGGAAAGATCCGTTTACCATCCAAGGGACCATAGCGAAAGCCATACGGTGCCGCAGCAGCGGGACAGCTGTCTCTCAAAGGGACATTTGCTTTCATGCTTGATGCCCCTGTTCTGGAAGATGGTTCCTTGCAGGGTGAGTGGATGCAGGATGAAAATTTGAGGCTAATGCTCTTTTGATTAGCATCCTCTCATGGCATGAGCCAGCACTACAAAACACTAGAAATCTCCTTAGACCATACCGCTCCGTCTGATTGCAGCAGCAGAGAGACAGACAGACAGGAGGAGGGAATAGAAAACAGCAGAAATGTCCCAGCACTGCCATCCCAGTCCTGTCACAGCTGCCATTTGCTCTGTGGGAGGCTGAGCAAGACCTGCAGGATATGTCTCATAATAATTTTTTTGCAAAGCAGAAAGCAAACAAGCCTGCTTCCAAAGGCGCAGGTTATCTGCCTCATTAGCGCCCAGCAGCAGTGAGTTTCACGGCTTGTATTGCAGTCTGGTTTGTACTGTTTTGCTTAGGCATGTTCGGGAGCACAGGAGAAAAAAAGACTAATACATTCACCAAACTGTGGCTGCGGGAGTTGCAAATAGCAGGAGAGGAGAAGAGCAAAGTCCACACACGTTGCTTTGCTCCTGGTATTGCTCTCAGGGTAGGGCTCAGCCCGACTCCGCTTTCTGCCACTACAGCACTGGTTTTGAAGGGAGGCACGTGGGACTGCAGAGGTGAAAGAGCAGCTCAGAGGGAAAACAAGCTCCAAAAAACCATGAGCCAGACTGTGCAGTCCTTCATGAGCACAAAATTCAATGGGAGTTTTGATTTAGCAATTACCACCAACTCCTGCCCAGGTTTTGCATCTCAGCCTTTTCCCTGGGTCCTGTATCTTGTGGGTTTTGCTCACTTTGGAAAGGCAAAGTATCAGCCCAGGGTTCCAGGCTGTGCAGCACATTTCGTCTTCAGTAGACTTTATACATATATAAACCAGGTAATATGCATTGCACGGCAAAGGAAAACCAAGGCTTGTTCTGAGTGCAAAAGTGTGCTCAGAACCTGACAGATTTTGGCTTGCACGTGCTGCTTACGCCAGCAGCCCGCAACTCCTCCGCTAAGGTCTGCAACATGTCTGTATGCTCACAGACTACATGTGAAAAGGTCCTTTTCTCCCCCACCCTCTTCGGTCTTGCACTGGTATTCAAGCNGAAGTATTTCAGAGTAGGTATTGTTTACGTGCTGCTTCCGAGGCGAGTGCTATAGGTGAGATTCTGCATACTCTATCAGGGTAAGTTGTATCTTCATTTTGGCAGCAGCCTAGGGCTTGAGAGAGGCTGTTCCTTCTCCGTCTCCATCTGCTGATGTGATCCAGTGCAGAGCTGCAACTTCTTTCCAAAATCTCCAGGCAAGCACCGGACCTTTCAGGTGTTTTCCAGCACAGCTTCAGTTGAAAGGTTTCACCAGTTTCATAGCAGCATAGTTCTAGAGGGATGGAAAAACAAGGGAAAGAAAAGCTGATTTGAAGCAGGTACAGCAGGGTGGCACGTGGTGGCTACAGCATTTTTTTGGGCACGGCGCAGAACTGCAGACATTCAGGGCTACATTCAGGGCAAGCACGGCGGCCAAGCTCCCAGCCCCAGCCTGCGGAGAGCAGCAAGAAAAAAGTGCATCCCCCCTCGCGAGGATGGTAGAAAACCCAAGACATGAGAAAACGGGTCTTGTCTTCTTCCAGTAGAGGCTACTGGTCACAAGCACCAAGCAGCGAGCACCAGGAGTCACTCCTGGACTTTGATCGCTCCTTCCACTAGTTTTTAAGACAAATTTCCCCCTCTTCATACCCATGTAAGAATTTTGGCACGCTCCACCAGCACCATCCCAGTGCACACACGCCTTCTTGCCGGTGAGGAGACACATCCAGCTCTGCTGAGTCGCTCCAGCCTCCCCCTCTCCTCTGGATCCTGGTGCCCCTTCCCCTCCGCTCTCTCTTTGTGCTGCTCCCCCACAAACCCTGAGGCTGTATTCGCTACCCAAGCTCTGACCTCGCATCCTTATGGCTCCTTCTCCCCACGATCCCCCCAAAACTGGTGACCTCATCTGCTCTGCCTGTTGGGTTGGACCCTTTGGAAATGGGCCCTGGCCGCGGTCCCCGAGCATCCGCCAAGATGTGCCACGGTGTTTTCTGGAGAGCACTGCTTTCCACGGGCCAAAATCTGCACCCAGGATCATGCCAGCAATCAGTCGGTCTGAACAGCAAGAGGATGGTTCTCGAGCCCTGCCCCATCCTGATTTAGTTTCTTAGTACAAACCTAGCCTGCAGGTCCATGGACTATCTCCAAAGCATCTGCCAAAGGCAATGAAGAAAGGCAAACCTATTGCTGAATCTTTTTTCTCTGCCTCATCTGCATCCCTTAACGCCTCAGCCATCTGTTTCAGCACCAGCACTTGGGGTGGTTTTTGTTCCTAAGAGCAGACACCCCAGGCAAGACCTTCCTGTGCCTGTTTTCTGGGATCTCTACTGTCCCTGTCATTGCACGGTGAAGTATGGGGCTGCCATGGAAAATGAGGTGTCACAGGTTTTAGCCTATTATACGTGCAATTCCTTCCTTGAAAGGAGATGACGGCGCTGTGAAAAAGAATAAGCTGTGTAGAGGCTGCTTATCAAGACCACAATGAAAATACAGACGAAGATGCACACTTAGGTTGTTTGGAAAGAGCTATATTTAAAGTAGGTCTGATTCAATCCCCTGCGACCACATACTAGCCCGTCTGGAAGTCCCTCCCAAGCATATTGAATTTAATTGGTACAGGATGTTCTATCGCTCTGTCACTTTAAAAAAACAACTTTGGAAACAAAGCATAATGCTAGTTACCAGCAAGATCTTTGGAGGAACGGGGAAAAAAGAAAAAACACAACAGAAGTAAAGTCTGACCAAAGGCATCTTGATAAATTACAACGTGTAGCAAATTATAAGGCAGTTTGCCAGCTGAGGATTTCTAATAATGCCATAAATCAAGGAGGCAAAGTTAGGGCAGTTTACCAGAAGTCATTAGAAAAGCCTCCAGTGACATATAACCTTCGAATTAATTATCCATCCATTTGTCTTTCAGAGTCTATCCTCCAAAATACTCCTATTTTTTATGATTTGACTGGTCGCATTCTGGAGGGTAGCAAGTTTTCTGTCCAGCTATGAATTTGTATTAACAAAGTGTTGAAAACCAAGCAGGATTATCAATCAGCACAGAAAGCAAGCTGTAATTAGAATTAATGGCAATGGAAGCAACGCTGGGCTTGCAGAACACAAACAGAGCTTTAAAAGGTAGTAAACATTTTCATGGTGCTGCAAAGGAGAGCTGACTCCAGCTGGAAGTAGCGTTACATTTTTCTATGGTGGTAGCCACTAAAATCTTTACAATAATCACTGCTTCAGGGAGATAACCTCACCGCAGTATTCCCTACGTGTTACGGATGCAGAAGCCCAGGCTGGACTTTTATAACCTTTTCTTCTGACCTTGTGTCTAGCCCAAGACTTTCACTCAACCGTTCCCCTAGCAGAGCTCTTCTCAGCTATGGCAACGTCGGATGAAAAGTCCATCAAAGTCACTGGGCCTTTCCAAGAAGCCCCACAGCTGCCATAACTGAGCACTGCTGGACAGGAGTATGGGGTGGAACTAGAGCATATCTTGTAGAAAGACATTCAGTCTCAATATGTGGATGACTCGAGCAACGATGAATTTACCACAGCCTTTGGCAAATTGTTCCAGTGGTTAATTACGCTTCGTCTCAAAAATTAGCATCCTATTTCCACTGCAATAGTTCCTCTAACTTCACCATCCAGCTACTGGATCTCATTATACTTTTGTCTGTTCTTTAAGGAGTCTTCTGATGTCAAGTTAAATCTAAGGACCGTCTGAGGAAATCATATAGGAAATATCCAGGGAATGCTGTTCCCAGAGTCCTAGCTTGTACAGACCATAATGACGACCACTCTGCAAAGAAAGCTAAGGCAAACCAGCGAGTAATCTGAGACTAAGACTGGGTGGAAGAGCCCAAGTAAAAAAATGAAGAACCTCAGAATATCAGATTTTCAACATTTTTTCCCATTTTTGTAAAACTAGACAACCTTTTTTATGGAAATTTGCAATACCATGCAGTTTTCCACCCAAAACCAAAAGGCTTTTCAGTTGGAAATGGCCTCTCACCCACTAAAAGGAGTTGCTCTGTAAAGAGTTGCGCTAATGATGACTGATTTCTTATGGACTTGTGCCTAAATTTCCCGTACTGCAGTACTCTCAGCTCCCCACGGGTCCTGATGAGCCTCCTCTTCATCCCGAAGCATTTCCAGACCCTTCCCCACTTCGGCAGGTCTCCTCCTGCTCCTTCCAGGGACCCCAGGTCCCACCGGGGCAGCCAAGGCACGTTCCCTGGCTGGAAAACAACTGCTGGTTGCACAAAGCTCTCCTGGGAAGGAGGCTTTGAAGAGGCCTGAGAGGAGGAATGGGAAGACCTTTATTCCAGCCCACGATCAATCACACGTACTCTGTGTCCTGAGGATGGGGGAAGCACAAAGGCACCGCATCTTCAAAGGGTTCTGATCCCCTGAAGTAGCTCTAAAGGCATATATATTTTGCAGAACATTTGCATATAATATTTTGCGGAATATTTTGTTTCTCACCTCAATGGGGAAAACCCTTCCCTGGGGTGTAAAGCATCTCTTGATGGGTATTCTGAACAAGACCAAGACATCAACTTCTTCATTTTCACTGAAAAGCCTGAACCACTGGGTTTTGGGCACTACCGTAGGGAACCACAGACAGCCCTTCACCATTTTGGGTGGAAGCACACAGCTTTTGAATGGGATGTTTGCTCTTACTCTCCAGCTACTCTGACCACAAAGCTGGGACTGTGGTTGGAAGCTTTCAGCACTATATGGGCAATAGCAATAAATCAAAAAGATCCCATTTTTCTACCGAGAGCCAATGGAAATGCCCTGGGTTCGTTTTCAGGTGAGATTCCTGTCTGTCTGGGATGGAGGGTGACCTATGCAGGGTTAGCTTAGCTCACGGGACCGTTAGTTTCCCAGGGCATATTGTGGGTATATATTTCTCGGGTAAAAGATATCCTCCTTCGGTGTCTCAGGCAGAGTCCAAACAAGACAAGATTTGGAGCCAGGGCTCAGACTTCTCTGGCAGCGTCTGGTGCATGGTGCACAACACGCCCAGGTGAAGGGGCTGTATGCAGGCAGGGGCATTCAGGCTGCAGGCAGGGGCATTCAGGCTCCTGCTGAGCCACGGACCAGCTGCTGAAAAGCAATGACTGGAAGGACCCTGGAGGTCCCAGTGGAGGTCCCAACAAGCAGGAAGCTGTGGAAGAGCTCTTCATGCAAGGCCATAGCAAAAAGGGCAACAGAAGCAGGAAAATAGTAACTTCACCTCTGTATGCACCCCTTAGCATCCCTGCATCCCTGTTCCTTACCCTCTGCCTGCTCAGACTGACGGTCCACATGCCCTAACAGGATTCCCTTGAAGTTTCCCTCCTTTCACCCACCCCTCTGCCCAGGATGAGAGGGGCAGGACACACACAAAACCCTCTACCTGCAGCGTGGGACCTCGAAACTGCATGCGCAGTGGCAAGGTTACATATACAGTGCTAAACGCAGCAAGGTCCTTATTTTAAACGGGACCTGATGGTGCTCCTGGCAGGCAAATCAGAACAGAAGTGAGGAGGGATTGTTTTTCCATGCATTTAATCAGGGATGTAATGGTGAGCCCTGCCAAAGGTCAGGATGCCAGGGGCATCCTTCATAGCAAACCATCACCAGCATGATTGCCAAATTTAGTGCCTGATGAAACGGGAAAGGAACTAAATCTCCAAGTAGATACAGAACCAGTGACCTCAAAAATCTGGCCAAGTACATAAAAACAGAAAAATTCCATGAAACATGGCCTTACTTTTTCGAAATATGACTAAAAATTGAGCCGACCAAAATGAAATTAAATACAACAACATTTAGCTAGGAAACAGGGAAAAATCCCAAGTAATAACGAGAGTAAATCAATATTTATAGTTTGCGAGGTTTTTTTTCTCTCAACATTGTTTTTATATGATACCACTGGAACGAATGCAAAGCCACTTGCATCTTCAGGGAAACACTGAGTTCTTGGTCGAAAAGGCTTGGTTTCTGCTACTTGACATAAAGGGGAGCCTCCAGGAATGGCTCCGAGTACAGGGCAGGGAGGAGGCAATGCAGCACAAATCTGCACTTGCACGATTATTTCCTCCCTCATACTACTTAGCACCTCCGGAATCGTTTCTCCAGCAGGAGAAGTATCCCAGCCCTTCCCACGGATACAAGGATAGAGAGGTGGGGAGAGCCATGATCTAATCCCATCCCCTTTTTTCTCGATGGGAACAACCAAGCATGCACGACTTCAAATCATCTGAAAGTGATTACGATGGCGAGAAGAAATTCCACACCTCGCTTTTCGGTTGCACATTGCAAGCACACAAAGCCATCTGCAAAAGGCAGCCACGTTCTCTCACATGAAGTTATAAATTACCCCAATGAGTTCTTTTCTTTAAAAAAAAAAAAAATCGTATACAAGAAGCAGAATTTGTTAAGTGCTGGAAAGAGAGAGGCGGGTCATTTTTCTTATCAGTCTGGGAGGAGGGGAAATGGCATCCAAGAGCCTGCATGAATTATTCCAGTGCTGTAGAAACAGAGGAGGATACAAAAACCCATCCCAAGCCAAACTGGAAGGCCAGGGCTCCATTATTTATTTATTTTGTTTTGCCAGTGGAACTGACAGTAAGGCAAGAAAAAGCCACTTCCTTGATTAATGAGGTGAAAACTCTCCCCCTCGTTTCAGACATTACATTGGTATAAAGTGCTCCAAGCCTTGATAATGAGAGACGGGGCTGCCCGAACACCTATAAACTCCCTGCACCTTTAAACAATTACAGACCGATGCGGTTTTTGCCACTGCTCAGCCCTGTAAAATGGCTGCATTGCTAATGAGGCTGCATGTTTGTCGGGGATTTCCCCACCAGCCCTGCAACACCTCCGACATCAGCTGCTCGAACAGTTTTGAAAACAATCAATTAACCTCAGCATCGTTAGACACGAATTGAAACACGGACGCAAAGAAGTGAGCACCTTGCGGTGAGTCTGCAGCAGAGACCAGAAACACAGACTTTTTTTGACCCATCGTGGTCCATCAGGTTGTTCCTCAGGGACCAGCATGGGACTTTGCAGCCACGTGCACTGGGACCACCTCTGTCAGCACAGAGGTTGGTCAGCCACAGAGACCTGGGGGAACACCTAAGACCTTGTTCAGCCCCCCTGTCCTCTCCTGCACCCATCCTACCGGGAAGGCGTAGATGAAGATTCCCAGGAAGAGCAGCAAGATGAAGAGCACGATGGCCAGGATAACCACCCATTTGTACCGCCGCCACAGGATGTACTTCAGGGTCTTGTACGGGGAGGTGAACCACAGGAAGGAGGTCTCTGGGCGCCTGGAGCCAAACAAAGCTGAGGTCACTCCTGAGTTTCACAGTGGTTTCACCCTCCTGGATCCCCAACCCCATGAGCACACCCTGCGGTAACAAGCTGGCTGCTCACCCAGCAAACCCACATCCCTCTGGGTGGACAATGTCAAATGCCCTCCTTGGTGGTTCGGACCAGTCTCCCAGCCACCCTGGATAGTCTCAGCTTGTACAGTCTGAGTTTCAACTGTTCAGAAACAGAGCCTACACAGGAGCAAGCCCATTGCAGATGGCAGACTTCAAACTGGGAACCCAGATTTTCAATTTGCTCCTTGAGAATTCTGTGCCCCGGTGGTTACTTTTCCATTCAAGATGCTCTTACTTGGGGTCCTCCAGCTTGGGGTTCATATTTGGCTCATCCCGACCTATGCCAGCTGGCCGCTCTTCATGCTCTTGTTCTGCCACAATTTCCAAAGTCATTTCCAATTTGCCCTGTGTGGGTTAAACAAAAACAAACTTATAAACAAAACAAAAGAAAAAAAAAAAGGAGAGATAAGAAATGAACGTATGATGCAAAATACTGATGGTGGAAAGAAAAGCTACTTTGAGCGTAACCCAACCACTACCAACAAGGACCATGAGGAACCCAGTAAGAGTGGATTTCATACAGATCCCTCACCTGCCCACTACAATGTTCTCAGCAGATACTCCAGGACACCTCAAACGTTACTGACACCCAAGTTTAGGCAACCAACTCAGTGGTCTTTTGTTGAATGACTTAATTCACTGCCTGGACTCCTTTACCTGTATTGAACAGTCGCCAAAGACTTGAACAGGAGCCCAGACACTTAACATTGAAATACATCAGTCTGACAGCTGAAACCTCTCCCTGGTACTTGTCGCAACACAATATCATTAAGAATAGATACGATACAGAGTCGAATTAGGTGGCACGTTCCAAAAACCACAGCAAAAATCCCACAGAACAAATTATTTCTTCTGAGGCATTTGCATGGTGCTGGACAAATCCTGGAAAACATCCAGCTGACAAAAGTTGGTCCAGTTTGTAAAATTTGCAGCCCAAGGCTGCATATCTTGCCCTGATCTCGACCATGACATCCTGCATGTGCTTGGCCCAGCCACATCCCTCCTCAATGCTTTGAGTGAGTCCCCCAAGAAAACATGTGAAGAGGCCACCTTACCGCCAGGATCTTCTTTTGATCCTGCTCAGCAACACAAGGCCACCATCCCTTGACAGTTTTCTGCTCAAAGAGTGACACAAAGCGACTTGAAGACCAGGTCTCATCTACTAGCTCTAAGGAGCACTTCTCAGCAGTC
Source organism: Fregata magnificens (assembly GCA_013389945.1). Classification (NCBI taxonomy): domain Eukaryota; kingdom Metazoa; phylum Chordata; class Aves; order Suliformes; family Fregatidae; genus Fregata; species Fregata magnificens. The sequence goes on from WAAD01019612.1 coordinate 24,450, forward strand.
TTGGCAGGTTTGGGCATCCTGTTGAGATCCATCTGAATGGAGCCTGCAAGGAGGAACATTACCAGGAAGACATCTCGGTGTAACAGGCCCTTAAAACGTGGACTGTTTCCCTGAAGAAATATTCACCGTGGCACCCTCCTGACCTCAGGGAGCTTGGGCAGACACCCACAAGGCAAGGGAGAGGGCAGGCTCAAGTGTAGCCCTATTTCCAAGCATAGCGCTAGTTTTAACCAGTGGCTTTTCCTAGGAATTGAGCTCTCGGCATCACCATTGTGTTTAGGAAGACCTGAGACATGAAGTCCTTCTAGAAGAGGCTGCAAAATATCCGCTGACTCACACAGCTATAATGTTGAATGATTTGCAATGAAGTCAACCAGGCAGGCTGAGATTTTTATTGAAGACTAAGAGATTGAGGTGAAACTCAAATTGTACACACCCACAGCCCCGTCAATATCAGAGCACCGGGCAGGAGGCTTGCAGATCTCCAAATAGGTTATTTTATTGCCCCTGACTGCCAGGTCAGTAATTGCAGCAGACTAAATATGAAGGATATCCCACAAAAACGACAGCTTTCTTCGCAGAGTGATCCAGTAATTAGCACATTTAACTAGCCTCGAGAAAATCTGAGCTCAGTTCTCCAAGTTGAAAGTGCCTGTATTTAGTTTACATTGCTACACTAGTTTACCTTATGGTTGGGAACGGCCAAGAACATACACAGGGTCTGGTCCTGTGGCTCAGCTGACGGACTGCAGCTTTTTACGCTGCTGTGGACAACTCACATTCAGTTTCGTGCTTGTATTTGTAGCTTTTCTGTGCCACAGACTCTTGCAAGCAGTGACAATAACAGCACAGATCAGGTGTGTTGTGAAGCACTTTTGAGGTCTATTGATGAAAAGTGCTTTACAAAAGCCAAAGACCACTTTTATTTGTTGGAATTTGCAAAAAAATAATGTTGGTAGTCAAGAGCTCGTGATGTGCAGAGCCAGAACAGGAAAACACACCTTGGAGAGGTTATTTCAGCACTCAGCCTACATAACTAATCAAAGACAGGATTTAAAACGACCCTGATCACATAATTCCTCAGTGAAGCTTTTGATGTTTGAAATTTTTTTAGTGGCAAAAAGAAAAGTAGAACAAGATCCAACCAAAAAACGCGTAATGCTGGAGCTTCCAGTTTCTGCACAGATAATCTGCTGCATGGCTCTGCTACCTTTCCTATTAGAGGTTTTTGTTTTATTTTTTTCTTGACCTAAACCTAGATTTCTGAGGGTGATTAAAGAGGCTAGCATTGAAAAAGGCAAGTGTTGGATCGATCGAGCTGTCTTCACGTCTAAACATCCCAGGTAAGGCAAGTCACGTCAGTGATCCTGCCTGGTGGTCTCAGCTCAAATACACGGTTAGCCCTGATGAGCACATTTCAGCACAACTCAGCTGAGTCATGGAGAATTGGGGCCTTCCTGGAAGGCAGTGGCCTGTTGGATTTGATGATGCTGTCAACGTTATGTCAGCCCAGGAACAGGCTGCTGCAGGCTGAGACTGGAAATCTGCCTAATGCAAACCACTTATCATCAGTCCTGGGCTTATGCTGACACTGAATTCTGTTCAGTGGCTTAAACTGGTCTTGTTAGACTTTCTTTGTATCCTGAAAGCTTTCTCCTTTCTGTCTGCATCAGCAGGAAGGGAGCCAAAAAATTCTGCTGACTTACCCAAATAGTCATCAAAAGAGAACTTGTCATTGTCCCAGATCTGGAAGATAAGCTGCGGTGGAATCTTATTTTCTGTCTTGTCCAAGCTCCAGAAGTGCTCCTAAAATCACACCAGAAAAGAAACCAAGGAAAAATAAAATGCTCGTCACTAGAGGTGGGCAGAGCCTGGCTACTCTCATCTCACAGCAGTAGAAATCCTGTAACATAACTGCCCTCGGTGTGTCCTGCTCCAGCTCTGCGGGGCCAGAGCCACAGGAGGACAGCGCCGGCTCTGACCAGTTCTTGGACAAGGATGGTCAGTGGAAAACCCAAGATGCTTCTGGAATTTGAGTTGGTTTCAATTTGTGCCTTAATTTAGTGACAATATTTCAGCAAAAAGGCACCATGAGCTTGCAAATAGGCTCTTTTGGAGTGACAGCATCATAGTCACGTGATTTAGATGAGGGTGATTCTCCAAGGTGAAGAGAGCAACAAGTGTTGAGTGCCAGTGCTGCCAAACTTCACCTTCCTCTTAATGAATGGAAAAATATAGGAATAACACTTAAATTAGCACTTATGGCAGGCAATTCAAATACATCCCCCCCCCTTCTGCCCATCTCTCACCCCAGCTCTGCCAGCAGCCAGAGCCCTGCACAAGTCTGGATCCACCATTGCTCTGATCTGCTGTCCGGTCTGTTGTAAGCAGTTTGTGTGCAGTTGGCCAACTGGTGACCTGCAAACACCTCTACCACCTGTAGGTAGCCTGTGGCTCCCAAGTTTACTTACTAAACATAAATATGTAAAGAAAGAGACTGGTGCTTTCATAGCAGCTCACTGTGTGGTGGGTTCCTCAGTTCTCAAGTGACTTTGTTCATCTTTTCTGCACATCTCCCAGGTTTTCATTCTCAGGACAGGTGAATGCTAGGGTTAGACATGGTATCCCAGTAAATCTGCTGCTAATATTACTCTGGGCTGCTGCCAAGCTACATAATGTGCTTGCCATATCTACTACTACATCCAAGTTCAAGAAAGGAGAGATTCAGAGCACCAGCAAGCCACGATGACCAGAGCCTGGCTCCCTGTACAACCAATTGAGCGGTGGCACTGTGACACTTGATTTCAGTCCTTACAATGTGAGACCTGTCACTGTCTATATGCCCGTCTCATTTCTATTAGATGGGCAATATTTTGTCTTTTCCCTGCCACTAGAGCTGCTGCGACAACCCATGGAAAGGTTTTGCAGCAGTCCCAGAAGCCTATTTGCAAAGCACCTAGAATGAAAATTACACCATGAGCATCCCCTGCGATTATCACCTTTTACCAAGCCCTTGTGCAGTGCAGGAGCTGTCATCCATCAGTTCTGCAAGCTGGTCACAGTAATAAGGAATAGCCATTGCCTGGGAGACAGCGTCCGTATGGGAGCTCAGCAGTAGGATGAGGCAGTGATTTCTGCTTTCTGGAGAGGAGGTGATTTACAAAACGCTCACCCATGAGAAGTTTGCAATGGCAGTGGCCCGGTTACTACAGTGCATAGGTCAACAGCAAGGCAGATGGTCTGTCTTCTGGATAGTCAGACCAACGCTCCCCAAAAAGCCAGTGGAGGGGAACACTTAAATTAGACTTCTCTAACACAGAGGGTTTGAATCCCATTACTGTGACAATGAGCTTGTGGCCACATCGTTATAATATACGGTGGATATGTGCCCATGCCACAAAATTTGCTATTTATGTGGTTACAACCGGTAATATTTCCCAACAGGGATCTAATACCACTTTTGGGATGCCACAAGATGCCTGAGAGTTAGGACTAAGAAGTGTTAGGACAGAAGAAGAGAGACAGAGACGCACACAAAGCAGAGGTCTTGTTATTTCTGGCTCCAGCCAACGCTTGCAAAGAGGAGGCAGAGTCACGACCGGTGTCTACTGACAGCACAGGCTCAGAGGTGCGTCCTGTGGGCAATGCCTCCTGCCGTACTCTTGCAACATGTCAGTATCATAAATGGAACAGATTTAATTAAAACCAGGAAACTTCAGCATTATTCGTGACACATACGTAGCACCATAAATTCACTGCGGTGGCTACAAGACTCTGATTCATTATATCGTGCAATATTAAAAAAAGGAGGGAAAAAAAAGAACGTGTCACACTCCATAAGAACATAAATATTCAAGCAGGGAGACTGTGGGCACTTAAATCCCATTGAAACTGGTTTCACTTTAAGAGATCACCCTGGATGGTTATATTTCAATTTAGCTCCATTCCCCACCTTGCTTGGGAAAAACACACCAGCATTTTTGCAATGGAGCATTTTATTTACGCATTTTAAATATTTTATAATCTAGAAAAATAAAATAATGTCAATGGAAACTTCCATCTCTCCCCCTCTGCTCATTGCAATGTATTAAAATGTATGTTTATCCAAGGGGGGACAGAGGGACATGTTTTCCCAGCTAATAAGTCATTTTAAATTAAAACTGCTAAGAAGGGAAAGAGCTTATGGTGATTCTTCCTTTTCCCATATATTGGTTGCGTCCTGCATTGCAGAAGGGTTACTAGTCAGCCAGAGGAGAAAGCCCCCCAGGAACCATGTACCCACGCCTAAAGAAGGCATCCAGATGACCTCACCATGGGTTGGAAAGGTTCATCTGGGGTCTGCGAGATGGAGGAAGACCCGTCTCCCATGGTCTGCACCACAGCGAGACACCACGGGCTCCTTCTGGCTGCCCCTTGCTGGGGCAATTCAGGCAACCCCATCTATGCTCAGCTTGGGAGAGGATGAAGCATGTCCTACGGGTGCCTCTTCCTCTCCAGTGGTAACTAACGCCCCTGGCTCAGAGGCTGATTTCACCGCATCTGCGTTCATCAGACATGTCCATGTTCCAAGAGCATCGCTGCACTGCTGCCTGGGTTGAAGCACCTCTCCAAGCACATGTTGGACCTTCTCTTCGCACCATCCCATCCACCTGGAGTCGAACGTGAGCAAAACCTAGCACTTGAGCAGCCCCTCTGAAGGGGAGGCGCGGTGATGGCAGCTCTGCTCTCTGGCAAAGGTACTGCCTGCTGGAAGACCCAATCCCGGGAGTGCCCTGATGGGGAAACAGCAGGAACCAGGAAAAGGAGCAGGCTGTTGCGAGACCCAAATTACTGTCCCAGTCTCTGAGCTGCTGCAGCAATCCCCCTCCTCTTAGTGGGCTCCTTCCCCATCTGTGGTGCGGGCTGAGCTCTCCCAGGACAGGAGGAGAGCACCTTGAACCCAGGTCAGAGCCAGCGGGTGCCATGGGGCCTTATGGTCATCTCCCATGCAATAAAACAATAAAACACAACTGGATAAGTCTGTCCCGGGACTGACCACATAACTGCTGGCAAACATACAGGACTTTGGGTTTCGACCATCCCTCCTTCCCACCGCAACGCCCTTGGACTTGCCCGTACTCAAAGCGAGCAAAACCCATACCCTGGCCATGTGGATGCTCACTGCATCCCCCTGCCTCCCCAGCACCACTTCTACTCCTTGCCAGGGACTCCCTGCCTGATAAAGGATGACTCAGGCAGGATTCGACCCTTTCCGGGTGGCAACGCCGAGCTCGTACAACGCTAGCACGATCCGTACAGCTTTGGCCTTTCTTGTGGAAAAACACTGTAAATGTGGTTTGGCTGGTGGCGAAGCTTTCCTCCTCAGAGCCCCGTGAAGCTGGGGACACGGCAGAGCAGAGCTGTAAGGGCAGGCTGGGGAAGGAGGAATTTGATGCTGAGCTAAGTTTATGGGTCCATTTCAAGGCAGTGTGAAATTTGCCTCCATGATTAAATCTAGCTACGAAAGTTCACTATAAAAACAACCCAAGGCAAGAAATTTATTTCCCAGCCTTTTGCAAGACATGGGAAGGAAGGGGGCTTGAATTATTGTTTGGGGGTTTGTTTTGCAGTGGGGGGCGGAGAGGGGAGGCTGGTGAATATTTTACGGTTGTGAATAATGCAGCAGGGGAGGCAGGAAAAAAAAATAAGCTCATATCCCTAGGAAAGTGTTGACAGGGCTGCATTTCTTCTGGGTTGCCTATGTGCTATGGAATACAAAGTAAGGAGCAACCCCGCTTTTTCAGGGAGGCAGGGAGGTCCCAGCGTGTTCGCACCCAAGCAAGCCTGTCCCATTTCAGCATGTGCCTGTGGGAGAGCATCAGGTCCCTCATCCCGCAGCAACCGGGGAGCCCCAGCCACACAGGAGACCCCCTCGGAGGTCAGGCAAGAAGAGCCTCCTCTCCTGCAGGAGCCAGGACAGGCTGTCCTACAGGGCCATCCTTCAAGGTGTTGAGAAACTGCTTCTCTGAACCTCATCCCATTGGGACTTTCATCTACTTGTCATAAGCAGACAGCTGAGAGCGCTCATTATTGCACTTTGCCTGGACTAACTCGCCTCTTTGATCTCCCTGCCGTTGCCAACTCCAACAATTGCATCACAGGTCTCATGGCACTTGGTTTTCTGCATCTTCCCCAGATCAGGGTGGCAGCTGAGCAAAACCCCAAGCGTACAGCATCTGCTGCACATTCAGGCACAGCCGTGCCAATACCTGGAGGAAGACTCCAGGCGTCACCACACCATAAATGTGAAATAGTCATAATATTTGCCTTGGGGCACATACTCTCATTTTGGTCCCTGGAATCACTCGCTGCAATGCTGTTTTCTCAGCCTCTCATGCTTTCCTTCTGGCAGAGTTTATCAGGCTTTTCCAGGGACATGGGGCCATCCCGCTGCCCTTTAGAGAGCTCCAAGCCTTGGGGTCCCAGTCCCGGCGCATTTGTGAACAGCACTGTTGGACCTTCAGTTCTCGACACAGCCATGCTTTGCTCATCCCCCTCCATACATCCATTGGAAAGCAAAATTCACAACAGTAACTCCTGTCTGAATATCACAGAGGCTGCCGGTGCATCCTAGGTCATGACTGCTGCCCCTGTCCTATTACAGAAGACTGTTGTGTCGTTGTATCTCCTTGTTGCATTCCCATTAAAATACATAACATATGACTGCCTTGTCTAACTCCGCCTTCCTCTGAAAAAAAAAATGTACTTGGAGCCCGTTCAAAATGTTGCATTTTGGCTAAATGTGGAAGGAAAAGGAACATTTTGTGTTTTGCTTTGCTTTCTGATGTCACCAAGAAAAACAGGGAAGGACACAACAAAGGACAGGAAACAGGAGAGGAAAAAGTCCAAAATTAAAAGGCGATAGCCTTTTTTTTAGCTTTCCGACACCAAAGACAAATGAAAATTTCAATCTAATAAAATATTAACTGTTTTTAACAAAAATCAGTGCTTGATGCTCAAAATTTCAACTAAAACGAACCAGAGGACAGAGATTTCTTCATACACCCTGGAGATTCAGCAACAACTGTAACAGAACAAGGGGATGACACAGGGACCCAGTTGCAGAAACCTCACACACCTGGTTATGTTTTTTTATAAAAATTAAACAACGGAGAGGCAACACACTTACCTCCAGGGTAAACTCTTGCCCTGTCTGACAAATACACTGCGCCCAGGCTGTCCATGAGCTCTCAGCTGATTTAGAGCATCGTGTTATGAGCCGCCACTGCACGGCGTGAGCCTCCCTCACGCAAAATCAATTGCAATGGGGACCTCTCCGCACGCACCACCGCCGGCACCAGCCCCTCGTTCCCAGCTGATGCGAATCTGCTGGGCACGGAGGAATGCACCAGCTGATCTTCCCCAGGTGAGGGTCTGGCCCGTTGCAGGTCGGAACTGTCAGTACTAGGAAGATGTCAGGACACTACAATGAATGTGCAAAGTAACCAGAATCGATGAAACCAGACGGAGTTGGGAAAGCCTCAAAGCCAGGGAGGAAGGAATTTATTCTCTGCTCCACTCAACAATAGAACAAAACAAACTGTGAGTTACAGCCCCTTCTTCCCTGCTTTTCCCCCAAATGCCTTTGTACTTTTCTCTCTAGGTGGGTTTAAGACCCCAAACCTCTCTCTTTCTCATATCACTCCTGAAGACCTATCTCTAGTATGATTTCTGGGGTGCCACCAGCTGATCAGTTATACAAAAAACCCTTCCAAATGTCAGGTTTGTTGTTATATTCAATGCCAGAGCCAGCAAACTTAGAGACTTCAGCTGCACCTTGCAGAAACAGGGTCTCAATCACTCAAAGAGATAGGTGCAAGCATCACTGATATCTCACAGCCACAGGGTTATTCCTGGGATTATCCTAGAGGACCACCTACTCCTAGCCATGCAAGCAGCATGCACCTACCACTGCCAGATGTCCAAAGACCTCCAACTCAAAGTCAGTGTGTTTTTCTGCCCAGATAGGTTGCAATTAATTGGCTTAAAACTTGGATGGGCCCCTTTAGTTGAGAGCACAAAGTGGAAGAAATGAAACGAATGTAAGAGCTCCTTGAAAAAGAGCCTCACCACAACTGCCCCAACCTTCCCACTGAATAAACCAGACAGTTGCTTGCAGTTTCTTCTACAGTAGTGGGATGGGTCCTCTTCCAATGGCTCTGTCTTTGCAAAACAGAATATTTTGTGTTCTGGCATCAACACTTCATTTCCTTGTTGACACCTAACACCAAAGTCTAGTAGCAGAACAAGTATGAAGACAACAGCTATGTTCCTTGGTCTGGTTTCTGCCAATGACATGGCATGACATGGATTTGAAACTGCCAACAATGCTCCCATACTCATTATGTTCATCTCCAGGAATTTCTTTTATGCAACACTTTTCAGATGGTATATGAACAACCCAGCCAGGTCTTGGAAGCTCCAGCCTAGTGGTTTATTTCCATGTCCACTCAAGCACCAATAGTTTTTTAACTTGTATATTGAGACGCTCTTGAAATTCTACCCTGAATGTTCATTTATGCAGATGACATTTGCTCAGACATTCAGTGTCAAGCTTTTTCTGCCCTAGAGGACATCTAGAATTCAGATTTGGCAGCTATATTCAGCTACCGCTGTAATTGGCACTTGAAGCTGAACATTTCAAAATCAATTTCATGCATTTTCCACCTCCACAGCGCCTGCGAGACGTGGGAGCTGAGCGCCTCTCTGACTGGGTGCCCAGTGAAACGTGATCCACATCCGCGTATCTCGGCATTGCTCTCGATAGACTCTGGTTGTACCATGACCATCTGATAACATTGTCTGCAAGAGTCAAGACCTGCCAGGCTTAGACCTGAGGATCTAAAGTTTAAACCTCCAGACATCTGCTCTTCTCTCTGCTGGTTGGCAGCAGAGCATTGTACTCATCTGGGACCTGGACCTGCCAGTTCCTCCCCTACTTAAGTCAACATGCAATTTCATGCAAACATGTCAGTCGTGCTGAATCTACCTTCCTACCCTAGCTCCCCCTGTGAAATAACAGCGCTCCAACATGCAATGTGTATTGACCCTTTCACCAAAATGACTGCATGATTTGCAATCTAAGAAACTGTCTTCTTGCAGAACTCGGCAAGCTGCAAGCATGCTGTGGCCATGCAAACGACATGGCTTGACTTGTCCGTGGCTGCTAGAAAAAGATGACACAAAAAGAAGCGAGAACAGAAGAAGGAAATTCTGAATAAATGCTGAGAGAGGATGTTAAAGAAACATGCATTTACATATTTTCAGAAGAGCTGTCCCAAAGATGGACTTCCTCTTTCGTGGGGATTTTTTTGAAATTCAGAATGGGGTAAATTCCTTTCTCAGGAGGAGAAGCAAAATCTTTATAACATTACTGCAGCAAGAGAAGATATGGATGGAAAAACCTTCTGAAATGGTTAAAATGTTTAGAAAAGCAGGAATAAGAGCCTACACTTCCCATCTATAAGTCGAATTGATGCTCACAGGATTTACAGGCTCCTGCTTTCCCTTGAAGTGCCCCGTGGGAAGACTGAAGTCTCCAAACCCCAAGCAATCCCAGGGTTTTGAAGCTTTGGAGATACAGTTCCCAAAACTTCCAGTGCTATGGCATGGATTAAACAACGCTGGCTACCGCTGGCCATCCCAAGGATCCGGTTCCACCATGTGGCACCTGAGTTTTCCCCGGGTTTGCAGGCTCCCAGCTCCCCCCAGACATGCACACCAGAACTAAACATCGCTGAGACCCTGCTGCCTGGGGGCATCCTTGCTCTTTTGGGAGAATATTTACAGTCTGGGTTGGGGTGACCCATTCCTGCGGTCCATCCTGCAGTGCTAAAGGGAGCTCCGGTCTGCGAGGAGGTGAGTGGAGCAAACAAAGGAGAGCAAATTGAAAGCTGCTTTCCTCCCAGCAGCGCTCTCTCCGAGGGCCGACACCAGCAAGGCTGGGCGCAGGTGGCTTTTAGCAGCTCAGAATTTGCCATCTGACCGTTTTGATTTAAATTCCACTTTCCATCGCCTGCGTTTAAAGTTCGGTGCATGGGCTTTTACAGCAGCAGTAATGAACCTGGAGTTCAAACAGCACATGGCGAGATCAAAAATTGCCAGAGCGGAATGTGTCCCACAAATACAAAGCATGGCTTTTCATTCATTATTTTTTCCTTTACAGAGAGGTTTTACAAGCTGTTTATTTTCTGATACAGTGTTGGCAGACATGTGGTCGGAGGAGAATCAATATCAGCACAGTGGGATGTATTTTCTTAAACGGTTTATAGGGGGGTCTTTGCTTTTTCAAAGGGGGATAATTGAATGTAGTACACACTGTACTTTTGATTTGTTTAACATGAAGCGTGAAATGGGTACAGCTATGATTCTGTCAATCAGTTTAACTATCCAGTGATTCATTTTGAAGCTAGGCCTCCTCGCGAGGATCATCTGGCTCGAGGGACGGGGAATTCGCTCAGCATCTTCCTCGCCGAGGAGCCAGTTCCAACCCAGGGTGTTCTGGGACCTTGCTGGCCCCACACGAAAAGCCGGGATGGGGGTCCCAGGTGAGCTGTGTGGATGCAGACGGTCCCACTGCAACGAGGTGTCTTTGTATTCAAACGAACACCGAGGTTGAGTTCACAACGGCAAGGCAGGGAGCAGGGACGAAGACTCGGGGTGGCTGAAGGGGTTTGAGCTTTCAGGGAGGTGTCACAAAACAGGACTGAGTCTCGAAAGCAGGGGTTGTCCCTGCTGTCCACACAGACACCCAGACCCAACAATACTCCTCTTAATCTCCAGGTGATGAGCAGGAAATTTAAGTGAATAGATCTCCCTCCCCTAAAGCGTTCCTTGAGAGCCAGTCTGATTTTCACCAGCGTTTTTCCACATATGCACCCCAACTCCACCCCTGTTTCCTTCCCTCTGTGCAACTCCAAGTCCACATCTGATCATCCCATTGCACTAACTTATCTAAGGAACACCAAAAGCAATAGCCAACTACAGACGTAGGAACAAGGGGGCCAAAACTAACTCTACCTCCCCAACCGACTACACAGCTCTCTTATTAGACCAAAGGCATCTTCACCCTGAATCCCAAACCAAAGCTTTTCTTCCCATCTCTGCATCAACGGTACATCCCGACCCATGTTCCCCTGCATGTCCCTCCTACTTACCCCTTCAGGCACTTGCAGGCAGCTCCTTCCTTTCACCCCTCTTTAGCCCTTCCGTGAAGTTATTGTACAGCACGATGCCCTTTATGCTATGCTGGAGACCAGAGGTGCATACCTAACCGTCCCCATGGAAATGTCATTTCCATCTCTGGAGTAACCCTGTTGTTGAGCAGGCATCTTGGAAGTCCCGTGCAACCTGGAGAGTGCTTTGACACCGCTGCACCAATATTCAGCTGCCTCCAGGCCAGAGGAGTCTTCCTGGGGGGTCAGTCTCTCCAGACTCTTTATAGAAAGCCACCTCTAATTCTAACCCCACAAATGTTGTATTCAAAATGTGGATTTTTTAAACCAATTTTCCCACCTATCCACAACTTTGCATTTCAAATAACACAAAGGTAAGGCTGAGCCTTGCATAGCTCCATTTGTGCTGCAGTTGTGCAGGTCTTAGATGATACAGCGCCTTTCACCCCAGAGTTACTATGAGAAGGTAGAAACGTCTGTCCAGGGACACTCACCTTTTTTGCGATGTAACACATTTGCTCAGCAGGGAGATAGTCAAAGGGGAAGATGAATCTCCAGTTGAAGTTGCCCTCTCCTCCCATCGACCTGTAGTGCACATCTGTCTTTTGCTTGTTCTCCTCGTGGCCAACCAGCCAGCTGCGAAATGCAAACGTGTTGCATGAAAAACTAGAAACACACCAAGGCTTTTGGATTTCGCTCAACATCACAGAGGCCATGATAAAATAATAAAATGTCTCTCACCCCTGAGGATGCCTTGGGCTGCTATCTGTAGGGGTAACCTGGAGCCCATAGGAGACTTGAGAGGGAATGCAACAGTCCCTGCAGTGCTGGGAGATGAACACGTGCTGGTGGTAGCAGCCTGAGAAGCTCTGCAATCCCTTCTCCTCCCTCCCCTGAGTTTTACAGGTGTTTTAAAGACTCAACATCGCCTTAAGCTCTGGCTCGAAGTTCTCACTTACCCATCCATAGGCACACATCAGCTTCTAACCTGCCTTGGTGAGAGCTTCTTTCCCCTTTGTAGCCACCCCAACAAACTGACCTTGTAGTTAGACCCTAAAGCCAGGCCTGTTGATAAGGCAACCATGCTAAAGGACCAAAGGGCCATTTTTTCCCCTCTATTCTCTGTCGATTTCCCGAAGATTGTTATTTGAAAGTGCTAAATGGCCAAGAAGTTCTTCCCCAGGAAAATCACAGAGTGGCCAGACTCTGATGTGGCCAGGATGGTCCCCAGACGCTCCCCTTAGAGACAGGTCCTCGCAGCACAGTTCCCCTCCTGGTCTAAAAGAGCTTGCTGTGGTCACTCCACAACCAGTCCAGGGGCAAACTGAAAACTTTCCATAACAACTACTTTTTTCCAGCTGTGAGTTTTGCAACTGTCGGGTTTTCGTTCTGCCCTCTTTCCCTGTCCAAGATTTTTCAGTCTTCAGCAATCAACGAAACAAAACAAAACAATAAAACACATCCATTTGTGTATTTAGAGCCCTTCTGGAGGGAAGCCAGAAGATTCAGAGAGAACCTCTAATGAAAACAATTATCTCGCTTGATTGTTTTCCACTTAAATTGAAAATAAGGAGTTTTTGCCCAGCTATACAAATGATTCCCTCTTCTCCAGTGCTTGAGAGGAGCACATGACCTGCCCCAAATGTGTTGTGGAAGACAGGGAAGGGAGGTCTACTCAAGTTCATCCTACGGTACACATCACACGCACGTGTGCTACACGGACAGCGAGGGCTTGGTGGCAGTGGGAATTGTGTGATGAGGTTACGCTAATACTTAAATTGTGGCTGGATTATTTGATTTGATCTGATAAGATGCAAATGGCAAGCCTGTGTGTTTATCGACATCCTTCAAAGCTTGGCAGGGACCCTCGGAGGACGCAGTGTGAGCGCCCTCTCCTTGCAGGCAAACAAAAGGACAAATAAATGGTTTGATTTGGATGCCTCTTTGGCACGTTTTTTTTTTTTTTTCTTGCAGAATTTACTTCACCCTCCCCACTGCAGGAAGGAGGTGCCAGAAATCAAAAGCATTCAAGTCACATTGCCCCAGAATTAAAAACATAATGTAGGAATGGCCACGGTGACCAACCCAAGGCCCATCTTGGCCAGTATCCTGCCTCTGACTGGGGCCAAGAGCAGACGTCCAGGTAAGAGTATGGGATTGGGGCAAACACATCCTGATACCTTCCCAACACCCCTTCCAGACTCCAATAATTTGCAGGTCAGAGATTTCCTGAGCTATAGATAATGTGTTTGTACTTAACAGGACTGGCTGGATTTTTAGCCCATTAATTCATCCAGTATTTTTTTTAAATCCATGCAACTTAAGGTATCTGCAATATCCAAAGGCAAAGTTGGGTTCTTAAATCTAAGAGGCGACTTTGTTCTCAAAACTCGCACATCTCCCTCTTTGCTCAGCATGAGTGTAAGATTTTGGAGGACCCAGGCCATCCTTTTATCTAGGAACCCAAAAGGGGATGCAGATGAGTTTTAAAGATGCTAGATAATAGCACATAAACCTTAGTAGCGGTGGTTGGTTGGAAGGGGACTCTGGAAACTTCTAGTCCAATTGGCTCAAAGCAGTACTGGTTTTACCTGGAAATAACTTGAAAAACTTGCAAGAAGATGAGTTAAAACCTCCCACCTCCCATGTGACCTGGTTCAGCGTTGGTCCATCCTCTCGGTGAAGTAAAACTTTTTATTGGAAATTTCACTATGAAAACAATACGAAAATATCCTCCACCTACGACAGTGACAGAGAGGGCTGTTTTAACTCAAAAAAGCATCTTCAGTTCCTAATGACTATGATTTCCCTACACTACCACTCTTTTGTCTGCCTGCAGCACAAGTCTTTAGGAAGGGAAGGTGTCTCTGCACTCAGCCTTGCACAACCTAAACTTGGTTGAGACCTCTTCATGCTGTTGTAAGACTATCAACAAATAACTGATTAAATTAAATAAAATAAATGGCAACTGTCTCCGACATAACAGAAAAGCTCCTCTTTCATTTACCTGCCTTACTGACTCGACAATAATTTACATATTATGTAGAAGATAACGTCCAAGAGACTGAGATTCCAGACCTGGCCTTGCCTAATGGGTAAAATGGAGAATAAACTGGCAATAGCCTCCCCAGAGAAGCACCAGAGAAGTGAGATGTTCTGAAGGAAAGCCACAGGTAAAAGCTCCTTATCCATTGAGTTCACCCTAAAGGAGGCTCCAGCCCCTGCTCAGGAGGCAGCGGTGGATGGAAGGAACAGTCCCCACCAAAGCAGCACCACGCCATGGTGGTGAAGGTCACTTTGCCCACAGGATCCCCTGTCTGTAGGGCATGCTTAAGCACAAGAAGGACCATTGCCTTCCCTCCCAATAGGATTATTCAGACCTTATCCAGAGGTGTTGGTGATGCAGCCATTTGCGGGGGAAGATGAGGAAGTTGAGCAAGTTTTTAACTCATTTACAGCACCGCGAGATTTGCTTGGTCATTGGGGATGCTAAAAGCCAGGCAAGGGATATCAGCAAGCACTGGATGCTCTCGCTTTCCCAGTAACACCCTGCAAGCACTACTGTTTCAGAGCCCCGAAGTGCACAGAGCAGCTTAGCTGGAGCTGATAACAATGCACTTGATGTGAATACCAGGTAAGCAGCGCGCATTCTGGATTTACAGGAGGAAAATTGGGATTGTAAAAAAGGGATTTACAGTCTGTTTCAAAATCCTATCTCTTCCTGTCCATAAATCCAAAGAACGCACAAAATAAGTAAGTCCCTTGGCTGGGATTGCACCATTTTACACAAGATAAAACACAAATGGAGTCAGGCAGAGAAGAGAATGTGCCAGAGGAGTTACTGCTGGTTGCCACATTTTTGTGTGTTTCAAGGAAAAAAGGGAATTCCAAAAAAAGCAGCTATGCAAACAAGCCAACCTATGTATATGGAACAAGCCCATGGCTGTCCCGGGAGATGAGCCGGGAAGGAGGCGGCAGTGGAAATGCAGACTACGTGCCCCTCTCTCCAACAGCCAGGCTGCTTCCCCACATCTTATCTCTCTAAATGTAAATATTGTCCTGTAAGCATCCAAGAGATGCAAAGAAAAACGACATCGTGAAGCGGTTATGAGCTCAGCAGAGACGTGTCTGCCAAGAAGCTGGATCCATAGCTGGAGAGGTGTGAACGGCCCCTTCATCCCAGTGGGGGTTCGCGTATACCACAGCAATGTTGATGCAAGGGCCATGTTAACTCCTTCACTGCTGCTCTTGCGCCTTCGGGCTACGGTACCCAGAGGACGCAGAAGCGGAGTGGCTTACCCTTTGACGTAGATGTCACTCATCTTCTCCCCGGTGATGCTGAGGTCGTCGAGGATGACGTCCTTGGTGTTCCAGATGATGCAGCGCAAGAAGAACCTGGACAGCCCCGGGAACACAAGCAACAAGAGGGTGGAAATCTTGGTCCAGAGCCCACCTAGACAGCCTGGTTGTGCTACTCAGCTGTTTAGCTGAAAGAGCTAAGATGTGAGTCATCTTTCTCTGAAGATGAGCCCACGTAGATGTTTCTCAGCTAGGCAGGTGAATCCCTCCCCATCTGACATCTCCAAGCCCTCTCCTCTCCCCTTGCAAATAGAAGGTGCTGGAACCAGCACCGCACTGAGTAAGAAATGAAAAACAAGTTACCTCTTGGCTCTGCGTGGCGTGATGTTGAAAGGGGGGCCAGGCTGACCCAGAGATTTCGGAAACAGGTCCACCCACATCTGTAGCTTTCCCTGTATGGAAAAGAAAGACACATGAAGCCTGGTGAGCCTCCTAACTGGGTTACCTTCACCTCCTGAGTAAGACCTAGCAGTGGAGAGAGAAAATATCAAGTGCTCCAGTGTTCCTTAGTTGAAAACTAAGGTTTCCTTAATGGAAAAGTGTCATTAAGTATTACATTAAAATTATTTTAGTGATAGCTGGGTATATGTTAATGGCTTGTGATATATAAGTAGTTGGTCTGGATAAGCTGAAGGTGCACTCTAGCTTTACTCTCCATAGCTGACTATCTTTACGTAGGGACAGACTAAAGACTAGGTCCATGGGAGGTGTTGGAGAAGCAAGCAGCTCACTTGTTTTCCACGGTATCACCAGTTGTCACCAGCTGGTTTATGGGTTTCTGACCATGGGAGTGGCAGATGGGATGAGGACAGAGGAATCTAATTCACTTTCACAAAATCCTTCCAGGGAGAGAGCAGCAGAAATGCAGCTGAAATCTCAGGGGGGTTGTTTTTAGGTGGTCTCTTTTAGTGTAAAACACCAATGGGTGCCAATAAAATATTTTATTGTGCAGTCTCAAGGGTTGAAAGAAAAAAAAAAAAGCCATCCTTTGACAATCAGCCCATCACAGAGGGGTTTGTGGTTTGCTTGCTTTTTGGCAAGAAAATCTTCCATTTCAGCAGAAAACTTTAAAAGCCCGACCTGGCTTTTAGCTCACTACAAACAGCCCGATAGAGCCAGCCTGTTCTGTGGCTTTGCCGGGGGCCAGAGCCATGCTTTTGTGAACTGCCCTAAATGCAACATGTACTCAGTCACACAGGTTAATCCCCTGGACCCAGCATCACCCCTATGGATGCTCTTGGTTAGAAGCACCGGTGCAGGGCAGACCCTGATTGCTCTGCCCACATGCAACCCCATGTCATGGAGGAAGCACCCTTGCTAGTCTCCGTGGCTGGTCCAACAAGACCATGACACCTATCCCTGCAAGAACAGCACAGACCCACTGGTCACCTGATAGCAGCCATCTCCTGCCTCCAATCATCATTTTCATTTGGTCAATTAACATGAAAAGCTGTTAGAGTAGTTGCCAGTGCATTTACTTCTGCCAGCAACTCTCCTCTCCCACCACTGGAGAGGTGGTCTGGTTAAAAATGAACCACAGAACGGAAACGGCTGAAATGGTGCAGATCAGTGGCTGTGCACATTTACACCAGCTGCAGAGCCGGTCTCTTGAAACTGCCTTTGCAGCTGGAACATGTATGACAGATGATAATTCATCATTTTGTTCTTCAGGAAGCAGCATTTTTTGATCCAAATGCATAAAGTACATATACGTGTTAATCAAAGAAAAGGGGTTAGGCTAAGTACAGATACCTGGATTTTGATTGGGTTTGGGTGGAAGCCTGTTTAGTTTTCATTTGGCTTTAAAACATCCAGTCTGCAACAGTACTAACACTTTACACCTCCAAGGGCAGGTTCACGCTGCAGAAATCACCCTGCTGCATTGCCGAAGGAGCCTGCGGTGCCGTTACCATTATAGAAGAATTCTGCATTAAGACTTTCAGATCAGAAACGGCTTTCCCACAAAAAAAGAAACCCCAAAAATTTAAAAAAAAAAAAAAAAGTGAGCAAATGCTGATGAAAATGAACACAGGAGGCTGGAATGGACCTCCCCAAGCACGCTGAGCAAGTCAGCCATGGAGCTGAGCTCCAGCCTGCGTTTGATAGCCGCTGCCCTGCTCTATCCCACAGGCTGACTGCCCTCCCTGGGAAAAGCCCATCTCCTGGGGCAGGTATCCCCAGCACGGCTCCACAGCGAGCCAGCCACCTGGTCAGCATTGGATCAAAAGGAGATGATGCTCTTGGTCTTGACACATCACACCACCCACCTGCTCGATATCTGGTTGGAGAGGGCTGTAAAGCGGTCTCGTCTCCACGTGCTCTGGCACCAGCCCTTGCTTCCGCAGCACGTACAGGGCGAGACGCTCCTCCACCGGCCCCAGGTGGGGGTTAAGGGGCTTGCTGTCCTCTGCCACAGAGCAGACAAAGAGCAGCGTTATGCCGTGCCACGGCCGCGGCTGTGCGGGGCTGGATTCTGACCGCCCCGTGGGAGCAATCACAAGCCCACCAGCCGTGCTGGAGCCAGGAGCGAGCAGGAGGACCGCAGCCTCCATTTGCAAATCCACCATCACCACAAACCCTCCTGGGCGCAGGGCAACCCATTCCCCATGGGACGTGTGGGCAAACCACCGTGCAATGGGACAGGGACCTGCAGGGACTCTCGTGCAAGTCCCCCCCCAAGATCACAGCAAGTAAAACATTGCAAGGACCAAGTTGAAGCACATGGAGACTCCAGTCTCTGATCCTGCTCAAGGGTTCAGGCCCCCTAAAATCACAGCAGTTGGGGCTGCACGGTCCCCAGCAGCCCGCCAGCCCATGCTGCTGCTCTGCTGCCGTTCCCACTCCCAGCAGAGGTTTATCTAACGTGTGATCAAAGCTCTTCAGGGAGAGGAGATGAAAGGGTCTGCTCTGGTGCAGTTTGCAAACACTCGTGTGATGGATATTGTTTAAATCCCGTCATTTAAAACCATCCAGGATATTCAGCTGGGCAGAGAGGAGTGTGGTGGGAATGAGCTCCCTACAGGGTCCCACTTCTTCTCTGATGGGTTCAGGGTGAAAGACAGAAATGAGAGGAAACGGATGGCCATGCAGACATCACCAGCACAGCTCGATGGCTGGTCCTCACTGCTCCCACTGGGGTACTTGTGGTCTTTCATCGAAACGGGCCAGCACACGACAGCCACAGCGAACACCAAGCCATCCGTGAGCAGACCTGAAACCATCTCCACCTCCTCACCCGCTCCACACCAGACCCTAATCCCTCCATAAACAGGTCAGACAAGACATATCGATAATGGACATTTTTGCCTTCTCTGCCCTGGCATTCAGGATCCCTGTTACATCCATCCAGGTATGGAGGACGGCCAACTTGGCCTGGGCTGAGCCTGATCCTGCCCCCTCATCCCACATGCCATGCTGGGGCTGGTGGAGGACATCACCCCCGAGAGGGTTGCCTTTCAGCCACAGCGTTTCAAGGCCATGCACCTTCGAGGACCTTTGAAATGAAATGCGCTCCATAAATATTATTACAGCTCTGCAACTTTCAGGTGATATATCCCAGCTCCTTTCTTGGCAATATCTTGAAGTGGTTAACTTCAGACATATGGGCTATTTCCCAAGCAGTGGAAACCTGGCGTGTGTGTGTGCGTGCGTGCGTGTGTGTGTGTGTGTATGCACAGGAAAAAGAAAAAGCCCCTCTCAGAAAACAACAAATGTGGGGGTTATGGAATAATGGTCCGGGTGCAGTGCTTGTAAAACCCATGCTCTCGTGTTTAATAGCTTCACTTTATACCGCCAGGTTCAGATCTGACATTGCTCTGCGAACACAGCTGGTTTCCAGATCTCCTTGAGGTCAAGCATCAGACTTTGTTCTGTTTTTTGAACTGATTGCCATTAAAGCAGAGGAAGGTGAAAGGCAGGGGCTGGGAGAGGGGGGAAGACCCTGCTTGGTTTAACACCTTTCCAGCCCTTGCTGAAAACCTTTCGCATAATGAGAGGCTGCAAAGGAGCCATTGCTTCCCCACTCCTCCTCCTAAGAGGAGAACCATGAATTTGTGCCTTGATTCCCAACAGCAGGGAGGGGGATCAGCCCTGGGCTGTGCTGCCTTTTGCCTCTGCAGTCCAAGTCCTCCTTGATGGCTCTGCAACACTGTAGTGGCCTTAACAAAGTCAAACTGCAGTGGGGTTTCACCTCCTCCCTGGGCCAAAACACTCCTTCCATGCTTTAAAGCAGACTTTTCTCTAAAAGGCAAACTTCTGGCCCCAAGGATGCCAGTCAGATGGGCATGAGTTGATGCCCAGGACATTGCACGTGTCAGTGTTGGTGGTTTTTTTGTGCAAACAAGAAAATGCCTCCCCAACACTTGGTGATATTTTCTCCTTGCTGGCAGAGGCTGATTTTGCACTTCCAGCTAGAGGCGTGGGCTGTGGTGCAATACGCTGGGCACTGTGTGTATGATATTGTCTCCCTCTAGTGACTCCAGCCCCAAAACGCAGACATGCAAACAGCACAACTGCTCCTCCACCCCAAGCAGCAGCTGGAAGATCAGGCTGGAGCCTCTCCGGCTGTGATGAACTTTGCTGCTCCCAGCCTGTGTGTATTTGGTTTGCTGCAAGCAGCAAAGGGCAGCCACTAAAGGCCAAATTTAACGTGGCTGGATTGCAGGTCTGGGTTCGACTCCAGGGTTTGGTATGAATCCAACTGCAACCTGCAGCCTTTGGGGCAGAGCCAAGCTTGGGAAAGTTGCAGAGCCAACCTGGACAGCAAGGTGAGGAGGATGGGGACGTGCCCATCACCCAGTCCTGGCCTCCATGATAACCCCCCACTGTGATATGCTCATGACTTCCAACTCCATCCCTTGCTCTGGATAAAGGAAAGCTATTTGCAACCCTGAAGCAGCCCCATTACCTTACCCAGTTCAGAGAGTATGTACTCTTGCTCCCTGAAGATGACCCGGTCGGACTTGTAGGTGGGAGCCTTGTAGTTGTGCTGCAGGGAGAAGAGGTGAAGCAGCTGGGAAGGACGTAGTTGGTCTCGCCACTGGTTGGGTCCAGAGCTGAAACCAAACAGGAGGGAAAACAGCAGCTCGACATTCGATGAAACATCTTCCAGCCTCAACAAGGGGCAGCAGCAGCGTTACACCAAAGAGGGCTGGTCTGATGAAGGTGCAGCCAGCGCCATGTCTGTGCTCACCTTGGCCCGCTGGTGAACGGGGCTGCATGTCCCACACCGTGCTCAGCCCCAGCCTGCAGGGCTGGGGTGCCCTGATAGACCCCCTCAGACCCACCAGGTCACCCCTGAGCTGGCCCCGTGCATGGGGGGTGTCCTCACCATGGTGTGCCAAAGAGGCATCAGGGACGTAACAGGATCTCCCCAAGGAGATTTCTGTTATTTGAAGCATTTCACGCTTCTGCAGGAGAGCCAGGGCTCAGGGAAGTTCCTCAAATGTGGGGTTTCTTTAGTGCGAATCTGTCTCTCTAGACAAATCTCTGCGGTGAAGTACAGCGCTGGTCAGGCCCCCCTGGGACAGCCCTGGGACCGCAGACCCATGGGCTGAGGCATCACCCTGGTCCCCATGGCCAGCTCAGCATCGCGCAGCCCTGGCAGCTACAGAGACCCACCGCCTGAGCCCGCAGAGGTACCTACAGGCAGTAGGTTTGGGGCAGGCCACAGCGCGCCCCGTATTTCGACAGGAACCGGTTCTCCAGGTCTATGACGGTCTCCCCAATCTTCTCATCCTTCGACAGGAGGTCGTAGTCATAGAGCGTGATCTTCAAGTCCTTCTCCAGGGGCAGAGTGCAGCTCAGCTCGAACATCCTGTGCAACGGGAGCCAAGAAATACCCATGAGATTGAGGTTCATACTGCTGAGTGCCCCACGGAAAATGGACCCATACACCATCCCAACCCACCAGTGCCGGGAAGGCCAGTACACCCACTGCACATCTTTGCCGCGTTGGTCCAGTACCTTTGGTGCTGTGTTGTACTGGCTTAGCTTGTGGATATGCACTAAGCAAGCATGCTTTGGGTTTCTTTTTGCCTGGTTGAATTACTTTCAAATCAAAGCAAACTTTGCCCCTGCTTAGTTTCTCCATCTGCTAATTGGACATGACGGTGATCACTGCAATATCCAGGGAAAAGAGCAGCAGGCGAGAGTCGGGAATCATCATTGCCATGGCATTTGAAAGGGGGAGAAATGACAGCTTTGGAAAACCGACTGCTCTTTGAGCCCAAAGAGCAAATGTCCAAAACAGGAGTCAAGCCTGCCTGGGCCAAGCTTGTGGTCAGCGTGAGACTGACCCCCCAAAGCCTCCTTGTCCTCTCCTCCTGGTTCTAGGCACCTTTTTTCTGTGCTGTCTCCTCTGCCATCATTACACCGCAGTCCACATACTGGCATAACGTAAAGCAAGAGCAAACCTTCCTCTCCCTCTTCAAATAAAGGACGGCATGAGACAAAGACCCCGCCAAAACTCAACACCCCGATCCAGACCGAGCCGATGCTCGTGGACACCAGCGATGTGGAAGGTGGTAGGACAGGGTGAGCGGGACAGTGCGGGTCTGACCCAGCGCTACCAGGAACCCCTCCACCTGCTGCTGAAAGGCAGGCAATGCTGGGGAGAAACACGATGCCCATTCCCACCGCCAGCACCCACCCCGCAGCAGCTTTTAAGGAGGGGAAGTGAGTGATTATGCCACCAATTAAGAGTGCAGGAGGAACTGGGGTCAGCAGAAAGTAATTAGCTAAAGCTGGATGGCGGCCAGCCGCCCAGGGAAAAGCTCGTGAAACAAGAGGTTTAATAGCCGCCAGCAGCCAGGACCTCGGTTTTACATCTTGCTTTAAAGACCAGGTGGGAGGTGCAGCACGCTGTCTAGACGGCCTCTGGCCGGGAGCCAGGCTTGGCGAAGGGGGACTTGCTCTGCCAAGCAGAGCTCACCAGGCTCTGGCTGTGGGCTCTGCGCCAGGGCAGTAGGTCCTGGCCCACCGGGGACCAGGGCTCCCTCATGCTAGATGGGGAGCAATCACTTTGCATTCACCGCAGGCAAGGCAGAGCTGCCATCTCCGTTTGGCAGAAGAAGAGGAAATGGCCTGTCTAATGCGCAGTCCTCCACGGTCTCGCCAGTATCACCCTCGCCATCCCTCTCCCTTTCCCTCCATCCTTGAAGACGGTGTGTCTCCCTCTCCGTCTTGCTTTGTTGGGAAGGTGTCACAGCATCGACATCCTGAGCTGGCGAGAGCCGCCTCAGAAAACCAGCTGGACGTCATGTGGAGTAGGGCTTGACCCCTATTTGTGCTGAAGCATAACCCCCTATGTCTAATCTCAGCTTTTCTGGGAGACCAAAGTCCTACTGGCACATGGAGGCTGAGCACCAAGTTTTCCTCTACCTCCCTCTGCTTTGCCTGGTCCCTATGGTTCTTTCTGGCTCTGATTAATACTTTTTTCTGAAAACAATGTTGTCTTTTGCCTTTTATCGGAAGTTTGTGGCCCTACTGTGAGGCAAACAACTCACCCAGCCCATATCATGTTTATAGGTAATTTTCAGGGTGTCTGATTTTGAGGTGTCCCATGCCACGCCTAATCAAACATTCATCGTGTCTTTTCTTCAGACTTTTAACCAAAGTGCCTATAAATGAGGAGCAGTTTTCCCAGACTCTCTACCATCACTGGGATGAGGCAGATGCCTCCACAAGGGAATCTCAGGTCTAAACAACCCTCCTGATGTCTCCGTTGATGACAGAGCAGACCCAGTCCATGCTCCACAGCTCACAAGTCCCAGGGCGAAGATGACCACGAGCCATGGTGGGTGGGACGGTGGTCAAGCCACAGCCAGACTCACTTCAGCAAGGCTGGACATGAGGCGAGAGCATGCCACGGGAATCACAGAATAGTTTGGGTTGGGAGGGACCTTTAAAGGCCATCTAGTCCAACCCCCCTGCCATAAGCAGGGACATCTTCAACTAGATCGGGTTGCTCAGAGCCCCGTCCAACCTGACCTTGAATGTAGGTTGGAATGGGAAGCTCCGGCTGGCCCGGCCCTATTCCCTCAATGTGACATAAAAAATCGCATGGACTCCAAACTGAATCAAAACTTACTTTCCAAAGACAGGCTCCAGCGTACAGGGGAGGTAATTTTCTTGGTCATTTATGGATTTCTTTCCCACTGAAATCTTCACATAGGGATCGCACTAAAGATGGGGATGAAAGTAAGTGCAAGAAAGAGTCACTGCACAGCAATATTGATGGTGAAGGAATAACTCTGCCTCCCCTTGTCCCAGCAAGCAGGATCTTCCACCACCCTTGACAAATGCCTATTTTCAAGGGTAGGACAGTCTGACCGTTAACTCCTTAGTACAAATCTGTGACCATCGGCAAGGGGTACTTGCACTGTAATTCCTTTTTGAGGATGACGGAAGAACCAGTCAGCAGACAAGAGTCCAAGCCCTTCTGAGGCCCATGGGATGGAAAAGCAATAAAAGAGCATGAAAAAAACTACTTATGGCTTGTTCGATGGACTGGGCTTGCTCTGAAGTCCTCAGGATGTTCCCGTTCTCATCTGAGTCACCTATTTGGGGGTTCCATCGAGGTCACCATTTTTTAAGTTTAAGATCTACTCAAAAATAGATTTACAAATGTAGGGGACTGAAATGTCAAAGGGAAAAAAAATTGTTTCAAAAAAATGTGGTTCAAAACCATTTTTTTCCAAGATGCTGCAACAAATTTAAAAAAAAAATAAAATGGAAGCATACTTTGACATAAAGCCTCATTGTGCACCTAAAAATTGTATCAGATATTTTTACATTTTTAGCAAGTTTTTAAGCTTCTCTCTCACAACTAAAACTATTCCGGGAAACCAGCATAAATTTGAAAAGTGGTTAAATTAACTCGACTCAGCATTTTTGTCAGGGGAAGGAAAAAAAAAAAAAAGAAAAAAAAAACAACTTCACCTAAAAGATGTCACCCAGCTTGAGTCCAGTCCCTGGAGGGACCCACCATCTTACTCAGCTCACATAAAAATGAAAAAAAAAAAAAACAAACCAACACAAATAGGAAAGACGTTGGCTTAGTTATGCTCCCCGGAAAAAACGCCCAGGCCAGGTTCCTCATCACTTTTCCTTGACTGGTAGGTTTTTTTAAGAAGCGAAGGATGGAAAAGTGGTGCTGGGGGAAGGTCTGCAGTGTGAGGATGGGCTGGGCTCCCAGGGCTCTCCTTTTGTCTCCCCTTGACTGTGATGAGTTTTAGGAGACATCACAGCATAGGGGGAAAGACTGTGGGTCAAACTTGGATTGGTTTTGGGTTTCAGTGTAAAAAAAAGCACTTTTTCTATTCCTTCTTTTTGATCTGCAGGAGTCTTTTATGGGAGATTTCTAAGAAATTGAAAACTTTCATTCCAAGTCCATTTTCAAAAACTGAGCAGATTAAAAAGCAGGAGGGTTTTGTTCATGTCAAAATATTTCCCATACTTTTTTTAAACTTCTTCCCTGTTTTCCAGTGGAACAAAGAGAGTTAAGAAAGATTTTTCCCCGAGTTTTTTTGCAAAGTGAAGCAAAATGGACATTTTCTTTTTGAACCAACACAATTTTCTTTTTGCACTGAATTTTTCTTCCAGACTGGCAAAGCTTTGCAAAAAGCAGTCATGTGAAAGACATGATTTTGTTTCCTTTGGCACCAAGGTTAAAAAAAAAAAAAAAATCTCATTTAGCTATTTTAACTAGCCCTACCGAAAAATCCCTCAGGATGGAGAAAAGGTTGGCTCCTGGGATGCCCAGATGTTGCAATGGAGGCAGAAAGAAGGGGAAGATTTTCTCCTTTTTCCTGTCACCTTTGTTTCTAAATTTTAAGCCATATATGCAAATTTTGATCAATTAGGGCTGACCTGTTGAAAGAGCCCACCCCGTGAGCCAACACTGAGGTCCACCAGAGCTTTCCCCAGCAGGATACCTTTCCATTGGTGTCCTTGGGTTGGAGGTCGAAGGCCCGGATGATGTAGACCCTGACAAGACACTCCTGGGGTCCTCTGGCCGGCAGCTGGTGGAACTGCCGAGGTGGCACTGGGACTCGTGGGTCATCCGGGAGAGGGTAAATTTTGAACGAACCCTGTGAAGGACAGACATGTTCAGCTGCGCTTGCACACCCACATGTGCAGATGGGTCTCGTGTGAGCAGGCTTGCAACAACAGTCTGGATGGTTGCATAGAATCATAGAATGGTTTGGGTTGGAAGGGACCTTTAAAGCTCATCTAGTCCAACCCCCGTGCAATAAGCAGGGACATCTTCAACTACATCAGGTTGCTCAGAGTCCCCTTCAACACGACCTTGAATGCTTCCAGGGACGGGGGGCATCTACAACTACTACAATGCTGGGGACACAGCCCAGATCCTGACCCTCTTCTACCTACTAGACCAGACCATGTCCTGTCAAGCTTTTCATGGTCGAGGGAGCCAGGAGCAGGGTGGCGAGCTGCCTGTATCATTCATCCCATGCCTGAACATCAATGCAAACTCTAAGTCTGCACAGAGCCACTCCAGCCTGTTTGTCCTTTACGTCTTCTGCTTCACTGTCCTTCGAGCCTTCACGCTATTGAAGAGGTGTGAAGGAGCCTTGCTATGAATCAGCCTCCCGAAGGTTTAGGCTGAGGCTTTCCCTGCAGGGACAGTTTTAAGGGTTCCTGAGAGAGGGACAGGAGGAGGAGAGAGAAAATCCAAAAATTTACAAGTGTTTTATTCACCAGAGCTGATTTCCTCCCAGTGAAGTGGCAGGAATCAGTCTCTAGGTATTGTTTGGGGGAGGAGAGTGCTGAGTAAGAGGAGGAATAAAAAAAAACCAACAAAAACCCTAGAAAAATTGAATCCCTCTTCTCTTGCAAACAGGCTAAAGGTTAAAAAGAGCAAAAGATGCATTGCTCCTCTGCACTGGACAGACACCTCCAAAGGAAGAGCTCTGAGCACCGGCTTGGCAAGACCATCAGTGCTCACAGACGCTCCCACCGCTGCCCCAGAGGAAGAAGATGCTCCATTGCTTACATCCAGGGTTGGCTCCAGGTGGGTTTTTGCTGGAGGATGACAACACAGCCTAGACTGGGTTTGAAGCATGCAGGGCACTCACTCCTGGGAATACAGCAGCCAGACCTGCACAGGCAGGTTGTTCAGACTGGGCTCAGTGGTCTACTTTTATGGCCCATTTCTCACTGAATTCCTACCCAAAAATAGTTGGCATCACCCCACTCAGCAGCAAGACCTTCCACCCAGCAGAGTGTGTTCCTGGGTACAGGTAGAAAGAGAGACCATCACACCTTGAACTCCCCCACGACTGAGGGGTCGTCATTCGAGTCCTGCGACCGGCCGCGATACAGCTTGAAGGTGTGGCAGAAGTCAGAGAGATGCTCAAAGTCCTCCACATTCTCCAGCTCTGTCTCATAGACCTGGGGATGGAGAGACGGGGGTGAGGGCAGGGACTGCTCCCAGGCAGAGGGGGACCAGCAGCGTGTCCCCACCAATCTGGGACAAGAATTGACCCAGGCTCCTTCGTCTGGGGGAGATACCACCCACTGGGACAGAGTCCTGGGACCTGTCACCCTTGTTGCCCTCACCCAGCACAGTGATGAAGAACAGACCTTGAGCAACCCTACAATAAACAGCACATCACGGAAGACCCAGACTAAGCTAAGGTGTCGCAGAAGGTTTTTCATCAGCCAAAGAGACCTTCCTGCTGGGAATGTTTTCCTTAGGACCAGGCAAGGTCTTCCCCATTTTAGTGCTATTTGGGCTCCTGTGTTAATTTTAGCAATTCTTGTAACAGGGTACCGAAATCTCCCTCTTCCCTAAGCAATCTCTGGCATTCCTTGTTGTTCCCAAACACTTTTCAGGGTGGCAGTTCCCCACCTCCTCTGCCACTTATAAAAGTGACAATTTCTTGAAGGCTGCAAAGTGGAAAGTTACCAGAAAGGATTTTACAAAGAAAACTGGATTTTCAAAATAGTTATTTTTTAAAACAAAAGTACCTGCTCTCAGGGAAAAATGATCTAATTGGTTGGGTTTTGTTTTTTTTTTTGCCCCGGAAGAAAAAAAAAGCCTAAACACTCAAAAAAATCAAAGCTTGTGGAAAAACATCATGGAGAGTGCAGGTCCGATGAGCCAAGGCCACTTACCTTCAGGGTGTCAAAGCCCTTCTCTAAATAGCAGCCACATTTTTCCCTCTCTCCTGTGGAAGCATAGAATTTGCTCCACCAGTCAATGAATTCTTCCTCCTGGTGGCAAGGGATACCAAAGTTACACATCTCCACGAGCAAACCCCAACAATCAACGACAGCAGCATCTCCCGTAATTGCTAGAGGTGAACTTCTGCCGTGTGCACCAACCCCATGGCACAGCCTGGGTTTGGTGGGTGTCTGTTCTGCAGAGGCGATGAAGCTATCATGAACCCAACCTGCAGCTCCTCACTCCCTGGTTTCAAGGTGCTTTTGGGATGCTTCCAGCCCAAATCCAGCTGTTGCAGCCACAGCAACACCATGGACCTAGACCTGTCAGCAGAGAGGATGATTCTCCATGGGAGGCTGAGGTAGACCTCACAAGAAGAAATTTGCAGCATTTTTAGGCCAGGGGCAGATTTTGGCCAGGCTGGGTGGTGGTCTTCCCAGGACCTCAGTGCGGGACCACACAGGGGATGAGAAGAATTAACTCTTGTGCTAACATGGTCCTGACAGCCTGAAATTCAGGGAGGACATGAGGACTGCTCTTAAACTCAGCCCCCGGTTTAGGCTTTGCCTGGAAGGTTTTGGGGTTTCGGGGACAGGGATTGCCTTTCTGGTTTGTGTCCCAGCACCACCCAACCTCCCCATCCAAACAAAGCACGTGGGCAAACAAATAAATGCATAGAATGCATATATTTCCACTAAATAAAAGCAGTCCTCGGGTGCCGCACCTCCCTCAGGAATAATGAACTCTGTTCTCATTGATACTATACAAAGAAATGGGCAAATCTCATACAGCCTCAGCCTCACAACCTCACAGCCCACAGCCGCAACGCCATTAAGGAGCATTTGCCTCATCTGCTATGCAAACTGGATTTCAGCTCCGAGGATGCTGTTCCAAGAAGAAAGCCGGCTGCCGGCTTCAGCAAATGTATGTATTTTAAAAGAGCACCATTTTTGAAATTTATACAAGCAAAGATGAAGGGGCTTTGACTGTGATTCATGAAACATTCCTGAAAAATAATGATGTCTTATTTTAGAAGTCCACAAAATTCCATCACACTGACCTAATGGAGGAATCATAATAGAGGTTTATTGGATTTATATTTTAAGCCAACGGTGCAGGCTTTAAATTGCTGTCTTGAATAGACATTGTTTTTAATAGAAATATTACATAAATTAACTCTGAGGCCTCTGCTGCCTCCCTTTTTTTGAAAAAAAATTTTGCCTTTCATCGCTTCCCCTGTTTTATTGTTTAAAAAGCTACACTCTGACCATCATGGCTTTATTACGACATTCCACAGGTACTGAGTTACAAAGAAAGCACTTAAACTAATCTGACGACTTACCCATGGTATCTTCTGCAGCCCCAAGACAAAGAATTTGGTTAGATATTTTTGCTGATGTCTACTGATGTTACAAAAAAAGGGGGGAAGAAAAAAAAAAAGAGGAGGCAAGGGGAGCAGCTGGAATGTTAATAGCGAAGGACATTAATCCATTTGCCTGCAAATGGGAAAGCCAGGGAAAGCAATGGCTCCGCCACATGAGCAACTGAGTTCAGGGATTTCACTTAGCAACCAGGAGATAGCCAAAAATCACCTCACCAGTGTTTTATCTTGGCCACGGCACAGGACGGTCCTCAGAGTCAGGGTCTGCACCCTGAGCCCTGACACAGATAGCTGAGGGACCTCAAGCATCCTGCATGCCCTCTCCAACTTTTGCATGGAGCCCATGGGGTTGCAATGGGGCACACGCCCACGGGTGAGCATTGCTTGTGGATAGAATTCACATCAAGTGACTAATGGCTAAAATTTTGGCTTGGGGAGAAGCTTACTCGGATGTGGTGAGCCACTGTCATGGTTATCAGAAGGTTTGCTCTCTCTCCATCCCCACTCATGCCCTCTTCCCCCACAGCCACAGCTCCCATAGAGCAGGGACCACCGTAATGTGGGCTGGCACCTGCATCCCAAACGCTCCGAGACTGGAGTCAGGATTGCAAACATTTTCCCATTCAGTACTGAGATAAAGTCAAGACCTTTCAAGCTCCAGGGTGCCCAGCTTTGGCATTTTCTGCTAAAATGGAAAGGTCAACGTTTAATACAGGAGCAGCAGAAGAGGATCCAGGACCATTTCACCAGACAAGAGCCTGAATGGGACCATTTCATCAGTTTTCCAGGAGCTCCATGAGCATCCAGGAAAGGGGCAGCAGGAGAGCCCCTTCCAGGGGGGCATCCCGGAAGAGAGGAATGTCTTACGGCCGAAAGCATGGCCGTTTCCAAAAATAAAGAAATTCAGATTTTTTTAAAAAAAAGTCTTTAAAACCAGAATTTCACCAGCAGGCTGTAACTTCCCACTTGAAGCATTTCTGGGATTATGGCTTGGACACAGCAAAAGCACTCAGACACACGCTTAACTTCAATCGAGTGTGCAAATCCCTCTGAAGTCAATGAGGCTCTTCAGACGCAGCCTTAAGGGCATTCTGGATCAGGCCTTTGGTTCAGCAGAGCCAGCAGCCACCGCTTACTTACCCCCTCCAGATAACAGGGAAGGAGGTTTAAGCTGTGCCTGATCTCCATGTAGGACTTTTACCCAGGGCTATGCACATTGCTCTTGGGGGTATTGAAATTCTTCCCTCCTCTGGACCCCAAAATGCAGACCTGTGTCATCCCAGCCACTCTTGGGATGTTTTCAAACTCATTTTGTTTCATCCAGGGGGGAATGCACTGGTTTTAACCTCATTTTTGTCGGGGAGGCTGTGCCAGAGTGATTTTCTCCCCACCGCCCAGGGTTTCCTCCAAGCCTGTCCCATTGGATGCGTTCCCAGATGGGGATAGCAGGAGTCTGGGCTTGTCCAGCACAACCCAATTTTCACAAAATATGTTGAAATGGTCATTTTGGTCTGGAGCAAAAGGAGGTGTGGAAACCTGAGGAGTTGCGGCACAACAGACATATGGACTTCTGGTGAAACTTAGTCCTTATCATCACCTTACAGGTGGGGGAAACTGAGGCACAGACAGGTTAATGTCCAGACAGCAAAGCTAGGAGAGCAGAGCAGGCATGAGACAACTGAATTCTTAATACTTATGCTTGCTCTCGTAGTGATTATACACTCTTCCCTGTGGGAATACAGAGAGTTATAGCAATAACAAATATTGCCTCTAAAGAAGCTCAGCCACTGCCTCATCTCAAATGTACTCACACCTCACATCTGGGAGGCAGATTTCCTGCTATGGGAAAGCTCTGCAGCTGGGATGAGAAGATCCCTCTAGAAACAGCTTGGACATTTATAGATGCAGCTCCCCAGCTGTTCGTTACCACGCTTTTGCAGGAGATGACACCCAGCATCTCAGCCTTGGAGACGGTGGTATTAGCATCCTCATCTGCTCCAGCACAAAGGCAGCCTGGTCAGCTCAGCTCATTACCCGACTAAACTAACCCAGCCCAGCCCTGTCCTTCCACGGGCACAGAAAACTCCAGCAGAGAGGCCATGGCAGACAGCTGGGGAACACAAAAAAGTCTTTAAACACCGCAGCTGCGCTCCTTGGGGTTTTCCAACCACATCCTAAATCCCTTCGCTCCTCTGTCTAGCATTGCTCCAGAGGTCAGCAACGCCCAGGCAGGAAACCGAGCGGCTCGCTGCTGCGGGAGTCATCCTCGGGGCGGTTCTGCAGTGAAACAGCTGCAAGGAAGCCCACCAGCCACCCACCACCCAAGCAAGGTGCCGGTATCCCCATGCCAGGGAGGCATGTCAGCCTCTGCTGCCCAAGGGGCTCCATCGCCTACAAATGCAGACCAGGAGCAATTGCAGAAGTGCCTGGGAGGCAGGAGAAAAATCAGATTTTCCTGCTAGGAGGCCATGCCCTGCCCAAGACACTGGGGAGGAGGTGTCACAAACTGGGCTTGGGACCTCACGCCTGCCAGTCCTTGGGAGCTGGAGGAAGCTTTTTTCATGCTAACGACCTCCCCATGTCCTTGAACTCCAACCTGTTCCCCAAGAGGGACCTGACTTTGGGTTATCCTTGGGTTAATCTGGTCCTTTCACCCGGTTCCTTCAACCTAGCACAGGGACCTGCAGCAGCTCTGAGCAGCACCGTGCAGAAAGCGACGCTGGAGAGAGGAGGAGAAAACCACATGCGTCCACACAGGGAGACTGCGAGAGGACTTGGCTTATCCTTCCATTGACCCTCAAGGCATGAACTGTCAGATGTTCATACGGAGAAATTATCCATTTCTGGCTGCTTCACCTTTTTTTTTTCACCATAGCATTAATTTTGCTCAGAAGTGGACAAAACTGTTTGTTTTCAGTGGGTTTTTTCCCATCCTGTTCAATCAGCCTACATTTAGCCATGTCCACCCAAAGGCAGCCTCCCACGCACCTCCTTGCCACCGTTTTTCCTCTATCCCGTGGTTTATATTTGGGGATGATTTCCCCACAATCCTGGTCAATGGAAAGCCAGCTTGCCATGCAGATTGGCCTGGGAGGGCTTTCACCCATCGCCCGTGGCAGTGCCATGGGCCATCCCCCGAGCGTGCACCAAACACCGGGAGAAAAAACGACAGCAGGAACGTGCCGCGGGGCAACGCTGGGCTGCAGAGCGGGTTGGCAACTGTTTTCAACAGGAGATATCGAACACCAAGAGCTCTTCCAACTAACAGTAACAGGATAAGCCGTAAAATATGTGCTCTGATTTGGAACTAGCAAACACAGCAAATAACCAATTATTCCAAATAGTTTACAGATTTTGACTAGGTTTTTTTTTTTTTTGGCTTGGGTTAGCTTTGCTAACTTGTCATTTGATGGGTTATTTGTATTTCGTACAACCAAAGCATCACAAGCCAAAATAATGGTACGAGCAACTGTGTAGAAAGCACCTTATAGTGCTTCTCAGGGGGGAGCTGAAGCTCCCGGTTGCAGTTTCATAGCTCAGAGGTGTCCGAGGGCTCCTTGTGAGCTCCCCTCCTCTGGGAGATGCTCATGAACTGCCTGACTCCTGCTGCTGCTCCAGCAAGCTAAGGCTGGTGGAGAGGAGATCTCGCCAGACCATTTCACAGCTGGGAATGCAGGAGTTGCGTGGGCATTAACCATGTGGGAGGTCCTCTGCAAAGGGTGCTCCACAGCTCTCCTGCAAACCTGCGTCCCTCCACCCCCACCACCTGCCGCCCACGTCAGGGCTTTCACGCTAACCCCACGTTTTCACTCAACCGGACTTGAAAGCTCATTTGTACTTCCCAGGAGAAGGAGCCTGTCTGTCCCTTCGATCCTGAGCCTGAGCAGGTTGGAGGAGACATGGACAAGGACACCCTGCCAAAGGGGATTAGGGCCCTCAAAGCCCCTTGGCGACCAACAGGTGCTTTGCAAAATGCAGCGTATCTTCCCCAAATATGCCTTGCTTATTCTTTGCTTGCACAAGCAGCATTCTGGTAATTCCTAGCTGCATCTGTTGGCATTTCAAAGTGATTCGTCAGAAGCATTTCTGTATTTTCCTCTTGCCCTTAACAATCAATAACACTCTTATTTATTATTAGTACTGCCCTGGCACACAGGGAGCCCGCTCAGGATTCGGCTCCTGTTGTGCTGTGCTCTGTAGAAAAGGAGAAGGATGGGAAACTGCCCCGAACAGTTTCCATTTAAATATTGCTCTTAAGGCAGATATCAAAAACAGGCCAAAGGCATAGAGAGTTTTACAGTCCCTTGTCTGTAAAGGGATCTCAGTGTGACCAGCCCTGGTGGTGGCATCTATACTACATCTACTTGAGCTTTAGTCATGATTCAGCTACATATAGGCTTTGATCTTAGCAAGAGGTGTATTGCACCTTCTGTTGATGATGTCTATGGGCTCTCCTCTGTCCTGCAGTCCCCTGCGCTTTCCCAAATTAACACCCCTAGGGTCACCAGGATCTCATCCTGAACACTCTCAGGTCAGCTCTGGTGGGCATCGTGGCAGAGACACGGAGGGCGATGGCACCTCCATCCTCGGAGAGCTTCGAGGGGACGCTGGCCAAGCCCAGGTGGAGCTCTCAGGATGGTCTGACAGTTTGAAAAGGGGATTTACAGGACAACAAAGAGGGGATCTTGTGGATAATTACAGAGGAGATTTTGTGGGTAATTACAGAGTGCTCCTCCCAAGCAGGGAGGGGGAAATGGCTCATGAAAGATGTTATTTTGACATTTTAAGAAGTCATGAGTCTCTCCTTCACCCTCTGAACATGATTGAATCCCTTGAACTCCAGAGGGATGAGCCAAGATTTCAGCGTGGCAGGAAGGGGACAGATGTGGAGCAGAGAGGTGGGTCTACGAGACATCGGTGTTGCAAAATCATCTCATTTTGCTTATGCCAAAGATTCTCAGGAGGGACAAAAGAGGGACGAAGGGCCGACTCTTCAATTTTTCTAGGAGGACTTTGGCAAGAGCTGCACCAGCAGAGTGCGAAGAGAGGCCAGATTAGAAAGGGTTTATGAACTAGGTTATAAACAATTGCAGATTAAGTGCTTGGATTTGTGCAGGCTCCAGGCAGAGCCTGAAGCATCAGCTCTGGCAGCCCTGACCTGACGTCCCCACCACACTGTCACTGCTCCCCAGCCTTTACCCCCCAGGTGGGTGTAGGGGATTGCTGCCACAGGGAGCAGAGGTGATGGCCATCGCCCTCCTCGGTGGCTCTCCGGGTCCCCCTGGCAATGCCTGCCCCATTTTCCAGAGTTGTTTGTGCGTCTGGGGTTTTTCAAGGTTTTCTCAGCACACTGAGGCCACGCTGCTGGGGAGCCAGATAACCCACATGCTCGAGATGAAGGGAAAAAATAACTCTTGTGGGCTCCACCAAGGAGATGGGTGGACTGATCTGCCAGCTCGGCTCTCCACGAGGGGCAAGCCCACGATCTCCCATCACGCTCCCCCTCCTCCGGGTCATTAACACCACGGTCGGAGGCAGAACCTGGCGAAGTTCAGGAGCTCCCTCACACACTCCACACCGGGCTGGATTTTTTTGGCTGTAAAAGCTTTTTTCCTAATATTTAACCAGCTGCAGCCCCTATGCCTCATTCCACAGCTCCTGCTTTCGTGCGAAGCTCCCCAGCTATAAAGGAGACGGAGATGGGAAGGAAGACGTGCACGGGCCGTCTCGGTGACATGCTTTCCAAAACAGGATGGTTTCCCCCAGGAGGCGTCCGCAGCTCTCCACAATGTGAGGTTTATTATATTTAATCACATTCTTGTAGGGTCCTGGTGAAGGCCAGGACAATGGGTTTATTACTGCCCAATATTCTGTTGCTTTTATTTTAAATTAATGGTTTGCAGCTTTTTTCTTTTTTTTTTTTTTTTTTTTTTTTGTAAAATTTCATTTGAACTAAACCAAAAACATATTCACGCAAATTAAAGATGCTGATGAACAGAGGGGGGGAGGCTATTTGTGGAGCTTTTGTTTCCATACTCTGCATCCCAGCACAGCCACCCATCTGCCTTCCGATGAAGGAAGCCGCATCAGTGAACAATGCTTTGTGGGTACAAAGGATAAACGAGGTACTGGACAGATGCACGTAGGGCCAAGAAAGCACATATCTATATATTATGGAGAGACAGGCAGGACGTTAAACATGCCTCCAACCCTATGCCAAGACCTACAAAGATGCCCATCAGGGGCTTCTGCATGCAAAAGTTACAGCTGCCATGAAGCTGCAACCCATCTCTTACTCATGTGCTCTGCTTGTTCAATATTTACTCTATTTTCAGCAAAGTGAAAGCCCAATTTATCTTTCCTTCCATCCCGCATGGTCAGACCTCGAAGGGAGACGATTCCTCCCAAAGACACGGCATAAATAACACCTCCAACCTGACCTTCTGCCAAAGGTCTGGGCTGACTCATCGGTGTTTTACACCCCAGGGCTGAAGCGTGCAGGCACCGCTCCGGGCTCGGCCGGTGGGAAGGAGTCACTATTGCAGCGAGGAGGTGGAAAGCAATGCAACTAATTCTGGCCTGAAACACGTGGGAGGAACGTGCACGGCTCTTGGCAGGAACAGGCCGTGTCCTGTAACTCACGGGCTGGCATCAAGAGGGATCTAAGATGGGTGACGAGCCCCAAGGTCACAACCCTGCTAGGGATGAATTTGGGGCATGGAGAAGGATTGCTGCTCTGGAGTGTCAGCCCCGAGAAAGCAAAGCAGCTTCGCTGCCCGTCTTACAAAACCCAGGAACATCCCAAACATCTGATTTTCTTATGAAAAATGCACGAAGGGAGCAGGAGACACTTTGCAAGGAGGGATCGGTCATTGCTTGCGCGCTGCCTGGCATCTCCCTCATCCCCATGCTTTGAGGGCACCAGGCTGTATGCCTGCAAGAACCAGGACTGTGCAGAGTCCTGCTGATCAGATGAAACCTTCCTTGAGGTGAAACCCTCCTCCTCGTGGAAGGCCAACACCTTCTTACTTCAACTTATACTAACGTGATGACTAGGAGTTGCCACGGTCCCTGAGCTAGGACATGGAGAAGCATAGAAGTCCCATCAAGTCCTCAACCATGCCGCTGCAGCCACCCAAGACACACCATCTCCACTGAGCTACCAGGCTCTGCTGGCATGCACAGAGAAGCCAGAGGCCGTTGGGAAGACATCTGACCTCGAGCACGTACGTAATTCTGCCGGCTCCGCAAGGACGAGAGGGAGGAAGCGTCCTCATCCCTCCTCCCAAAACCGACCTCGTTTTCTTTGGCATGAAGGAAAACAATTGCTGAAATGCACACACCTGTAGCGAGATGAAATTTCCATTTTTCTAGGACAGCGAGGGGATCGTTCACAAAAAGCAATGCCTCAATTTTTGCAGACCTTTAAGTATATATATATGCACATATATCATTCATAACACCCATTAATCAAGCAAGTAAGTTAGAAATGAAGCAATACATACATGAGGCTGGGCCCGAGAAGCTGGTATGTTAATTAATGCTGAGCCGGTCATACCCTCGGCAAGCTACAAATTAAAATGATTGGTTATCAATGGGGTTAGAGAAACAATGTTTAACATACATCAGCAAAAGCACAATTTAGGAGAAATAAAGTGAATGAACCCAAACAGTGCCGCCTTCCCCCTCTCCCGGGTTATAAGGTTGGGGTCTCCCCGGACGAGGCATCCTTGGCATGAGATTTGGGTTTTCATTGATGTTCATCAAATGGAACTGGGTTTGAAAGGTTGCAGAGAATAAATGGGGTATTAAAGGGAAACTGCAGAAAGAACCCACATTACAGAAAAGCTGTTAATATTCCTCAGCGCAGGACAGCATCTCCTCCTGCAGACACCGAGGGCTTGCAAACACAGCGAGCCAAGCTCATCGCACGAGCCAGGGATGGATCTGACCCAGGGTGTTTTTAACAGAAAGGGATTAGGAGAGCTCAGGACCAAGGTCTGGTACAAACAAAACGCTGAGCACAAGCGCAGCTTGTCCTTGGCAAACCAAGAGCTGCCATCACCTACCCCTGCCCTGGGCAGCAAGCAGCGGCTCTGCTTCTGTCTGACAAGGTGTGTTTCCTTCGAGATGGAGAAGGGGGAGAAATGAGATGTTCTCACCAGAAAATATCTGGTTTGGAGCATCAGGCCAAGCCCAACAGCGGTTCCCCAGCTCGCCAGCTCGGGCTGGTCCCCAAAAGCACTGCTTTTGACCCCATCGAACCAGACCTGCATCAGACCTTGGTTCAAGCCGAAAACATGGAATTCACAGCTGCTTCATGGAGGAAAGATTCCCCCAGGCTCAGTTCCCACTAGGACACCCATGGAACTCTCCGAGAGTAGTGGGAGACAGCTCCTCCGTGACTATTTTATCAGAAGAAACAAATATCTGCTCATCCCTTGGGGCTGCACGGGGTTGTCCTTCCTGCTCTGCTTCCCAGGAAGAGCTTGGAGAACAAGGGGAGGCTGCGGGTGCAGAGCAGGCAGGAATACAAGCAGATCCACACCTGGCTCGCCCAAGAAATCACACAGCCACTTATGCACGCTCAGCCCGTGCAAAACCCTACTCCACGTGCATCTCCCAGAGAAGCAAACTAGAAAGGCTTGGCCCAGGAGACCTTGCTACAGAAAAATTGCTTTTCTATGAGTTTTAGGAGCTTCTTTTCTTCACATTTGGTAACCATGATGTTTGCAGTTCCTGTGCACACAGACTTGTTTTAAACAGACCTCGGGCTGAACTTCTCACCCCGCTTGGATGAGATGGACAACACACTCAGCAACCTCAGAGCAGAGGGGTTTTGCGTCTGTTTGTTTTCTCTATTTCAGATGAGGACAACAAAGTGATCCTTTGTTCCAGTCATCCATCAGAGGAGAGACCAAAGCCAGGCTTGGCAAGGAGGCAGAAAGGCTTTGGAGCCACACAATGCAACACACCCATGCACACATGCACGGGCAGGAACAATCCTGGCTCCTGCTTCCAAGGAGAGCAAGTGGTATGGAGACTGCGCCCTGGACGTGAGCTCCTGGCCTGGGATCCAGTGCATTTCCCAAGGAGAAGGGGTACGATGGCCTCTGCAGACTGGGACTCCTCCTTCACCCTCCAAACCTGGCCCCGGAGAGGAGCAGAGCGGGGTGGAGGGACCCCGATGGCTGCGAGGTGTCAGACCACCTAAGCAAAAGTCACCCCAACTCATGTCCAACACCAGGAGAGGGTAGGCATGGGAAGAACAGCATCCAGGGCCAAAATTCAGAGGTTAGGGACGGAGATGGTGGGAATTTTGGTTTGGCTTTCCAGGAACAAGCTCCCTCCTCCTCCGCTCCCCAAACAAAGGGCAAAAGTGAAACACAAACAAACAAACAGAGAAGAATTAATCTGGGGTCAAACTGAATAATTCAATTCATTGCAGGGTGTTTTGTTTGCGAAATGTTTGTTTCAGTAAAGAAATGTCAAAACCGTCCACTTTGAAACCACTGCAGCGGAGTGTTTTGGCTTTGCCACGTCCCTCTCCCCCTCTCAACCTTTCACCTCCCGTTTAAACTGTTCCCCAAGTTTGATCCGAGTTTGCAGATGCTTTCAATAGGCTTCAAACTGCCCCAGGGAACAAAGTATTTATGGCAGAGCTGGGGTCCCTCCAGCTCCAAACCTCTGTCTCATTCCTTCCTCCGACACAGCCCCGGGCAGCTGCAGGCACCCCTGCAGCCCCCGTGCTGCTCCAGCACTGCTGGGGAGCAGCCCCCGAGCAAATGCTGTGTACACCTGTATAAAAGTGTGTGTGTCCCCATCCATAGCTTTTGTCCCCAAAAGGCCGATTTGAGCAGGTTTCCTAACATCATAATGAAAACCCTGCAAGGTCTGGGAGAGCCGCAGCCCCGCAGAGCCCTGTCGACCTCAGTGTTTCCCCGGAGGGAAAAGCTGAGCCGCTCCACTCGTACCAGCCCCAGGAGCACGGCAGGAAACCTGCCTCATCACTTCTGTTGCCCGCGACTATTTTTGGGGAAGAAGGCCCTGCCTTCAGGTCTGGGGACATTGCTAGGGAAATATTTTTCTGACCTTTGCTGGACATTTAAAAAATAAAAATTACATAATGCAATACGTGGTGTCATTTATTTTGGTTAAAGGAAAGTCAAACACGAGCAAGAGCTCACCTCACTTCACTTTGCAACCTAAGGCTGAGGGACCTCATGTCGGTGAGGCCAGAGGTGCCCCCCTTTACCCGCCCCCCCCTCGCTCATTGCCACAGCCCTCCTCTTCCTCACAGGCCTCCTCAGAGGCCAGAAGGTCGCTCACCTCTGTCCTCTGCACCCACTGCCCATAAACGCCTTCCTGGATGTTTTGCTAATTGTTGGACGAAGCCTGAGTCCCCTAATGACAAGCTCTGCACACAGGAGTGGGGAGGTGGGCTGGGTTTTCTTCCAGACAGATCTATTTCTGCACATCCCAGCCAAAAGCTGCCTGGGGGAGCAAGTATCAAGAAAGAAAAGATACCCGGGATCACCTGCAGGCAACGCTCAGGAAGGGCTTCTGAACAGGCAGCCCCCAAGCAAGCCTTGGGGATCTCACAGAGGATCAGCCGTCAGCAACTTCTCCACCCCAACACCAACCAGGACAAGGGCTTCCTCCCACCAGGACTCAGACCGGGACGCTCCGTGCCCATGGCTCCAGCAGCATAAAGAGAGGGACCGACGCTGCAGGAAGATGCATCTTCCCCCATCTGCAGCCCCAAACCTGGTAACTGCTCTCCTTGCTCTGCAACAACTCCAGGGTGGTGACAGGTCCTCATCTCCACCAAGAAGCAAACAGTGGCAGAGAAATGCTGAGGATCCAGCTGCCAACAACCCTCTGTTCTCTGGTGGGGGCCCCATTTTCTGGTTGTCACCTTCCAAAAATGCCTCTTTTACCTCCAGGTCAGTAGGAACCTCATTTCCCCCTGCCAGACGAGAGCCTGGCCACCAGAGCCACCAAGGACCACCTCCGGGTCGCAGAGCTCTAGCTCTAGCAGAGTCACGTCCCTGCTGCCGGGGGCACACCAGGTCCCTGTGATGGATCCCAACCTGCTGCAGACATGACAGCCATCCTAATTTTCAAAGCAAGTAGTGGATGGAGAGCCTGCTTGACTGAGGATGAAACATTGATCTGTGTACCCCTCCGTGGTGTATGGGTCTCCGTCGGGACATGGAGCACCCCAAAATCTTGGAGAAGAACTTCAGAGCCAGGGGAAGAGTGTTTTTCCATGAATTTGGATAGAAAGCACACAAATTTCCAAAGAAGAATGAGTGGCAGGGTGTAATTCGAAAGACAGACAGACCTGGATCTGGCATGCCATCAGAAGCACCTGCAGCTTCTGCGGGAGCACTCGGATATCGCACTGACTTTAAAAACTGGTAAAGAGCAGAAAGTGTGTTCGGAGAAGAGCAGCCAGAGCAGAGCTTTGGAAAGGATGGGAGTTGGAGGAGGGTCAGCG
This sequence comes from Fregata magnificens, assembly GCA_013389945.1. Lineage (NCBI taxonomy): Eukaryota > Metazoa > Chordata > Aves > Suliformes > Fregatidae > Fregata > Fregata magnificens. The sequence goes on from WAAD01019612.1 coordinate 65,096, forward strand.
GCTGCTACTTTCCTTCCTCCCACCACAACCTGCTCACGGGGAACCCACCAGCCCAGCCCTGAGTGAGTACAGGCATCTGAAACGGGTCCCCTTGGCCCCTGGTGCAGCTCTCCCTCACCCCGCTCCCGCTTGGAGCTGCTTGTGCCAGGGTGGGAGGAGATGGGGGAGCAGGGCCAGATCCTGTGGCGCCTGCGGTGACGGGGTGCGGCTCACGGAGCGACGGTTTCCCCACGATGCGCCGCCACATCTGAGGAGGGGATTAATTCTTGTTTGCAATTTAAGCAGCTCCGCCGTGCCAGGACACTGCGTACACACAATAACAGAGCCTCCAACCTCGCTCCAAATTAGCCTAATGAAGAGCAGGTTTCAGGACAGGCTCGCAGGATAAGCAGGCTGCCCCTCCTCCCACCTCTCCTGTCACCTTCTGCCACCTTTGACTGCTCTGTGGACACGATCGACACCCAGCGTGGTGCTGAGCTGCATGTGCAAGAGGTCCCTGCGTACCACGATACTGCTCTGCCTCCCAAACTACTCCGAAATACCCAAAAATACCCCAAAATACCCTGCCCAGCTGCCTTGGCCTCTGGGTCAGCATCTGCAAGAGGTCCCCCGGCCGAAGCACCACTCCGCAGTGATGGAGGTTTGCACCTTTGGTTCCTCAAATGCAAGTGTAAATGGGATGATCCAGCACTGGGAATCAATAGGAAAACTCCCCCCAGGAACCACAGGGATAGATTTGCACATCCAGGGCCGTGCCTGGTCCCTGCTGCGAGTTGTAACCCAAACACGGTGGCCTGATAAAAGTCAATCCAGACATCTACATCTTGGTTCGTTCAGTGCACACATGTCTACACAGCACCTACGGTCCCTGGCTTGCAAACCCCGTGCCACCAACAAGCATGTTCACGGTTAACGCCGGTCAAAAGATGGGGAAAAAAAGCTTTGAAGGACAATTTTTCATTTTCTTTTCCAAACTAACAGCAATAAGAAAGGTGGAAGCCAAAAGAAATTTGAAATTCTGCCATTTTTGGAGGGCAAACGTAAGAAGAGTGTGAGCACTGGGTTTCTCTTTCTTGCCTTGCCCTCACCTCCAAGTGCAACAAAACCTGGGGAAAACAGGGAAACGGTGAGCGGGTCTTGGGGGGAAGCACTGAAAGTGAATGAAGTGCTGCAAAATGAAGACGAAAAACATTCTTGATTTTTCACTGCTAGAAAGTGCCCAAAGAAAAGAAAAATCTGTAAAAAAGATGCCTTTTCATTAAAAAGCCATGGCAATCTGATCAGAGCATTTCAAGCAACAGTGGGCACGGCCCTCTCTGCACCCAGCAGAGCCTTCGCCTGCGGCTCTCGTAAAGGATATTTATGGGAGGAAATTTTCCTCCCCTCACCTCCCTCAAAAAAGCAGCCACCGGGTTAATAAACCGCTGGCAAAACAAAGCAGGGGAATTTCCATTAAGCAGAGTAAAAGGGTAATTAGTGACTGGGCTGAAAGCGCCCGCCTCGTCGTGCATTGCGGCAGCCAGCGCAAGCCCCAGCTGTGCTGCCTCCCCGCAAGAAAGCAAATTTGGGTGAAAACCCTGGTTTCCCAGAGGGAATTGCATTTCCCTCCTTACCTCCGCCAAAGTCACAGGAGAAGGAGCAAGAGCGACTGCAGGTCTGGAGTGACCCCGGCAAAGGCACAGAAAAATCAGGGGTGGGAAACAGCGCTGGCAGATGAAGGTCAGAGGAAAGGAAACGTTTTGTAAAATCAGTCGCATTTAACAAATGGTTTTGCCGTCAGAAAAAGGCAGCAGAGGGCCGGCGTGGAGACGGTCCGTCTGATGCTCTCAAAGAGCAGTATTGCACGTCGGATGTGCTGCAGGTTGTTATTTTGCTACACAACACCATTTCTACTGAAAATTGACCAAAAAAAAAGAAAGGGGGAGAGTTTAAACTGTAGATTTCAGAATATGCCCAAAAAAAAAAAAAAAATTAGTCAAACTAAACTGAAAGCTGGGTAGATTTTTCTATTAAAAAATAAGAAACTATATCTTTGCAGCTTGCTGGAGTTGCAGACACAAAACCAGTCCAGCCATCGCTGCCCCACCTGTGGCCGTGCATCAGGAGGGGGCCAGAAAAACCCTCCGTTGGGGGTCTTAGCCCACGGCTAAAGCAAACTCCACCTGGCCTCTGCCACCAGGCAGCACCTTCCCTTCCTTCACATGTGCTCCCAGACCTTGAATTAGGTCTGTGCCCACCACCATGGGAGCAGCAAACCCATCCTTCAGTGCTTTGACCCTTTCCTGGGGATCCATCCCACCCGCAGCTGTCCCTGCAGAGGGTCTCGCAGCCTTGGGGGAGGCACTGGCTGCCACCAGCTTCCTTGGTGCAGCAAAGGGACATCGCTTGCCCAGCATCATGCAGCTCATCAGAGGTAAAGTCAGGACCTGCACTCCAGCCCTCCTGCCCACGTTATTCCCTGACCTCACTTTTCTCCCAAGGGCTTTCTGCACTAGGCTAGAAAAAGGGGTTTTTTTATTTGCAGAAGTGAAGGTTCCTGTTCCAAGACTCGTTCTGATGTGTTTTTTGCAGACATGCTCCAGTTACTTTACTGATACAAGATGAAGCACAATTGTAAATTATTAAGACAAATCCACAGATGGCAAGTGAACGGAAAGCCAGCTAGGTTGTCAGTAGTATTTTCTGTCTGGAGTTGCTTTTTCCTTTCAATGACACTTGTTCACTTGGGCCAACGTTTTCAAACTCCACCGTCCAGTTCCTAATCGATACTGAGCATCTCAGGACAAGATGCCAGCGTCCCAGGGAGCTGAGCATATGAACTTCCCACCTCTTGGCTGGTGGGAAAACCAAAAAGCCAGCTCGTTTGACATGCCTCGCTGCAAAGACTGCGGGGTGACCTTGCCTGAGAGCACCAACCTGGATCTCATCAGTGCTTGGGATAGGTAGGCATGAGCAGGTCCAGCTGCAGTCAAGACCACAACAGGCTGGAGTCCCACACCCACAGCTTTTGCCGAGCACTGGCCAAAACCTTGATTTTTCCTTAGCCCAAAGCCTGAAAGCCTTGAACTGGGCGGAGGTTGCAGCATGCAACACACACTCCTGCTTAAGCAATGCCTGCTCAGCCGCAGGGAGGACTTGCATGGCACAAACCTAAAGCAGACAACCTAGCACGAGGGATGCAGCAAGGAGAGAGGTGAAGCTCTGGCTCCAGCTCTGAATCTTCAGGGACAGCCTGATGCTGGGACCCCAGTCTGAGCCCACCTTGGGACACGACCACAGATATCTGACGGCACAGATCAGTGGATCGTAAAGTCCTCGTGAATAGAAACACTGAGGTGCCACCAAGGAGATGAATAAAGAGCAGAAGCGTTGACACCCAAATTATAGATCTTGCTTTTCTGGGCAGTGAAAGGCAAGGCAAGAGGCATACCTGAGAGGCAGATCTCTTACAGAAAGCTCAGGCTTTTCTAGCCCGAGGTACCACGCAGCACCCACAGCCTTTAAAACAGGGAGGAAGGAAATGCCAGCACACGTTAAATACACCAAAGGGAATAGGAGACCATGAAAAACTCCACCGAATGCCTCTGACAACACTTTCAGCTGCTCCTGAGCAATCAGGGTCACCTGCAGATTTGTGCATCACACAGGCACCCATCAGCACTGACAGGTCTCTGCTGGCAAAGAAACACGAGGGCCATAGAAATGCGAAGCACCTGCGGTGCCAGTGTCACCAGTGTGGCCAGACACCTTCCAGCTCTGCTTCAGGAAGGAGGAATAGCAACCCCAGAGGATTGCCCAGGCTGGCCCATCTACAAGGGACAACTGAGACCCCTCAAACTCACGGCACATAGAAGCTTTCTTTCTGCAACAGCACCAACATATTCCTCCTTCACTGACCCTGCTAAAGCATGTCCAGTTCCCACCACCGTGGGATGTTCTGCAATCACAGTCCCCACCGTGATCCTCCGTAGAGTAACTGGAGCTGCTGAGAGCAGCAAGCGGGTTTGGAAGCAGCAAAGCATCCTGCAAATAAAGAGCAAAACTGGGGAAAGGAGACCTGTCCGTGTGATTGTGGTAAGGACGAATAAGCCTCGGGGAACCTTTGCTTCCAGTGTGGCCTTGGGCAAACCGTCCCATCTGCCAACATCAGTTCACCCTCTCCAGTGCTGGGGGTAAGTCCCGTCAAGGCTGTCAGCTCTTTGGGGCAGTGACTGGCATTTCCAAGAGAGCATCCCGCACAGCAGAGCCCTAAGGGGATGACTGCAAACCTTTTTCAGCCTCAGACCGAACCACACATTTGAGGGAGAGACGCTGGAGGGAAGAGCCTGGTGCGGAGAGTCTGTTGTCTCTCCCTCAGAAAAGCAAATCTGACAGCTCATTTTAAACGTAGGGGAGAAGGAGGAGTTTGTGGTTGTTCATTATGGCATGGTGGAGGAGAGGAGGTGAAAACAGAGGTGGCAGCTGCGAAAGGAAGGTTACAACCAGACACGACCTCATGTCAGAGATCTGCTTCGCTCTCCACCCCAGCCCTGTACCTGCACAAGTTCCCCCACATCATGCAAAGTAAGAAACCAGTGTCTTCCCACCGCTGCGTTTTTTTCCATACCTGGACAGGAATAAGAGGCTCTTTGTCATCGATGTCAATTAGGACGTCATCCCTGGGCGTGAGGCTCACATCATCTGCAATCAGAGCAAGGACAAGCATGACGAGGACATCCAGAAACCCCAGAGCCGAGCCACCTTGGGATCAAGCTCCAGGAGAGATCTCAACCTCGCCCAGAGCCTTCACACCAGCCAAAGCTCATGTTCATGTGGGTTGGACAGCTTGGCCAAGGGACAGCCCAGCTCACCAGCCAACCCCAGAGCTAAACTCCTCCTTGGCACCTCCTGGGCTTTTTGTATCAAACCTACAGCTGGGCTGAGCTAAAAGCAACGTATACAGCAACCCACAGCTGCTCCTGGAGAAAGGCACGGGTGTGCAGCCAGCATGGTCCTCGTGGCAGTGCATACCTGAGTGCTCCTGGGGACCGTCCGTCTCCTCTCGGTAGGGGTCACAGTAGAAGTCCTCCAATGAGCGGATGGTGCACTGCCCCACCACGGGTCTTCGGCCGAACGGCCTGTTGTCGATGATTTTGATGATGATGGGGGGGCTGTACAGGCTCTCCTTGGGTAAACGCTGTGGGCAGAGGGGAGGGAACACGTAACTACGCAGGGCAGGGAGGGCAGCTGCTCTGCACCTTCCCAAAGGGAACCGAGGCTGAGCAGGACAGAATTAGCTTCACCATAGGATGCATTTTTTTTATGGGACCTCTGGAGGTCTTTCCCAACCAGCTCTTCTATGACCCCATCATTGCAGAGTGGGGACCAGGTCCTCACCACTTCCATGAAGAGCACACAGACATCAAAGTTGGGGTTCTTCTTGACGTTCTTGATGACACAGGACTGCACGAGCTGGCCTCCGCACTCCACCAGCAGGCTGGGCGAGGTGACACTGGCCAGCTGGTAGCTCTTGAGGTTCCTCAGCCCCCAGGCCAGGATCTGAAGGGTGAGGGGAACAGACAGCAAAGACTGAGCCAAAGGTCTGCCTCCAGGTCTCTCACTGAGCTTCTCAGCAATGGAGGTAAACCTGAAGGCTGGCCCATGAAGGAGAGATGAATCAATCATACGGGAGAGCTGGTGCTGGGAGAAGTCAGGTCTTACAGCAAGCATTTCTCTGTATGCACCAATACACCAGGTCCACAACTGCTTACCTATTAACGGAGCATCTCTGTTCTGGGAATGTATCCCGGTGTGAGGCAGACTGTCCTTCTAAAAAGCAAGTGCGGTCCAGGGCTGTGATCTGCCCTGGGACTTGACAGCTTGGTGAGACTCGTTTTCCCAGCAAGACAACATTTTTTGACTGATAACCCATGGGCAGAACCAGCTCCCAGCACTGGCAGGACTCTATATCCACAGAGTCTGGCTTGGATCCCATTTCTGGGTCTCCTCCCCCCCATTAGGGACACACATTAGGGGTGTTAGTCTGCAAGGGTGCGAGCTGCCTCGCGCGCTCCCCATCACTCACCTCGATGGCCGTGCGCTGCAGGACCGGTTTGATTCCTTGGGGAACCATGTAAATGTTGGGCTCCCGCTGGGGCGGGGGGTACGGCAGGTCGGAGTCCGCGGACTGCAGGGGAGCAGAGATGCAAAGGCACATCAGGTCATGCCACAATGGGACACCAACGCCATCGCCTCCCCCTCCCCATGCTGCGTCGCCCCAGAGCCGCCTCCTCTCTGCAAAACTCATCTCCCCCCAGAAGTCCAGGACACACAGACAGGGGGAGATGAGGGCTGGGGCGGGGGGGTGTGAATGTACTTGCAAACTGTTTCTCTCCCTTTAATCTGACCCTGGAAAAGATCAAACATCTACTGCTGAGAGCGATCTTGGACCCTTTCCCAGGGAACTAAGAGGGATCTGCCCTCCATCAAGGTTCAGCCTCCTTTAGGGGAGGAGGGGATGAAAGCGCATCTACCCCACGCCAGGACCTCGGTGAGTTAGTTATGCGGAGGGATGAGGAGAGGGGACAAAGCAGCAGCAGCAGCAGAGGGTTAATTAGTGAAATATAGCTCCTTGAGTTGGACAGAGTGAGATGCTGTGACCAGCTCCCGAAGAGCAGCAGTTTAGTGGGGGCAGCACCGTGGGATGGAGGGTCGGCATCACCTCCGGATGCAGGAAGGGGCTGTTGTTTATACAACAGCTCAGCTATAAACCTTATCTGGCAGCCGCCAAGCTGCCAGCCACAGGACAGGGCTCAGATAAAGCTGTCTAGGCACCATGTATACAGAAAGAGATTTCCTTTAGGGTGAGACTAAATGTAGATGGCAGGTGAGGGATTCAAAATTTGCCTTCACAGGGGAGAAAAGCAGGGAGCCAGACTTCCCCGGCTGCTTGCAGAGGACGGGCTCTGAGCCCTCCCAGCGTTCGGGTTCTTCTTGACCTGCATCTTCGAGTTCAGAGTCACCGAAAAGGCAGGAATGAAAGCAAAACCTCTAAAAATGCAACTCTCAACCAAGGGCAGTTGGAACCAATTTAGGAGACCGGCATTCTTTTCAGGCTGGAGTATTATTGCATTAAATTAAGTGTGTATATGTATTTCAATTATAGGATTGGTTCAGGTTTATATATGTATGTATATAAAGGCTCTACAAAGGGATTTTTCACAGTGGCATGTTAGATATACTAGACGCTAAGCTTTAATTTTCATTGGCAATTGCTGGTGGCTGCTGAATCAAGCTGCTTGTTAGCTGAAGGCTTCTGGTAACTCCATTTCGGGACGGATGTCTGGGTTCCCACACGGGGCAGACGGTAAATCTGGGGCAGGCAGTCCCACCTCCCATGGGCCACAGGCTCGCAGAAACGGTTGGTGCTAGCAGGGAAAGGGAAGGTTATCTGGGAGGTGAGTGCCTAAGGAGAAGGGAGAGGTGCAGAGCATCCCCAGCACCGCTTGGGTGCTTGGCACTTCTGGTAACCCACCATCTTACCCAGAGCCTTAATTTCAAACTCCTAAATGAGACACTGCACCACCAACATGAGCTGATCCTGCCCTGGGGTAGAGGGATAGACCAAATGGCCCTTCAAAGAGCTATCCTCAGCTTTTGTTTGTGATCCATAGCACTTAGAGCACACCAAGGTGCCTAAGCATGGACTGAACCCAGAAAAGCCTCAGCCTTTCCTTGTTTAGTGACATATGATCATTTCTAGCTTTAAAGTGCTTAAGTCGCATTTAAGTTGCATAATAGAGATGCAGAAGTCACCTAGCCCATCTGCAAACCCCAAGGCAGGCTCAAACTCCACACAGCCCCTCTGAGATGTCTGCACAGTCTGTTCCCAAAAAGGGAGCTTTTTCCCTAACAGGACACCTAAATCTTCACTGATGCAAACACTATGTGTTGTATTTCCTTATAGTCATTGGACTAAAGATCATTTCAGTCCTTCTGTCCTCTGGCAAACCTGTATGGGAAAAAGGGAAAGACTTAGGGAAAGAGCTCCTGCCTGCCCCGCGTCCTCCCCAGGTTCAACAGCAGCTTTGAGAGCCAACAGTGCACACTTGGCTCCTAACACTGCAATGTCTTCAGCTAGCACTAGCCGTTTCTAAGTCCTTTTCAATCCCCGCTGCTCTCCCAGTTGTTTTGCAGTCGTTCTCCTGGGTCTCAGCTGAATGCATGAGCATTAAATGTTTCACCAGTTGGGACAGAAATGAGCAGTGAGTCCTGGGGATGAGGCAGGAGCAGGGAGGGTTCAGGATGCTAGTGGGGAACAAGCAATTCCCAGACACAGCCCTCAACCCAGACACAGCCGGCTGGATGGATGAGACATCCGTGAAAAGACCTGTGGGGTCTGCTGGCAGGTGGGATGGTTTGAATGAGACAAGTCAGAGGGAATCAGGATGGAAGGGAGCTCTGGAGATCATCTAGTCCAACCCTGACTTTGATACAGGGTTGGAAGAGGGATGAGTGAAAGTCAACACAGATCAGACCAGTTAAAACAGTGGCTGGAAACATCTCCCAGTTTGAGCACACAGCTTGGGCCATGTTGTTTCAAGGGAGACTTAAAACCCAGTGCCAAAGGCTACTTCCATTTGCACCAAACAGAAATGCAGTAGAAGGAAGCCTGGTGCCAGCCTGGTTGTTCAGATACGTCAGGAGCCTGAATGATGCATGTATGAGCACGATTCTCATAAGGCTTGTTATTTACTGCTAAGGGCACTGGAGACCTCAGGCTGGCATCACTCTTTTGGATGCAGCCTCAGTGGGTTGGTCTGGATGGGGTTCCTGCAGGGCAGGTGGGTCAGGCCAGGCCATGTCTGAAGGAGCTGGTCCCTCTGAGAGTCTCTGTTGGGACTTTGCTTGGTTTCTGGGCAAAGGCAGAGGAACAGAGAGTCAAGTGATTGAGCATAAAAGGTACCCATTGGAGGAGCCCCTCGTAGAACAAGGCAGGGGTGCAGAGCTGTGAAGTGCCCCATCCAGAAATGGCAGTGGCAAGAAATGGAGGAGAAAGAGCAGAGAGATGGTTATGTTTACACGAGCTCATCCATCTCAGCCCACATGGAGCACAAAGATGAGCCCCACCCCGCCAGGAAAGGCTGCTTGGGTGGAAGAAACCCATCTTGCAAAAATGTGTTTATCCCATCCAACCTTTCATGGAAACGTGGCCAGGCTCTTTGCACGCCCCAGGTCCCTCCTAGCTCACCTCCCAGACTTTGGGGTTAACTGGCTCCTACGGCCACCACAACACTCAAATAGGTGTGCCCCTTGTTCAGCTCCTTGCCTTGTGTTTTCCAAGATACCACCCTACCCTGACACCGCTTGGTTCACTGTTCTGTAGGATGCACGAGGTCCGGGTAGCAACTTTGACAGGTTGTCCAAGCAGCAGCTTGGGATCCTGATGAGAGTATTTCCTTCAGAGCAACTGGAACAGTCCAGCACCTGCCCCAATTCATGGCGAATTCCCCAGGAAAAGTTGCAAACTTTTCAACTGGGGTTGCAGCTGAGGTCCAGCCAAAGGTCAGCCCGGCATTTCAGCTTTTGCATGCTTTGTTTAGGAGGGTTGAACACCAGTGCACCTCATGCACACACGTCCCACAAAGGTTAAATATTACCCGACATGCCCTGCCATCGGGAACACTTCCTGGGTTAAGCACGGAGCCCATCTACCCTGTCCTACCCATCACTCACGTTACTAAAATCCTGATGCTATTGACTTGACTCCTCTGAAGAGAGGTGGCTGCCCTGTGGAGGCACAATTTTAACAATCTCCAAGACGAAGAGACAACTAAATCTTACAGACTCACCTCATCCAGACTGGAGGACAGCTCACTCTGGAGAAGAGAAGGAGAGTACAGGGTTAGAGCAATTCTCATCCATAAGCCCATCCTAGGGTTTATAATTGTAGCTGATAACTGAATAGAAAAAGGATGCTTTCCAAGTTCCTGCACACCACCACCCTCAAGCTTGAGCAGAAATCGGTATAGGTAACTTAAAACCATTTAAAATCCAGCATCAGTTCATGCCTTTGCTCAGACGGGCTGCAGGGTAGGAAACACGCTGGAGCTGTTGGGAAGCGCAGCCCTTCGCGATGGGAATGCTGAAATTATCGCAGGGCAGGAAGATAATGGCATGTTTGACAACTGAGGAATTATATCTGGAATAGGATACATTTGCCCTATCTTACGGGTCAAAAGTGAGCTGCCCCACTCACTCCAGCTCTCTTTACCATCAGCTGAAGGAAACTGGCATCTCTACGTGGGGATTCCTTCATCCTAAAATAAATCCCTAAGACAGGATGGACAAATTGCCTGCAGAACCAGGGCTGCAAACAGAGTCCACTGCAAACCTCTGCAGGAGCCGCCGATGGTGCCGGGACCCAGCAGCTCTGTAGGGGCAGGGGAGGGGATGGTAAGAGGGGCTCAGGGCCTAGGAGCTGCAAACAGGAGAAAGGCATTACCTCGAAGCCAGGGATGTGATGGACAGCCGGCTGTGGAGAAAAAACATATACTTTCCATTTGCATTCCTGGTGCTAACTCAGCTTTATCTGGCAGAGAAACATCAGTCCTCCCACAGTCACACACTGCCCCACTCCATGCCCAGCGCAGGGCTCCAAAAAGCCTGGGCACGAGGGCAGGGCTATCCCTCTGGCAAGGAGGCACAAGCAGAACCTCAAATCCACCTGGCTCCTTTCTGCTAGGATCAAACAAGGTCCTTAGAGGGGATCCCTCTTTCCAAGGTCTTCCCCACCCAGTTCAGTAACTTCTGACGGGGGTGAGGAGGAGGAAGAGGCTGCATGCAGACAACTCGGTGCCCCATCCCGACAGCAGAGACATCCCTTGACCCCCACCCAGCAGCCCCTCACTGGTGCAGCAAGGCTTGTACCCAGCTCATCCACCCCCGGCAGCTGCAGCAGCAGCGTGCGCAGAGCGCAGCATCCCTCCAGGAGCAGAGCTGGGACCTACACCAGAGAGAGGGAGGAGGGAGCTGCGGGACCCTCGTTCCCAATTAGCACCTCGGGGCCGGGAGGGAGGTACGGGACTGGGAGATTTAGCCTTCCAGTCCATCCACTTTCCCTGGCATAGAGGCACATCTGGGCTGCAGCCAGGTGCCATGGCCAGTGGAAAAGCCAGAGACAAGAGAGGCGAAGGGGTGGTGCGTGCAGGGGGACAGGGAGGGTGGGAAAGCGCGCAAGAGCACACTGGAGCATGATGAGGAGTCTCTCCCGCCCGGGTTGGCTCCGAAGCACAGCCTCCTTCCCCCGTGGCTCGTTACATGAACAGCCAGCACTGAGTGCAGCAGCTTGCTGCAGGAGTAACCGCCCGCTTCGGCTCTCACAAACCCCCTCCGGAAATTAACTCTGAGCAAAGGGCAGCGATCTGGGGCCAAATGCACCAGGCTCTTTCCGTAATGCAAAGGTGCCGAGGCTCTGAGCTCAGCACCGCAGCCAACCGGGCTGGGAGGGCACGAGCGGTGCCTCCCGAACCAGTCCCCAGCAGCCCAGGCTTCGGTCCGGCACCGAGCCGCTTCCCACAGGCCTTGCTAAATGCCTCCCACCACACAGCTGCGGTGCAGCCAGCGCTGAGCATCGCAGCCGGGTCTACTCAGAGCAGCCGCCCTGGTGAAACTGAGGACAGGCAGCCTCAGAGCTGTTGAGCCCAGGCAGACATAACAGCGCTGAGCAAAGGTTGGATCCCACTGGGTGCTGAGAGGCTCCAGGGGAAGAAGCCAGCATTGCAATTAGAGACAGGATCAGGTCCAGATGGGGAGCTCACCTTCTCCCTCTGAATCAGCTCGAAGGCAGCCAGCAGCTCCCCGACGTTTCTGTTTGCCTTGATGACCGGGTGCCAGGAGAGCCGCGGCGAGCGCACCAGGCTGGGCTTGCAAATGCAGCGCCCCATGAACTCATCCGCACCCTGAAAGGCAATACAGGCACAGGGAGCTTTCTTCCCACCCCACTTCCCGGTGGAGTCCATCACCACACACCCACATCTCAGCCGAGACCCTGTCACTCAAAAATCAGGCTCAATGTCTGAACCATTATGGGACCAGTTCAGAAAAAAGGATGGGTTTGATGCCCATATAGACTCAAGTTTTCAAACTCCTCCCTATAACTACTGGGGCTAGAAATGCACTTTCTTACTCATTTTGGCTTAAACAGGAGGTGAAATTCCTATGGTATCACACGATTTCCAGAGCAGGAGCTCTGGGTATAACATTAAGTATCGGCAGCTCTTAAAAAGCCCATTCACTGGTCTGCAATGGGATCTTCAGTTGCCTTTGCTGCTTCCTGCTGGTGTCTTTTGGAGGAGGGAGGGCAGGAGGGTTCCTGAGAGGTTCCTGCGACATTCCTGAGATGTATTCTACATGCTTTTCACTTACGCACTGCTCTTACACACAGTCTGAAATCCCTTCTGCTCTGGTGACAGGCTGCAGCCCAGTTTTTTTAGGAAGGACTCAAGGTTATTTCAGTAGCCCCCCAAATGCCATCACTACAAGGCACTTTGGATACCTTTGGGCAGCTGAGCAAACAACAGTGTATCGTCCCCTACTTGCGTGACTGCTTTAAAACCTGTCCCAGGCTTTTTCCACAAGGAAATATGGTTAATTTGGCCACTCTGCATGTAGATGCAGCTTTGGTGACTAGAGCAGGGCCACCAAGGACATCACTAGCAGAACTGTTTGCTGAATTTTTATCTTCTGAATGTCCAGCTCAATGTCTGAGCCACCCAGAGATGTTACAGCATTGCACTCCAGAGGGCAGGAGCGATGCCATGCGTTTGACCCACCTCCTCCAGCACAGTCACCCCGTGAAGGTCCAGCTCATACCGACACACTTACGTAAGTGTCGTGATCATATATTTCCACCACGATGTTGGGAGGGGAGTCAGATACATTCTGGGGGTCCCCAAAGATCTCTATCTCGTAGAAGATGAGTGTCTGGTCCCAGGTGGGGTTCAAGGTGTTCTTGATCACCACCGTCTTCTGGCTTTGGTGAAGGAAGGACACAATGGCATAAGGATCTGCAAGGGATGTTAGACAAGAGGCAAAGGATGAATTAGAGGTACCGGTCTAGGAAGGAGAAAGCAATTCATAGTCATTCAAGGGCCAGTGGGCTGTGCAGGGAAGACTGTGAACAGGCTGAAGGAGCTGCAGGTCTTTTAGAAACAGCAATGACATTCCCATCATGTCCCAGGCAACTCCAACTGGGAAGAGAACGAGGCCAAGTTCTCCGACACTCATCCCTACACGCCAGTTATTCGCAGCTCGGGTACTTCCCAAGCTAGACGTGATGTCTGTATGTTTAGCAACCCTGCAAAGGGGTTGTCTTCCACAGACTTGCCCTGTCTCTCTTGAACCCACCATATCCTTCCGTGAGGACTCAAAACTGCATGAAGAACCATCTTCTCATGGTTTTTTGCAGTACTCAGCTCCCTCTGTCTCCATCTGAGGCTCCCCAGTTCTTGCATTAGGAGAGAAGGAGCAGTCCACCCCTGCTCACCTGCACTAACACTTAGGGTTCTGCAGGTTTCTATCATGCCAACCCTAAAACATCTCTTTTTCAAGCCAAAGAATCTCAACCTGTGGAGTTATTCCTCATAAAGGGCCAATCCAGACCCCTGCTCATTCCAGCTCTTTTCGGGACATGACAACCGCAATGGTCCACACAACGTAGCTGACTATCTATGCACTGACCTTCATTCTTATCCCACAGCAGCCTCCTTTCCTTGAAAACCTTTGATGAAGGATTTTTTCGCCAAAAACCTTTTGGATATCCAATGAGACCATGTTAACCAGAGCAACCTTATCCTCTGGCTTGTGATAGCTCCAGCTGGTGGAGACACCGTGACCTTCCCTGGCCACATCTCCCAGCACTCCACTGTTGTAGCATTAGAAATTTCCACGCTGTCTGACTTGATCTGCCCTGGTCCAGGTTATCCTCATGACTCCTCACCCTGTCCACCAACAGTAAGGTAGCACAAATGGTTCACCTGTTGCCCTAAGGTGTGGGATTTTCTCCCAAAAGATGACTCTACAAGGATGAGCATTTCAATGGTGATAACACAGCCATCTTCCTGCACACCGGAGAGCACAAACTGTTTCCATGATGCAAACAGTCTTTCCCAGGGAGATGCAGGAGGTACCAGCACTGCACATGTGGGTGAGCAGTGACTTCAGGTCACCCCTTGCTGTGAAGACCAGACCATGAAGAAGGTGGCTGGGACATTACTGCCTCCCTCCTGCGGTCTTCAACACCTCCAGAAGGGACAGGAGCTGAGGATGCAGCCAGCAACCAGCCAGAGTCATCCTCTCAGCCTCTTTGCACGAGCTTTGATAACCTCCATGACTTGGGGAGGGTTTTGGGTTCCCAACACTCCAGGTTATCCCACCTGGCCTCCAGCTGCCACACCAGACAGCTCTGGGTCTCCCTTAGGGCTGCTGCATCACATCTGCCAGCCCCACGCAGACGTCTCAGGTACTCCAGGGTCTCATCAGACCCCTGTACTTAGGCACTGAGCTAGGACCAAGGTGTCACACCCCTAACTTGGGACAAAGCCAGAGGTTTCTCACAACGCAGCAGCAGCAAATGGTGAGGAGTAGCCTCCCTTAACAACCAAAGCAATTAACACAGGAAGCCTGAGATCAATTAACAACTGAAACGTGAAACCTGAGCCCTCTCTATCACCTTCCCTTCCAGACAGCTTCAAAGAGCATGTGGCCCAAACCTGCTGTGGTCATCTAGCCCGCGCCGGTGGTGGCACTGGGCACGGGACAAGACGGGTGGTGGCAGAACCAGGACCAAGGGCTGGGTGAGAGGCTTGAAACATGCCATGGGATCACATTATAAGATGCCATGGAGACTGAACACCCTTCACAACCTGATAGCGCCTACTGATCCTTCTCAGGGATGAGACCTCCATGATTGCTGCATCCCACCTGACGAGTCCCAGGTGGACCCCTGAGCTCTGGTTGCCTGCAAACCCCAACCTCCACGGTGGCAGGAGGTGTCACGGGCCTTTTTTGGAACGCCACAGGCCACCTCCTCCCCCTGGCACCCAGCATGACGTGCCACCACAAGACACAGATGCACGGGACAGTGTATGGGGGTCCACCAGCATGCAGCGGGGTACCACCCGGCTCACCCCAAAGCCAGTCCCAAGAGACCTACCGGTGGCCAGGAGCATGGCAGACCCTACAAATGCAACCCTTAGTGCTCGGTGCTGCACAAACCTCCACAGCCCCAGGAGGGGTCCTCCCGCCCTGCAAAACAGCGTGCACACCCCAACACCAGCACTGTCAGGAGACTGTGAGCTTACGCTGGGAGCAAAACGTGTCCTGCCTACCCTGGAGATGGAGGAGCATCCCCCAGACACCTGAACGTGGGGCCAGCTGAGCAGGGCAGTGCCCCCCACCCTCTCTCCCCTCCATCATTCCAGGGACGGGGGAGTCAAGAGGGGTGTATTTTCTTTCTTGGCATCCGGACCGCAGCAGACGTGTTTAATGAGCCGGGGCTGTTTGCGAGGTGGCCGGCTGGAGAGAGCACTATTCACGCTGGGAAGAACCTTTTCCACTTACGCGCTTTTTTCCAGTAAGAGGAAAGCAGAATGCGTTACAATAAACAAAAAAACCATGGATTTGGATTTGCTTTTTTGCTCTTTTTTTTTTTCCCCCCTCTTCTTCTTTTTAAAGGAGGCCTCTATAAAGCCCCTTTGTTTAGACCCTCGTGTGCACAGAAGGTTTATTTTTATAACTGTGTAAAGCCCCCTTAATGAACTCCTTTATGCTTTGTTAAGGCAGCGGAGATCACAATTCCACATTGTGGCATGTTGTTACTCATGTTGTCCTTGGCCAGGTTTTTCCAAAGGAAGGGACTCCCCTCCCCGCTCCGCCGATCGGGGCCATGAGATCACCTCGGTCCCCACCACTTCGAACAACAAACCCTTTGTGGAGGTGGAGGGGAGACGAGACCTCAGTGGGCGCAGACACTGGGTGATTGTTTGGGTGCTCTGCACCTCTCCAGGGCATTTCTGCCCACCCTAACCTCCCCCAAGCCCCTCTGCTTCAAAATACCAGGGGGAGCCGGAGCCCCCCAGGAGTGTGGTCCTGCTGCCCAGCACGGTGAAGCCCAGCTGTCCCCACTCGCTGCTGCCCGCTGCGGGTCCCCGCACTGCAGCTTTTGGGGTCTGTCCCTGTATCCCACCCAAGATCTGTTTTACCCCCATGCCAACGCTGGTGGGCAATCCCATGCCCGGTCCCTCTGCAAATCCCCGTGGCAGACAGTCAGTGACAGCCTTGGAGGGATACTGGATGCGTCCTGCCTGCGGGCATCACTGCGGAGGGGTGTGGGTCCTCTGGGGATACCTGCCCTGGGACCCGCTCACATCTCAGATGTGGCCCCTGCCACAGGGCACTGACCCGATGGGGGACTTTTTGCATTGCCCCAGCGCCTGCTCTGAGTCAGAGGTAAACCGCAACGTCCCCGCTGTCCTGCTTTCCCACCTCAAAATGACGCTCCAAAGCATTAACGGGTGTGGGCAAAGGCAGCTTTGGCCACCAAAGAGCTGTGGGGCTACCTGGCTGGGATGGCCCAGCCCAATGGGAAGAGGATGTGGGACCCTCTGGCTGCTGGGGGGCTGGTCCCTGCTCGGATCAAACACAAAGGACCATTCCTGGCACGTCCTCCCACCTCCACAGCCACACTTCAGCCTCTGCTGCAAACAAAACGATCCTAAAACCAAACCACCTACACCCAAGCACCCTTCAGTGCGAAAAGATAACAGAGCTGCCCAAGAGATAAAGTGACATATCTTATCCTGACTTGATTTCTTAACCCAGAAAACATGAGCTCAGCATGGGATGTCCCGACCACATCAGCTCAAGTCTGGCAGTTTCAGAAGTGTCTGAAGCTGTGCTGGGGATGTGTTGAGCAGCAGGACATGGAAAGCTCCTTGCTCAAAGCCCAGAACACCCTTTTCTCCACCTGGAACCACACCCTTTTCCATGAAGAGGCATTTTTTACAGTCCGGTCTGAAGGATGCCCGGTTCAGGCATCAGCTCCATCAAGGAAACCCCTGAGCCATTGCCTCCCAGCCACTTTGCAAAGTTTCCAGGATGGAGACCGGAGGAGCAGCAGCTCAATTTAATGTTCGGTTGTGAAAACAAATACGAACCGTTTTACCGATTTGCCACTGTTAGGTATTTTCCTTTCCAACTGTATTTTCAATCAATTCTTTCATTCCTAATAAATGGGGTCTCCCTTCTTCAGCCTTGGTCCCTTCCCCAAACCATAGGACAAATCCCCTCCACAAACCCCAAACCCAGGAGACTGTTCCCCCCCTGCCCTGCAAGGGTGGGCAAGAGACTGGCCAGGATTCAACCAGCTGGGAGCAAGCTGGATGCTGAGGGCACATAAATCCAACCAGAAACTTCATGAGGATGCCAGAGAAGAAGGTGTCTGTCTGCTCCGAGGTCCTAATTACACCCTTGCACCCTTTTTCATTTTTCTGAGTGCACCTCATGGAGGTTTCTGCCCCATGCTCCATCATCTCGACACCAGCCCAGAGCCCTCCGTCCTCCCTGCAATCCCCCGGCTCGAACGCTGCACGGGGGCGGGCGGCGGCTCGAGGCGGTGTGCCACGGTAAACATCCCTGCCCTCCGCTCTGTTTTTATTTGTCATGCCCCTGAGCCGTCTGCTACCCAGCCTTGCCACCGGCTTTCAGCGTCACCTCGGGTCGGGGAGAAGGAGCTATTAGCAAAGCAAACAGCTCTGACTCACGGCTGACCTGGGTAACTTGTGGTTTCTGGTTGGTTTCTCACATAAGAGTTCTTGAAACTCTAATTTTTTTGCTGATGGGAAATCAAGCTACCAGGCTGGTTGCCTTGGGAAAGCCTCGTGCTGCTGTCTTTTGTTGTTTGGCTGCCGAACACCTCTCATTTCACATCAATAAATACCCAAAAATTTGCTTTACAGACCCCACTACTCCCCAGCATTCGTTTCAGCGCTAATTACAAGTACAAACAAGTGGACGTGAGCATTTGGGCTTACCTGAAAAGCTGTCCTTATCCATGGCGATCAGATCCCGCGCTTGGTACATGTAGCAGCGGAGGTGGTATCTGTTCCCACCTGTACAGAGGAATGAGAAACAGTTAAGAGACGAGTCCAGGGCACTGGGGGAATAGCTGGGTTTTTAACCAGCCCCAGGCTCATGTCTGAGGGCAGCTTGGCTTAATCCTTCCCGTGGCTTCCCAAGAGAGCACCAAGCTCTGAGCATGTCAATGTTCCCGGGGGGACAAGCCGTGCCCCATCCTTACCCACCCACCTCTTTCCATCTGCCTGCACTCGAGGTGGGTGGGAGGAAGAGGATGGGAAATGCTCGGCTATGGGGTCCCCACAGCAGAGACCCCGTGGCAAGACTCACTGCAGGGGAACTGCACCCTCGCCTCCGACCCTTGGGGCCTTACAGTCAAATATGCACGAAATGGTGGGTCTGTTGACACCGAAACTGAGGGTGGAGATGGATTTGCCGTCGTCACTCTTGTCGTCTGTCACTCCCCCCTGCAAGAGAAAGCAAGGCAAGGTCGGTCATGCCGGGACCCCCTCTGCGGCCAGGGCTCCCTGCGGGATGGGGTCCTCCAGGGTATTATCCACATGGGTGTCCAAGAGGACTTTCGGCTTCCCCATGGAGGGATCCTCAGGCTCTTCTGCCCCAGGAGGGCAGAGAGGACCCAGCTCCTGATCCACGCCGTGCTGGGAGGGAACAGGACACGACAACAAAAGCAGCCCGAGGGTCACCAATTCACATCCCGCCTCCCAGCATCTCACCAGCATGGAAAAGCCTCTCCATAAAGTTCATCATTCTTGGAGCAGTAGAATCATAGAATCATAGAATCATGAAGGTTGGAAAAGACCTCTAAGATCATCAAGTCCAACCGTTAACGCAACCACCATGCCTCCTAGTAGTAGTGAGTAGTTAAAGCAATTTCACTAAGTCCCCTTGCAAGCAAAATTAGTGGACTATAAAGTTGTGAACAGTGACACAGATGGTGTCAAATGCAGCCAAATGCCCCATTTGCTGCCCGGGGGAAGCCTCGGCCGACCTTGGCCATCGCTCTTCTCTCTTCTGGTGTTCGCCTACGAGAGCTGGCCTTTTATCACCTCCTAATTGCCACATTCAGCTTGAAATATTTAGTTGCAGGAAAAGGAGCATAAAGGTAACTTCCTGGTGAGTGTAAATCTGATCTTTAAATATTTTTCAATTATCGAATGCTAGGGAGAGACAGGAGGGGTGTTTAAATAAAAAAGGAAAAGAAAGAAGGAAAAAAGAAAAAAAAAAACCGGGTCCGGGATGGAATTTCCAGAGCCCTGGTCCCAAAAACGCGTCAGGAGCTTAGGTGGTCTGCAGAGCCCTCCTTGCCTTTCCAGGCAGGAATCGCAATTACCGTGACATTGTCTGCAGAGGAAGCCCTGGGGTTTGCGCTGTATTTACGGCGGTGAGGTCGCGCCAAGGGTTTGCAAGGCAACCTCCAGCGCTGCCTTCCCTTCCTCGCCCCCCTCCCCGCGGGAGCTGAATAGCTCCTCAGTTATTTTTATGACCTTTCTGCCCGGCGGACTGCCGGTCCCCCCAGTCCCCCCACCCCGACCTGCGCCCGCTGGCAGCCTGGGGAAGGGCAAGTGGAGGAGACCAGGAGCTGAGACAGGCAGGGATTGCTGTCTGAAGCCCTCAGCAAGGGCTTGGGGACCCCCAGGCTGTCCATCATGGGGAAGGGGGGCTCCTCACACCCCAAAACCCCATGGAAAGCATGTCTTGGAGAGGGCAAGCTGGAAAATGCTCATGCTCAGGATTATGATTTGCCCTTTGGGGTCTCCATGCAGGATGGAGTACCCCCACGATCTCCTCCCTTCATCCCATCCCCGTGGGGTTCCCAGGCACCCGATCCTGCAGTGGGAGCCTGTGCACAGTGCAATGTAGCAGCCTTGGGCGTAGGAGCACCAGGGGACAGAGGCACCCTCACCCCGGTGGCATCCCACCTCTCTGCCCCGAGCAGGACTCCTCTGCAGCTGGGCTTTCCCACCAGGACCCCCACGCTTGGTGCAGCTGGTTGGTAGTTTGGGCACAAAGCTACAGCACTGGTGACCCCCACCCCGGCCAAACCCCGGTGGCACCATGTGCCCACCCTGGCTGTCATCCCCCTGGTTTAACTCATGCCCCTGCTCTTCTCCTGCCTGGGGAGCGGTGGTTCAATCACGCCTGGTGCAGAGCCAAAGCTGGAGCATAAGCGCCGGCAGAAACAGGCAAGATTTTCCAGCCTGGCATGGAAAACCCAAAGCTCTCTGTCGGCCAAAGGTTTCCCTCGGCTGATTTTTGGAGGAAGATGGGAGGAAATGGGGCTTGCAGGGTGGGAGAGCTACTCGCAGCTCCAGGGCAGAGCCACTGGGCTTTCCATCAGAAACCAGAGACGGCCTCGAGCCACAGAGCTCGGCTCTGGGCTTCCCAAAAATCGGACTGAGGGCAGAGAGGTGCCCAGGGGCCACCCCATGTCCCGTGGTCCTTCCAAATGGCAGGTCCCAAAAAACCTGGGACACACTGTCACAGAGAGGGAAACCCAGGAACAAGCTGATACGAGCAAGCCCGAGGGAAAGGAAGGCTGCCCAGCTTATATGGGGAGACGCACAGGTGAAATACAGGCAAAAAGAGAGGAAATGGCAGGGTAGCGCTGCAGGCAGGGGTGTCAGCTCCGCGTTTCGGGTATGGGGGGAGTGATAAAAGCCTTCTGCATCACCAACTTCTTGGTCTCAAGCTCCCCGTTAGTCAGCTGGGACCCATCGCGAGAAGCAATAAGCACCAGGCGCTTTGTGGGTGTCCCCGGGGGTAGAGGGGGGTGCCAAGTCACAGGCAATGGAGAGGGCAGGGCGGTCATGGCAAGGGCAAAGGGGGTGGCCTGGAGGATGGGGTGCTTTGCCCAGGACACTCGTGGGCTCACCACGGGTTTACTTCCCTGAGTCCTGCCCTGAGCCACCTGTGGACCATTCCAAGATGTGGGTGGCTGCAGGAAGGCTCCAAGGACTGCCGAGAAAATGGCACACCGGGAAGGAAAGAGCCGCCATCCTTCTGCATTGGAGAGCCCGTGGCTGGGGGCAGCAGGAGAGAGCAGGTGAATCAGTGGGAAGCAACGTCTGATGCAGCTCAACCCACCCCTGCGGGCACCCCAAATCCATCAGGCTAATTGCATCCAAGGCAGCCGAAACCCAGCGCCACGGGACAGCCCCAGGACCCCTCGCAGCAGCATGTGGCCCAGCTTTGGGCAGCACCACCCTGCGAGCAGCCGCGCTGCCCGGCCCCGATGCTGCTCCCCATGGGACGGGGGATTAGGGAATGTCCCCCCCTCCCCATTGTTTGGGGTCAGGGGAAGGATGGAGCATATGTGAGCAGCAAAATAAAAGCCTTCAAGCGAAAGTAGGGGTGAGCATGTGCTTGGGGAGAGCAAGCATGCAAAAGAAATCATGCATGCGTGTGCATGGAAGTATGTGTGGGTCTGGGGGGCGGTTGTGATGCAGCGGGGTCAGGCGAGGGGTGCAAGCTGGGGTGACTTGGGCACACAGCAGTCCCTCAGCTCTTCATGCCGCAGGGAGCTGGGCTGGCTGGGATCGGACGCTCACACCCCAGAGGTGGTGCTGAACAGACACTGAGCTCACCCTGCAAAGGTGCTCAGCCCCATGCACGGCCCCGGGGCTGCAGCTGCTCAGCTCCATCGCTGGAGTGGAATTTTTTGGGGAAGCCTCCGCCAAGGAGTCACCAGCTCCTACAAAACCCTGCTCAGCAGCTGGACAACCCACGGGGGCTCTGCTTTCCAGCTGCTCCCGGCTCTGGGTCACCCTGACCCCGAGGTGCTGGGGTTCAGCATGTCTTAACGGCAACGATTGCTCAGTTTGGTAAGCCTGGAGCAATGCACGCTGAGCATCCCAGGGAAGAGGGAGGCCCAGAAACCTCGAGCACCGTCCGCACATTCTTGTATCCAAGACACATTCCTTCTGGTCATGTTTGGTATTATCTTCCTGTTGGAAACCAACCCTTTCGAATAGCTCGGGGAATTAGCACTTGGGGTGTTGGCTTGTTCTGTCTGAGTTTGCACTTTAATCCTGCCTCCACTTCGGTTTCCCTGCACTGCCGTATGGCTCCTTTGCTGGACGGGCTCTGGGCAACCCATGCCACAACCACAAAATCGCACAAATGCCTTTCGCGGAGAAGGCGGCAGATAACAGGAATGGGACGGGGCAGACAGGAGGGGCTTCACCAGGCTCCGGCAGCCGGTGGCGTGCCAGTGGCAGCCCTGGCCCCAGGCCTGGGTAAAATCTGAGCTGGGGGATGCTCCAGGCTCCCTCTCCTGACAGCACCTTTATTCTGCTTCAGTGTCATCAGAGCTGGCAGCAGCAGCTCAAACTCCAGCTGCTGTCCTAGCCGGGTACCCTTCTCAGACTCTGCATCCCTGACACCTCAGTCTTCAAAAGCTACCTCCTTCTGCCTGCGTTAAAAAAGCATTGGAAAGAGATATAGCAGAAAATCAGTGCCCACCCTTCCCAGCCCTCAGCACCCACTCATATTTTCCCGTCCTCGGCACCACTTCACCCCACCACCCTGATCCCAGCTCTGCGGCATCATGCCGAGTCCCTCCTTCCGCTTGCGGCTCCAGCGGATGGAGGGGTCGACCCTGTGGAGGTCCGGAGGGTCTGGGGTTGCTGGATGGGAGACAC
The DNA here is from genome assembly GCA_013389945.1 of Fregata magnificens. Classification (NCBI taxonomy): domain Eukaryota; kingdom Metazoa; phylum Chordata; class Aves; order Suliformes; family Fregatidae; genus Fregata; species Fregata magnificens. The sequence continues at coordinate 87,871 of WAAD01019612.1, forward strand.
TATGTAAATTTAGGGGTTTTTTTGGAATGGAGCGTCCTGGAAAAATACGTAAGTCATTCAAGCAAGAGAGAGCTGGAAAGGCATGAAGCTGCAAAACCAGAACGTATGGCAAGATCATTTATAAAGCAATCCGCAGAAAACCAAGCAACCACAGAAAATGCGGCCAGTAACCCCAAAATATGAGGGCACCGAGGCGAGCCAGAGTGACCTACTGCAGAGGGGAATTCAGCGAGCAAAGCCCAAAGGGCAGACAGGCTGGTCCTGCACCGCCGGGCTGCCGGCAGCCAGAGCCAGGGCTGGGGAGGGATTCACCTGCCGCTCTCCCATGCTTCTCCCTCCCGAGCTGTCACCCCGCGGGGACAGCATCCCCCAAAATCTCCACGATGTCTGAAGTAAATACTGCTCCTTGTCAGACGGCATTGCCCTGCCCAGGCAACGGTTCAACTCCCAGGAGCAGCATGGTCCTACAGCAACGGGACCTGGTGCTCCCCCAAGACCCTGCTGTCACCCATGACACCGCTGAGGGTTTCCTTCTGTTTTACTGAGATTCAAGCAGGGAAAATTTATGGTTCAGGCATTTCCTTGGTGCAAGGGAATTGGATGTCTGCATTGGGGTCATATAGGAGAAGCAGTGACATTTAGGGCAGTGTTTGAGAGGGAAGGGGGAGAGAGAAAAGCCTGGCATGGCAAGGCATGGCAAGGCAAGGCATGGCAAGGCATGGCAAGGCAAGGCATGGCAAGGCAAGACATGGCAAGGCATGGCAAGGCATGGCCAGGCAAGGCAAGGCATGGCAAGGCAAGGCATGGCAAGGCAAGGCAAGGCATGGCATGGCAAGGCAAGGCAAGGCATGGCAAGGCAGGGCAAGGGAAGGCATGGCATGGCAAGGCAAGGCAAGGCAAGGCAAGGCAAGGCATGGCCAGGCAAGGCAAGGCAAGGCATGGCAAGGCAAGGCAAAGGAAGACATGGCATGGCAAGGCATGGCAAGGCAAGGCAAAGCATGGCAAGGCAAGGCATGGCAAAGCATGGCAAGGCATGGCAAGACATGGCATGGCAAGGCAAGGCATGGAAAGGCAAGGCAAGGCAAGGCAAAGCAAAGCAAGGCAAGGCAAGGTAAGGCATGGCAAAGCATGGCAAGGCAAGGCAAAGCAAGGCAAGGCAAGGCATGGCATGGCAAGGCAAGGCATGGCAACGCATGGCAAGGCAAGGCAAGGCAAGGCATGGCAAGGCAAGGCATGGCATGGCAAGGCAAGGCAAGGCATAGCAAGGCATTGGATGGCAAGGCATGGAAAGGCAGAATGACTGCTTTTTTTGCTAGAATTGTTTTCAGTTAGAAAATAAGCAAAATAATAAACTAGGTTTGTTACATGGTATATAATAAAAGTTATAGACGTAACTTTGGCATAGAGATAAATGAGAGATTTGGGAGGCTGCTAAGAACTGGGCTCTCCAACGCTAACTGACACAGCTAAGAAATTCTTGGAAAATAAATATGCAAAGTAGGTAACATCACGTCTAACAGGCTTTGGGGTGGAGGTCTGGAAGGGGCAGCATCCAGCAGCCTGGGGCAGGTGGGGCTTCAGCAGCACGCCAGTGACACTGGGGGATGCTTAAATCAACCAGGGACCCCCTGCCACCATGTCAGCATCAGCAGGAGCGAGGCAAGCAGCAGCTCCCAGGCACATTGCCACTTTGCAATTTTAATGGGGCTTTTTTCTCCTCTTCTCCTTTGCTTCAGCCTCTGCCTCACAGGCATGGAGAGGGGATTTTCCTCCTCCTGGTCTCTCCCACATCCCTTGGTACCCCCAGCAGATGGGTCCATCAGCAGCCAAACTCACAAACCCATTTCATTTGCAGGCTAACAAAGGCAAAACGAGAGCACGGCTGAGTCCCTTGGAAAATGGCACGACTGAGCAGGGACCCAAGGCAGCCCCATGAGACACCCCTCACCCACCTCCCCTCACCCCCCGAGCCAGGGAAGGGCATGGGAAGTTCCTGCACAGCCCCATGGGCATGCACACACACCCACACACATGTGCATGGACACACACTCCATGTTATAGGGTTTTCCAGCTAAATCCTCCTTGATTGCCTCTGCTGACATGCAGAAGGATGAAGCATCTGGCCAAAAATCATATCAACGGGCCCCAGGGTAAAGGGGGAGAAGCCAGGGTCCCACCGGCAGCCCTGGGGGTGGGCAGCAGCCAGGACCCCCCCGGGATGGGGCCAGTGTGAGCTCAGGGCTGATGCATGCAAATGTCATGGAGCTGCTTGTGTCCCAAAGGGGCTGCTGGGTTCAAACGCTGGACGGAGGGAAGGACAGAGCAGAGAAGGAGGGAAAAAAAAAAAAGCCAAATGGGGGAAAAAAAATAAAAAGCCCTATAATAGGGGCTTTGTGCTGCTGTGGTTGGTTCTCATTTAGTTATTGGAAAAGCCAAAGGATTATGAAATCCAGTGTATTAAGAAAGCCAGAATATTAGCTAAACAAACAGCGGCGGGTGCAGGCAGCAGATAACGAGTGGCAGATAAGGAGCTTTGCTCCGGGTCCGCTCCCTGGGACAGGACAGAGGGTGGGAGCAGACCTGACCGGGCTCCCCCTCCCAGGCAGCAATTTTGGGGGGAAAGGTGGGTACGTACCAGGGCCCCCTCCAAGGCAAAGACGGCGGCGGCCCCAGTGCGCTCCAGGGGCTCCATCCTGCGCCTCCAGCGGCGGCGGCGGAAGGTGTCAGTCCGGCGATACTTCAGGTGGAAGCGCCAGCCGAAGAGCGAAGCGTACTCCCAGCCCTCCCCGTCCAGCTCCTCCTGCTTGTGCTGCCGGGCAGGGACACGCCGGGGCTCAGGGGGGCTCGGTCCCACCACCCCACGGCCCCTCTGCAGGTGACAATGGTGGGACCCCAGCACAGCCAAGGGGCGAAGCCGCTTTGGGGCTCTCCAAGGCGAGGGTTGTGCCCACCCAAACCTGGGTCCAGCCTCTTCGAGTTGTTGCCTGCTACAGTTGTCCCACCTCATGTCTTCACCATATGTCTCCAGCTTAGCCAGGGATTCAGCCCTTTGACCAGTCCCTGGGGTGAACCCCACTTGGAGAAGGGTCTCACTGGGCTGGGGGCTGCCCGTGTTGAGCAAGGAGGGGGCCGCATCCTGCCCAGGCCTGGGTAGCACCAGCACCTCCATCCTCCCAGCCTGCCCTCCACTTTGCCACCACCTCTGATCCCTCCCAGGGCCACCGCGGCCCTGCCACCATGGGGCATCCTGCCCAGGGCATCAGTCACAAGCCCATGAAGGCTTTTTCTCCCCAGAGTTGTGTCACCTCCCTGTGACACTTGCATTCCTTTGGCAAATGGGCTGGCAGGGGTTCCCCATGCTTTCCATCCACAATTATCTAGAAAAAGTGCTGGAAAGGGAGGAAAGTGTCTTAGGGAACTTGCTGGGGGAAGAGCAGCAGTGCTGCGGTGGCATTTGCAGTCCAATTGCACCACCTAGAGGGAAGCAGGACTGGGACAGGGGACAGACTGGGGAACCTCTGCCAGTCCCAGTCCCCGGAGCTGCTTCGTGGCACTGGTGGAGGTCCCCGTCCCACCCCGCAGCCCAACCAAGCACCCCTGGAGTGGTCTCCAGCTCTGGGAGATGTTGACCCCCATGGTGGAAACCACAGAAGCTGCTGCTGCTCCAGCAAGGAGACCAGGGCCACCAGGCTCCAAAGCACAGCAGGTCTCTGCAGAAGGGCGAGCACCTCCACCTCTGCATGGACAGACAGGGACACGACCCAAACCCACTCTCACCCTCTTCTCCCCAGCCCCCATCCTACCTTCCTCATGGCCTCCATCTGCGTGAGGTCCCTCCGGCGGAGCCGCACCCAGCGCCGTCTCCGGTTGGTGTGGTACATCTTCTCGGCCGGCACCCAGGCCTTGGGCTTGCGGTCCGGTGGGATGGTGATGCCATACTCCCAGCCTTGGAGAGAAGGGGACACCTGGGTGAAGGCTGCTGCCCAATGGAGGTGTGCCTGTGGGGATGCCCAGGTGATGGATTCATGGTGCCCCACCAGCCCTTGGCTCAGAGTCACAGCTTGGGGACTCTCCTCTCTGTCCTTCCTTCCTCAGGCAACCCCAACCCTTGTGGCCATCTCGGATGCTCTCTGGCCTGATGCTTTCCATTTCTCTTTCACCAGAAGCCGGGTAAGATCTTCCAGAAGAACAGCCTGGACTATCCCCAGCAGCAAGGAAAGCGGTGCCTTTGTGGCTGCCCATCCCAGAGCCCCAGCCTCAGCCAGAGCAAGGGGGAGAGGGTACCCCCAGGGCCTGATCCCCTTCTCCTGAAGCCAGTGGGGCAGCTCACACGGCCATGAAGGGGATGTCATCATCCCTAGTGCTGGATGGGACCTTGGAAGGAAACACCATGATGGGCAGAGTAAAGGGGATGAAAATGGCATGGATGCCCAAAACTGCTTTCTGATACCTTTCTCATCCACGGCTCTGTTAAGGTCGGTGTCCCACTCCACGTCTTCCCATTTCCAGCCCGGAGGACACTCAATCTCATCCTTATGCAGGACCTTCTCCCCATTCTGTGGGATGCAGGGGTGTTTTCAACCAAACAGTGCCCAGCAGATGCCTACATCTCCCCTGAGCCCCCCCAGGGCTTCCTGCCACTGCAGCCTGGGGTGGCAGCTCAGCCCCAGGCTGCCTGCTTCGTCCTTACCACGTCGGTGTAGGCATCAGTCATGTGGATCCACTGGCCTCCAGGCAGCCGGACCTGGTTCTCAAACACCTCCTCCACGAAGCTCAGGTGCCCGGCATCCACGTCATGCAGCAACCTGCACCCCAGGGAGATGCATGGTGTCAGGGTCTCCCCCTCCTGCCCTCCAAGCCCTGCATGGGCAGCAGCACAGCCTTGTGTCTCCCCTCCTCTCGTGGCTGGCCACGCTTTGCCTCCTGAGCTTCTTCCACCCCAGATGCACCAAGCAAAGCTCCCACAAGACCTCAGCAACCTGGTTCAGGTGAAGCCCAAAACACAGGCTGTAAATCCAATGCAAGAAGACAGCAGAGCCGTGCTGAACATCCACCATCCCCTCCCATCCCCCCAGTGCCTCGCTGGGATCCCACCTCCAGAGGTCCTTAGTGTGGTGCACAGGCACTTCGGTGAGCTGGGTGCTGGGGCCATCATGTCCGTGAGTGCCTGTGCAGCACCCACCGCCCCAGGGCCATCACCCAGCGAAGAGACAATGCATTTTTTTTTAACGCCGTTGCCTACCAAGGACAGGGCAGGCAGACGAGGAACCCCCATGGCACCCCAGATCTCCATCCAGCTTTCTGGATGACCTTGCCACCAGCTTAGGTGGCTCAGGTTTTTGGGGTGCCCGCGACAGTCCACCCAGTTTCTGCTCTTTGCAGAAAACCGTCACTCACGTCTTCTCTGGGCAGATGAACCAGTCCCCGGCCCAGGTCCAGCCCGTGGAGGGGCGGAAGCTGTCCTTGGGCAGCTTGATCTTGCCGGTGACATCTGAGTATTTGGGGTAGGTCAGGCCAGTCGTGCCCCAGTTCCCCACCAGCGCCAGCTTGGTCTGGTTCTCATACTGGGGGGGCAAAAGCAGAGAGGTTTTTGCGTTGGAGGCACAAAATCCCATGAATAATCCCTTCCTTCCTGGAGAGTCCCATCCTGAGGACACACCTCCTGGGAAGAGCCCCCCACCAGCCCCCCACCCCCATGGGCACCCCCAGATTTCTCCCCCAGCAGGGGGAAGGAGACGTGAAGCCGCGATGCGGCTTTACGGCTCATTACCGACCTTCTCCCCAGCCTTTCAGGCTGGATGCTGATGGAAACAGCTCTTTCTTCTCACGGTTGGTAGGGGCTGATGTGACCCCCACCTGGCAGTGCCCTCACCCGTGGTCCAGCCCAACCCCTCCCCTCCATGGTGGAGCTGCTGCCCACGCCAGAGAGAAAAAACCCTCTATGGTGGTCCCTGCAAGATGCTCACGGTTTCGGCAAAGACGGAGAGCTTCCCCTCGGCGTACTGGTTAAACTCCTTCTCATCGACCGACAGCCCGAACCAGAGCTGGACCCGGATCTGGGCTGGGATCCTCGGACCCATCGCCTCCTCCTGGGGATACTGCCAAAGGCAGAGCCCCATTAATATCCCCGAGGAGGATATTCACGGGGGATGCTCCGGATGTGAGGCTGGGGGTGGTGGGTACGAAGTCCCCATAGCCCCGGCCGGGGAGGCAGGGGGGTAAGCGGGACACGGAGCATCCCTGGGAATCGGGACAACATCAAGAGCACTTTGGGGATGACCTTGAGGAGCTTCAAAGACCCAGTGGTCAGGGCTTCTGCGCCTCGGTGAGACACCCTTCGGGGCTAGGACACCAAACCCAGCCAACATACTTCAGCAAAAATAGAAAGAATAAACAGGGAGATGTCTCACTGCCCTTTTTTCTCTCTCTCAGTCACTTTTTTCCCCTTCAAGTGATGCTAGTTTTCCATCCAGAGCTAAAGTACAGAAAAAAACAATATATTTTTGTTCATCTTTTACTGCCAGCTGGGCTTGGGGTTTTGGGGTTTATTCAGTTTATTTTATTTCACTTTATTTTTTTAGAGCTTGTTCAGCACTGATTGTCTGCTCCCAAGCTGGCACACAGCGAAAGGCCAAAGAAATATCATTTGAGATGTGAGAAGCTCAGTAAGTGCCTGGCAGAGGAGGCCGCAGCTTAAATTTCCTGGGGTGGCAGAGGGTCAGGAATTTTGAAAAACGTAAAATAACATTAAAAAATAAAAAAATAAAATATATATTTTTTAAAAGCACTATCTGGGCCAAAGTGCACCCATCTTCACTACCCCGGAACTTGCAGAAAATATGAAGATATTCACGGGGATCTGCTGCAGATTCATGCAAGGAGGAGCTGAACTCCACCAGAAGCACGGCCAGGCTCTCACTGTGCAGGAACCAGCTTCAACAAGGTTGAAACTGGGGCTGAGGGTCCCCGGAGCCCCGGGTGCTCGTGGGTTAACACAGCCCATTGTGTTGGGATTTCAGGTTTCCCTGCACAATTTTCTCTCTCTTTTTTTTAGGGAAAAATGTTTTAAAAATGAATATCACGCATGCACGTACATCAAAAGCCAAGGTACCTTCAGGAAGATGGTCTGCAGTTTCCCACAGTTCTTGCCGCAGCAGCCGGAGATGCTCCTGGAGAAGAGGACCTCGTGGGCTGGCACGCGGGCGTACGCTACACGCTTGTCTCCCTGCAGCATCCAGATCACTATATCGGGCAGGCTGTTTTGGGGCTGGAAAACACAAAAGCCGTAGTGTCCGACCAGGGGGCTCCAAACTAGCGCCTCAGCCGCAGAGGGATGCGGGAGGCTGGAGAGCAGCCGTGGCCCAAGTCCCGCTGCCAACACAAGCCCGTGGAGTGAGACCAGTCGACGCAAACCCCATCTCAGCAGCTCTGGATCCCATCTGGGTCTGGCCAGGGCAGAGCAGCCCCATGTTTCTCCAAGCCCTGCCCTCCGCAGCCAGCCCAGGTCACTGCAGCGGCTTTGTTTGAGGGTTTACTGGCCGTGCTGTAAAGCTCTGCCATGAACAAGGCTAAACCTCAACAACCGGCTGCCAAACCTGCTGCCTTCCTAACCCAGTTCACATCACTGCGGTGAGATGCGGGTGCAACCCTTGCATGGGGGGCCAGGACTCTGCCTGCGAGAGCAGCATCCTCTCTGCATCCCACTGCACCGCCGGGCGATTGCTCACAGCCATCGCACCAAAACAGCACCGTGACGGTGAGCTTGGGAAGAATGAGACCCCCCACAAGGTGAAAAGCAGCTCCTGCTACCATCGCAGCAGCGTTACCTCCTCTGCCATGGCCTTCAGCCTGGAGAGCCAGTCCTCTGCCTGCTCCAGGGCTGCCAACAGGCTCGGGTCTTCGTGCTTGAGCTTCAGGGCTGCCTTCACTATCTGCTCCAGGTTGGTGCTGCGAAACCGGTACATGTTCTGGTCCAGGTGGGTGCTGGCCGGCTTCCCCAGGACGTCGGGCAGGGTTAAGCTACAGGGATGGGCAGAGAAGCAACGTTAGAGGCTCACTCACCCTCTCGTGGAGTTTTGCTGTCTGTCTTTATTTTTTTTCTTCTTTTTCAGCAAGTTTCCAAAGAATTAACGAGCCACCGAAGATACATTTGGGGAACACGGCAATGCCAAGAGCAATGTCAAACCGCACTTGCAGCCCCCACGCATGACCCACAGCAGCCAGGACGGAGCCCTGGCTGAGCCGTGCACACCACGCACACACACACACACACATTTTAATATAAATTGATTCAAGCTGCTGGATAAATGTTTCAGGAGTCCGGGAGGACCTTCGCTGTGCTGAGCCATTTAGAGGATTTCCTGTAAAATACAGTGATTTACAGTGCTGCCGTTACTAATGCTCTTCTTGCTCCCAGGTCTCGACCCGCAGCCCCCCGCCAGCCGCAGCGTTCCCCCCTCGAACTGGGATTGGGCTCCGTAAGCCCCCTTTTAATTGCGTGATAAATAAGGACAGCATCTCTTGCCCAGCTATGCTCATTGAGACGTGCCACGGGCAGATGCACGCGGTGGTACCTGCCCGAGATGGTGTCGGTGCTGACTGTCTCAGGTTAAGGACATGGATTCCTTTAACAAGAGGCTTAGGGAGAAATTTAGGGGGAAATTTAGTTCTTTCATTTCTCTTAGAGAGAATTGATTTTGCTGCTTTTTCGGAAGGGAGACGGAGCGCTGCGGGTGTTGCTAATTAGCCTGATCATTCAGTAGCATCCTGTGCAAGGAGCTAAATTAAAAGACTGTGTTGGGGTTGCAGCCCCAAGCCCTCCATGGTTGGACCGATCGCGCTCCGTGAACTCAATTTTGTGTGTCCGTGCTTCATTTGTGTATTTATTACGAGGGAGCTGCTAATGACCTGACCTCCCACTCATTTTCCATGGCTTGCTTTGACACTTGTGCACGGGAAGGACACTGCTCACCTGCCAAGCAAACACCACTTTGTGGCAGAAACTAGGATGTACTTCAATATGCAGGAACAGGAAAAAAAAAAGGAAGGGAAAAAAAGAAAACCTAAATACACTGACTGCAGCTGAATTTAATTTCAGAAAGATAAACTATAAAACTACGCAAAAAGGAGGAGATGTGTTAAAGAGCTGTGAAAAGGAGCAGCAGAAAGGGTTAAATCCTATGGGCAGCATGGAAATGGTTTGAAGACACCTTGTTCCTTGAGGTATGCGCCGCATGTCAGAGACTTCTAACGACCGCAACGGTTAAATGAAGTTAAACTGTGCTCAAATGGGAAAATGGAAAAGACCAAAGACTCCACCAAATGAAATGTAAAAATACCATGAAGTAGTTTAAAAAAAAAAAAAAAAAGGCAAAAAGATGGAGGCGCCCCCATCAAAAGCCTAAAACCTAAAGAACTATTCCTGGTCAGGTGGATAAACAACACGAGGAATGTGTGCTGGTGAGCCAGAGCTGGAAGCACCATTCTTCATAGCAAAAAAGCTGGGAGCTGGGAGGACGTCAGGGCAGAGCCCCTCGTCGGGGTCCGTCCTGCCTTGGTGGCTGGGAGGAGCGGGCTGGGAGGAAATCAGTCGAGCAGCAAATCATTTGCAATTCAGGTAGGAAAGGGCTGGACAGTTGGGTGAGATATGTAGCTTCACATTTAATATTGCCTCGGGATCAGAGGACTGGAAGGAGCAAGGTGATGGCAACCTCGGAGAGACCTGGGAGGATCTGGGGGAACCTGAGATCAGCAAGTCTGACTCTTGCATCCAACAAACCAGCAGAAACCACAACCAAGAAGAGAAGAGCAGGGAGTTGGACAACCCAGACCCAAGGGGGTCACCTGCGGAGGGACGCTGGGTCGTGCAGGGGTGGCACCATCCCCGGAAGGACGTGCTGGGGTACTGGTACAGCCTGCCTGCGCTCCCCGGCAGCCCGTGGTATGGTCCTTCCCCAAGGGCTCTGCCACCCTGGACCAAGAGGATGGTCATCTCCTGGGCAAAGAGCTGGTTATATGGCAGGTGGCAAAAGATGGGAGCGTTGAGTTTGTCCGCAGTGATGGGTCCTGCGCTGGCTGTTAGCACTCCGGGCACGAATTATGAGGAAAGAGCAAAAGGGCTGAACTGAGAACATCGCTGTGCCAGCACATAAATGCTGGGTGCATCCTTGTGTGAACGTTGTGCTTGCAGCTGGGGAAAGTTGTGACAGAACTGGACAAAGTACGAGGAAGACTAAAAGGACGATCAAAAACATGCACCCTTTCCTGCAGCAGGGGCTCTCCGGCCACCCCCTGCGTATTTTGCCATGCTCCCAGCTCCGGCAGGGAACGGCAGAGGAGTCAATTCACAGGCAGCTCTCTTCTGAGCTCCAGCAGGGAGCAATCCTCGCGCCACGGGAGACAGGGCCAGGAGCAGAGGGACAAAACCCACCCTTCGGGTCAGCGCTGCTGCCCATCAACATGAAGGAGCTGCAGGAGCTGCCTGAATCCAGCTGCAATTCAATGTTTTGGGTACTTGGTGTTGCCACGACTCATCTTTCCCTAACTTTGTCCATAGTATGCTACTTCCAATTCTTTTCTTTTCCAGAGAGCAGCCGTCTTCCATCTCTTCATGCAAAGGTCTGGAAAACAGACGTGGACAAGGCGATGCTGGCAGCACGTCGCTGTTTTCCTACTGGGAACAGGAGGTGGGGAGACCCTCTCCTGCTGGGACCCTTTCACCAGAGAGGTCCAGACCCAGAAGAGAATGGGGAAGCACTGGAGAGCAGCGGGGGCTTATCCCACCTCTCCAAAATCCCAGTGGAAAGGAGCTCTGTCCCGGCTGAGCGCAGAGACCAGGCTTTGGCAGCATCGTGGGGGGAGCTGCGGACAGGTCCAGCTGCACGGGTCAGCTCGTCCCCCCTGGGGCAGAGCACTCGGAGGGGTGCGAAACCCCCCAAAAAGCCATCAGGGCTGTTCCAGCTGCCCCCACCGTGGGTAGCAATCTTGTGAGCCAGCCCCGGTCCCCGCGCCAAGCCCTCGCAGAGACAGAGGAGCCGCATTCCGCGGGAGCCGAGCACAGAGCGGGGCCAGGAGCCAGCAGGAACCACAGGCTTGGCACATCCCGCGGCCACATTTTTCCCCTCCCCTCCCGGTTAATTGAATTTGTTTTGGAGGGCGCAGCATCTCTGGAAACCCCAAAGCCGTGGCTCACCCCTCAGGTTCCGTCCCACTTGCCCGGGAGCGGGGGGGTATCGACAGCCCGTCGGATGGCTCTGACCTTTCCAGCGGAGCCAGCGTGCGTGGGGGGCGAAACACATCTCCTTTATGAGGCTCAAAAGCAAATAAATAGGGAGGTTGTAAGTATGTGTGTGTGTTTTCTTAAGCGTGTCCTCCAGGAGGTCTGCGGAGCAGGGTCAGCTCGTTCAAGGTCTCCTTGCCCAAAGGAAGGAGGTGTCTGGTCCCACACGGGTGTCACAGGAGGGTCCAGAGAGGCTGCACCCCCATGCCCGCTGCACCCCAACACCTCCATGACCTCTCCTTGGGCCTTTCAAAGAGCAGGGGGGACAGAAAGGGGGACCTAGGGCTTGGCAGCAAGCTCAGCACCATCTCCCCAACCTCAGGTGACTGGCACAAGCCCAGGTGGACAGTGCACATGGTCCTGCAGGCTGGTGGCTATTGTGGAAGGGGTGGGAGACAACTGGTCCCAGCAGGTTTGGTGGCCTCAGGGACAGCCAAGAAGGCCAAATTCTCCCTCTGTCCCGAAGTAAAGCACCAAGAGCCACCACACAAGCTCGGTGGCCACAGAGGTCCACCTGCCACAGCCACCAGTTGCCACCAATGGGGTGTTCCAACCCAGTGCCGGGCTGTCTCCACAGCTCGGCCACTCTCCGCCTACCTCCCAAGGCAAAAACGCTCCGAGAGGCACGGCAGCTCCCTTAATTCCCTTTGGCAAGGGCTTGCCAGGGCTAAAAACACATCAACAATCCTGCTATTGCCCTTGCCCAAATTGATGGCATGGAGCTGCTGCAGGAAAGTTGTGTGGCCAGGCAAGGGCATGGGACGGGACTTGGAAATCATCTTCATGGGCATACCTGAAGGAGAACCACGGTCCAAAGACCCTGGTGAGGTCAGCCTCTGAAACACCAGTCTGAGGGCTGAGCTGTCCTCGGGATAAAACGCCATGCTCATACCACAGCAATGCTCCCCGGTGTGGCTCCTCGTCCCCACAAAGTGCAATCGAGCCCAAAAAAACAGGCTACATGGAGGGAAAGCCCAGGGCACCCTGCCAGCCTCCCCTGAACAAATGTTCAAGTGCTTAGAAAGGCAAAGCGACAGCAGATACTGGTGGTGCAGCCCACGGGGACGGTGGGATGGCTGTGCCATCCAGCCCCGCACCATCCCCGTCCCCCGGTCCAGCCGTCGGACACACAACACCCACACGCAGCCAAACAACCGCTTTGGGCGCTCTCAACGGGTGCCTCCTAAACAGCACATGCAAGGCTCAACTGGGAAGCCGCATCGGTGGCTCCTCACTCCACAAGCCCCGCCATCCCTCTGGCTGGGCTGGCCTGGCTCCGGCTCCTGCCCCGACACAATGCCGCTCATTCAGGTGAGCCACGCTGCAGCCCTTGCATGAAGGCTGGAAATTTATGACTTGCCTTAAATGTTACCTTTTCAACTCCGTGCCTTGGCTCAGCAACCTTTGAAGCAAACATTAGCAAATGACCGGCGTTTTTCAGAGGCGAAAAGAAAAAAAAAAGAAGTCGTCCCTTCCAAGATAAATAAGTGCTCTCGCAATAAACGGCATGAAAAGGCTCGCATTCAAAACTGGCAGAAAATACCTGCAGTCGGCGATGATGTCATCCATCAGCTGGGCACCCAGGGCGTCCAGCTCACTCGGTGAGCGCTTGGCCTTGAGAGCAAGGTGGACCTTCTCCAGGTTTTCTTCCTGCGCGATAGGTGGGGAAGAGGAGCTGCACAGCAGGGAAACCCCCAGCGCCCCACTCCACCCCACGTCCAGGACCCTCCCAGCGAGTGCCTGGGGCTGCTCCCCATGATCAGAAACTCCAGCCTGGCTCCCACCAGGGCTCTGCACCTCCGTTTTTGCTCCTGTTGGAGCTCCAGGGGAAACAACAGTGAAATACAGCAAGAAATCCCATAAATAGCTCAGGAGCTGAAGGAAGGTCCTTGCCTCCCACGCCTGCATCAGTAGGCAGGTGGGTGGCATGGCAAAGCACTGCGTTCACACCCCACTGTCGCCCCACTGGGGATGAGGGTGGTCCCTTTCCCTCCATCGCTCCACGGGCTGAGCAGGGCACCCGGCATGCCGACAGATTTCCCCTCCACAGCACAAGAGTCATCAAACCCCAAACCTGACCCAGCCTGGAGGTGGCTTCTGTCCCCTCCCTGTCCCCCCAGGCAGGATGCAGAAAGGAGGTGGACGATGCTCATTGCCACTGCGGCACTCACCAGCCTGTCTGCTGCGTGGTGGAGAAGGTTTTGGGCATCAGTCCGATAGCTGATATCTTCCCAGTAGGATGACAACACCACCACGGGCTTCACGTTGCCCCAGGGCAGGTAGTAATACTGACAACCTGGAGGGCACAGCACACTGGTGAGCTCATGATGTTGGGGTGACGGGGGACCCCACTCCTCAGCACTGGAGCACAGGTGAAGGGCGGGCAGTACAGCATTTGGCCTTGGGCAGAATCCCATCTCTGGGGCTCTTTTGGAGCAGGAGGATGGGAATCACGTTCCCCAAACCCACGTGCATCAGAGCAATGCACACCAAGGTCCAAAGGAATGTGCATCAACCTCCACGGCTGCAGCAGCTCCTGAAGAGCAGCGAGGCCAGCAGAACAACCCCAGTGGGGTGAGGACATCTCATACCAGAGCAAGAGCCCCACAGGAGCCAGGAAAAGGCCACCGCAAAGCACTGGCTCTTCCTTGAAGAGAAATGGGCACTGTTAGTACCAAGGTGCTGCCCAAAAGCTACTTCAAGCCAGCACAGAGCTGCGAGAAGTAGTCCTGGCTTCCCCGCTCCTCCCCAGTCACATATTCCCCCTTCACAGCATGGTTGAGGTGGGCAAGGACCTCTGGAGGTCGTCTGATCCAACCCCTGCTCAAGCAGGGTCACCTTGAGCAGGTTGTCCAGGACCACGTCCAGTTGGGTTTTGAATATCTCCAAGGATGGAGACTCCACACCCTCCCTGGGCAGCCCGTCCCAGTGCTCCGTCACCCCCGTGTTGCTCACCATCAAAGACAGCCCGGCTGTACTGCGTGGTGGAGGCCAAGGGCAGGCAGGTGTTGTCAAACTTGTTGCCGTAGTTGCCAATGCTGACCTCAAACTGGATGGCGTCGTCCACGTCTCGGAGCATGGTGGCCGAGTAGAAGGCAGCAAAGAGGGAGTACTTCCGACGGCGCAGGTACTTCTGCAACAGGCACAGGACCATGTCCATAGAGGAGACACCACCACGGCTCTCCTACACACGGATCCTCCACTACCCCGGCACACACCAGCTCAGCGAGGCCTCCGAGATGGAAAAGTTTATTGCAGGGAAGAAAAGCATACATTGCAGCAAGGGAATTTTGGGTGAGATATTTAGGAAAAACCTGACAAAGGAGAAGGCTACATCTTCCCACTAAAAATGCAGTTTAAACCTGAAGAAACGAGCAAAAGGAGCACATCTGTGATAGCACTCGAGTCGGGATTGGGGTCCTGTTGAACTAAATCTCCCACCCTCTATGTTCACCATGGTCTGCTCTCTACCATGCAGCAGCTCAGATGGAGCAAGCTGGACACCTTGGGATGGAAATGCAGCAGGAGACACCCTCCAGGTCATCACCCACCCAGGACCATCACCCGTGCCCATTCCCTAGTGCCCCACATGCCGTGCTGCCGGAGGGCCGACCCCAGAGCCCACGGGGTCGGATACCCCACAGAGACCCCGTTACCTCCACCCGCAGGATGTCATCTGCGGAAATGTCCTCCACCTTCTGCTCCACGTGCTCTACCAGTTTGGTCTCCAGTTCCACCAGCATCCTGCCGCGATACGCGACTCCCTCGCCCTTGGGGTAGACCAGGGACAGGCGTCAGGACCCCGGTGCCCCCTCCCCGCAGGCAAGCTCTGCCTTTGCTTTCAGTGGGCTCCATTGGAGAGGAGCGAGATCAGGCAAAGTATTTCTGCAAGCACTTCGAAGGTAGAGAGCGTTTGGGCAGCAGAGCAATATCAGGAGGTGTTTAGCCAGCGGGAATAGCCAGGGGCAGAAAACGCAGCACAGGCTCCTAATAACAAAGCCAGTTTGGGTTAATAGCAGCTTTCTTTTAGCAAGGAGGGGTGGTAGTTCAGTTTAGGTTGTGCTGGAAAGAAGCCGACGTCACCTTTCCTAAATTGAGCGTCTCGTAAGGGTCGGGGAAGCCGGTGAACTCCCGGGGGCTGCCGTAGAGGTTGATATAGCAGGGACCGAACGTCGGCAGGAACCCAAGCCCATCGTCCGCTGGGGACCGCGGGGGAAAAGAGCCATTAGAGAGTCACGAAGGCACCTCGGGGACGTGTCCCACAGGGCTTCATTGCAGGACCAGGGGGACCACACACATGCTGCTGGAGGCCACCAAAATGCTGCAGTTTTTCACCCCCTTTGAGTCCTACAACCGCTTACCTTTTTGCAGGAGAAAGACAAGGTGGGTGTGGGGCTGTGCGGGGAGCACAGAGCTTCCCAGTCCCAGGAGGAGTCCCCAGAGAAGGAGACCATCGCTTTGCTGGTGTGAACCAGCACAGGGGATTTACACCAGCCAAGGAGCTGGCCCCGTGCTCCCCTTAAAGCAGTAAGAGAGTGCTCGGAAGAGAATGGCTTATTTTTATGAAACCTGGAGCAGAAGGAGCAGCGAAGGGGCAGAAATAGTTTGCAGAGTTCTGCTCTGAGCTCCCGAGCTGGCTGCTCCGTGCACACAGCTGGCTCAGCACACAACACGCACTAGACCACGAAGACATCGCTGCCCGACATGGACACCCCAAACCCGCTGTGGGGAAGGGCAGCGGAGCCCTTTCCCCGCTCCCGCAGGGCAGGGGGAGGCCGTGCTGGAGCCGTCCCCCCTTCCCACCAAGGTGCCCAGGCACGATGCAGCCGATGCTCCCCCAGCTCCAGCCAGCGCTCCAGCCCTGACGGCA
Source organism: Fregata magnificens (assembly GCA_013389945.1). NCBI lineage: Eukaryota > Metazoa > Chordata > Aves > Suliformes > Fregatidae > Fregata > Fregata magnificens. The sequence continues at coordinate 104,019 of WAAD01019612.1, forward strand.
GCTCAACCAGCAAAGCAATTACCAAGCGGTGATTGCAAACCGAGAGGCTAAGGGGACGTACGGTCTGCGGCTTTCAGAGGCTTCGTGAGAGCAGGAAACTCATCTGAGGCACAAAGAAATGGAGAGAGGTTAGGAAAGGCTGGCAAAAGAGCGCAAGGGGAGGGCGCAGGGTTATGGAAACGAGGATGCATGCTCTCATGGGCTTTTGGTGCCAACAGACGCTGGAGAGACAGAAAGGGGGAGGTTGTTAAATAGCCCTATCGCCCTCCCCGGAGGCTGTGGGATTGGTGTGAAACAGGAGGATTTGAGAATCCCTGAAGGATGCTCCGCATGTTGCAAAAGTTGGACGGGCCCATGGGGTGGGCGGGAGCTGTGGATCCCCGGTGCCTCCTTGGGAGCCAGCAGGTCTCAGTGGTGGGGTGGGGTGTGCTGGTCCCCGGCAGACCCCTCGCAGCCTCCTCCTCCCTCCCCGGCCTCTCTCTCTGCGGATCAGCCCAGGAGCTGCACTTTAACTGGGGAAGGTGGGAATTGGACACACAAGCACCCCGCTGGAGAACAGTGCTGCAGCCCAGCTCCGTCCTCTGCACGCACAGCCGGGCAGCATGGGGGGGGGGCGGGCTGCGGGACACACGGCTGCAGCTTGCGCCGGGCTCGAGCCCCGGCAGCTGCTGCCGGCCCCATCCCAGGCCCCTACGGCATGGGGGTGCTCGTGATGAGGCAGGAGTTTGCAGGGCACCCGAGAGTCTCAGGGATGCATGAAGAAAAGGGAGCAGAGCGAGGGGGGTCCTGAGGGGGTTGCAGATGCCACCGAAGCTCGTTAGCAGCAGGAGATGCTCATGCAGGTTAGGGCAGCCTCTGCTCCTGGCCCTGCCGTGGCTCTCAGCAGCCCCACAAGAGTGTGCCAGCTCCCTGCCCTCCCACTCGGCACAGGTGACACAGTCAGTGTCACCCAACCGATACCTGCCAGCGCCTCGGCAGTGGTCCTTCACTTCGGAAAGCCCCTGGGACTTGAAACAGCACCATCAGCACAAGCTGGACCTGAACCCCCATCCCACCCCATGACAGCCCCTAAACGCCACCTAAGGAGGAGCCACTAGCTGGGGCACGCACAGGTGGGACATGGCATCTTCCAGCACCGGTGACACCACTGCCTGTCACTAACCACGCAGGGGGCCGCAGCCACCTCCGCGCAGCAACGAAAAGAGGAAGCAAAACCTCCAGCACACCATGGCCCTGCAGCGTCCCATCCCAACGCCCCTGGGAAGACCTGAAGATCTTCAAAACCACAAACCAGGAGGGGCCAGGTCCAACCAGAAAACAGACTGCAGGACGGAGCAACCCCCAGCACCCTGTCCCGCATCTCCCCCAGCACCGGCGACTTGGCAGGGACCATTGCGGTTGTGACATCCTCCAAGCCAACACCAACCTCCAGCCACGAGCATGCAGTGCTCCTCCGCAGCCATGCACCCAAAATCCCATCCTGCTGCCCCCCTCCTTACCCTCCAGCTCCCCGCCGGGGGCCGAGATCTTGGACATGCAGAGGTAGGCAGTGCCGATGATATCGTTGTGTGTCAAACGGTCCCTGCAACACAACCCATGATGCCATCGCACCGTGGACCGGGGAGGTTCGCCCGTGGGGTCTCCCCCTGCCCATCCGACTCCTCCAGCTCAGCTTTCCCTGCGGGCAGGCACAGGCAGTCCCCCGGTGAGCCCCCTCCCCGCTCACCAGTCGGTCACCCGGATCCTCATCTTCTCACACATGGAAGGGAACTGGGAAAAGAGGCAGGGAGAGGAGCGGTGAGTGGCAGTGGGGTCGGGCGGGCGGGGGGCTGCGGCAGGCACCTGCGCTCACCATCGCCGGCAGCGTCAGGCACTGGTTCCACTGCGGGTTGGCATTCTTCTCCAGGATCCTCGAGTAGAGCTGGAGGTGCAAGATGGGGAATGAAAAGTCAGTGCCACCCCAGCGCTTGCACCTCACGGCTGCACTTAGCAAAGCAAGGCTGCCGCACGCCCCGTCCACGGAGCTGGAAAGTCTCAGGTTCCCCAAAATCCAGACTGCATTCGATGGGTGGCCCGGTGGGGCTCTGCATCGCACGGGTAAAACCCTCTGTGCAGGAGGCAGAGGATGCTATGGGCCGCTCGGGAATCTCGCCCCCCCTGGGAGCACCAGAAACTCACCCCCTTCCTGCTGTGGTTGCTCAGAATAATGTCCCAAGCCTGTCCCCCACCCCAGGCACTGTCCCCAGGGGAAGATTTATGGGCAGGGGAGACTTTCATCCCTTTAGGGCTGCTGCGGATCAAGACAAGTGGCGGCTCGTGGGTATATTGCTTGGTGAAGGCACTGGAGGGGACCCGGCAGCAAAGGGAGCAGGATGGGGCTCTGCAAAGCCACCGGAGCCGCCTCCACACCCTGGCTGGTCATGGGGGGACATTCGGTGGCGTCGGGGACAGCCAGCCACTCACTTCAGGCAGCACCAAGAAGAGCAGCACAACCCTCCGCTGCTGCTCTATCCCCCTTCCCCCAGGAGCTCAGCCTCTCCATTCCCATTTTTAATGCAACAGCACCACGAAGAGCCCAGTGAAGAAATTACTCCGGTGCAGCCCGGCACACCATGTCCGGTGGCACCGCCCAGCTCCAAGCGTGCCACGCACACGAGGACAGGGCTGGGGACATCAGCTGGGCTGCAGGACGTTGCAATGCAGAGGGAAAGAAGACGGGGTGTGACAAGCACTGATGGGACCTTTGCAAATGCCCCAGCAAAGGAATTTTCCCCGTGCACAGCTGTCATCCCAGCCCAGGAACCAGGGGGGCTGCCCCACTCCGGCCGCTCACCATCTTGCCCGCGAAGCTGACTTCCACGAAGGGATCGACCAGGTTCTTCTTGTTGCTTTCAAAGCCAAAGATCTGCCTGACGTTGTCCATGACGGCGTCATCCACTGGGAGGAGAAGGAGATGCTGAAAGCTCATGGAAGCACGCAGCATCCGGACAGCCCCAGCTCTCCGCGTGGGCTGTCCCACCAGCCGGGCTGCGCATTCTCCATTGAACCAGGTGGGGAGGAGCAGGAGGGTAAAACCGGTTTGCACCAGTAAAAGATTTATCTCCCAGTACATGATGACTGACCGATATCTGCAAGGTCTTTGGACCAAGGCTATGGATAAAGTTTCCTTATCTGTGCCCTTATTCCTCCCCGGCACGTTGCAACCCGCTGCAATGCCAAGGGCCGGATCCGGTGCGCTCCAGCCCCACAAAGGAAACACTTACTCTGGGGCAAGTCTTCGGCTTTGAAGATTTTCAGGCAGAAGTGAGCCCCTCTCAGGGTGACCCCGGTGGGGCGCAGGAGGTTGCCCTCGATATCTTCCTTGTCTTCAGAGACCTCCTTCTTCTCCAGCTGCAGGACAACAGGACAAGAGGAAAACACGACCAAGCTTCCCAAAAGTCCTGGAATGAGCAGCAAAACCCTAAAATCCAGCACCTTGCCCCCAAAACAGAGGAAAATCAAAGCTGCAGCTTCCCTGGGAACAGGTACAGGGTTTGATGGGCCAGGGTGCTGGAATACCACGGTTGGAAGGTCCCCCCATCATGGCCGGGGCGATACTCACAGGAGCTTCATCTCCAGGCCCCAGTACAAACAGGCTGACTTTCAGATAGCCCTTGGCCCCAGCGGAGAAGTCCTCCGGGTCAGAGAGCAACAGCCATTTCCTGAGAAAAGCATGTTCTAGGGGAGAACAGAGATTGAGACCCATGTGCTGGTCTTCAGACACGCAGGGAGATGGCTTCAAGGATGCTGGTGGGTGGTTTGTTATAATAAATATTACATTCCTTTTATATAGAATAGAATAGAATAGAATAGAATAGGATTTGAATTGAATTGAATTGAATTTTTCAGTTGGAAGGGACCTACAACAATCATCTAGTCCAACTGCCTGACCACTTCAGGGCTGACCAGAAGTTAAAACATGTTATTAAGGGATTTGTCTTGTAGGTCGTAACTCTTTACAGCTAAAATCAGCAAGCTTTTCTCTGCAGTGATTAGGGTAGGAAATTTTCTATAAGCATTATTTTATCTTCTTCGAGATAAAATAAAAGATAAAAGATAAAATAATGAGCCAGACTCAAGACAAAAAAAAGTGAGCTGAGCTGCGCTGGTGGGGCTTTCTGCCAGCGAGCCAGTGGCACAATGATTTGAAAGCCTTCAAGGACATACATCTTGGGAAAAGGAAGAGAAATGGGTGGTAGTGACGGATATAGGGACACGTCTGGGTTCATATATGGGAGAGCTGTGATGTGTACGTGCGTTTCCCTGATGTTTGGCCCCCGGAAAAGGGTTTCCCAAAGCGACTCCCCACCCCAGCCACGGGAGGTGACCCTGGCCCGGACCCCGACCGTGCGCTGGGCTCACTTGGCTCGGAGTAAACAGTCTCAATGTCCATCTGTGCAACAAAACGAAAAAGAAATACTAGCGTTCACCTCGTGGGTCAGCGTGGCAGAAAACAGGGGGGAAGACGAGAGAGGGCAGCCTTACCCGAAACTCCCCGATCACCGAGTCCGTCCGGAAAGACCGGGAGTCCACAACCTGTGGAATGAAAATAAGGAAAAATGGTAAATGCAGCCCAAACCCTCCCAGGGTAGAGGAGCCCACCACGCACCCTCCTGGGAAATAGGGGAACATTTCCCTGGGCGCCATGGGGAGGGGGACGGGGTGATGGCCCCGAGCATCGCCCCAGCCCTCCCGAGGGGCAGGGATGACGTTTGCTGAAGCTCACCGTGATGAAGATGGGCGCGTCGAACAACTCAGCCGGCGACTCAAAGACATTGAAGAAGAAGGTCTGTAAGAAAGAGGGGTGAGGGTGCAAAGGTGGAGGTCTGCCCCAGCCACCCCCCAGCGCATGTTCGCACCTCCCAGCCTCTCCCATGCCCACAACTCCATAGGCTGGAGCCTCTTCCCCTCCTGTTAGGTGAGACCCCACCCCATGAATAGCAACAGCCTCCCAAAGGGGCTGTTCTGGGTGACTTTGGTGCACCCTGGTGAGCAACATCCTCCAGTTTGCTTTTGGTGGGCTGGTTTGCAAAAGCACATCCAGACCAGCTCTCTTGGGGGTCTCCAAATAAAGCACAGGGGCAGGTTGAAGCAGGCTTTGAGGCCATCCCAAAAGGCAGGCTTGAAGCATCCGCTTTGGGGACAGGGCTGGGGACAAGTCGCCTACAGCTGTCCAAGCGTACCCATCCTGCATGGCTGGCTGCATTGCCCACCCCTGCCCATGTGCAGCCCTGCCCAGGACATCCCACCAGGATGCTACCGGTGGCTCTGGGACACGAGTCACCTCGGGAAGGTGACCAAGATGACCCCTGCATGAAGGCAGGGGATGCTGGACCTGCCAAAGGGCTCGCTGCAGCTTCCTGCTGCTGTTTGAGCTTCTCTTCCATTGCAGTCCCCATCGCCACATCCCAGCCTCTGGACTGCACTGGGATTTCCATCACTCAGGACCCCAACCCATAACAGTCCTGAGCCTTTCCTGGTGCCCCCAGGCACACCCGGAGCACGGAGCCCCCCCTCACCTCATCAAAGAAGGGACTGTTGCCTTTGCGTATCCTCGTCCTCTTGGTCTGCCCGGCGGCCGTCACCTTCACCACGGGCCTGATGTTGACCCCGGGGAGCTGCCGGCCCTCGATGACCCTCACCCTGATCTGGGACGGGAGGGAGGACAGGGCAGTGGGTCACGGGGGTTGGTCCTACCCTGGGATGGGCACCTCGGGGGGCTCCTCTCAGGTGATAAAACCCCCATAGGGACAGGTTGGGGGGCCGTGGGGAAGTGGGTTCAGGAGAGCGGCTCATCCCCACCAGCTTCATCTCACCTGGAAGTCCTGCGGCTTGTTGGATAGAGGCTTTTTGGGCGAGCTCCTCCTCCGCTTCAGCCCCTGGACGTGGTGCACGGGGGGCTTGCGGGGCAGCGAAGGGGGCTCAGACCCTGGTGGCCCCGAGGAGGAGGAGGGCTCCGTCTCGTCCCCCGTCGCCGCCTGATCCTCCGTCTCCTCCTCTCCGGCTGTCTCTGCACGGGGCAAGAAAGGAGATGGAGGACATGAGCAACACGGGGCCAGGCGTTGTGGGTCCGCGGGGTGAGGGGTCTAGCTGCAAAAAACATGATACTATGGGGGGACACATCCCCCCCAGTGCTACACATGAAGGTTTCTGGTTACCAGTGACCGTGTCGGGCTCAGCAGCAGCTGGTGCTGGCTCGGGGGGGGCCGGAGGGGGAAACAGAGGGGCAGCTCCCGGTGGGGGGATGTAGGACACTTGCAGGAGGAGGAAAGCCTGGAAAAAAGGAAATAATCGTTACACGGGTGTCCAGAAGCATCTCCTGGGGCCTGAGCCTCGGAGCTGATGCCACCCGCGATGTTCTGCCCAAGCACAGGGGATGCAGCCAAAAAAGTGGCAACAACTCGGCAAATGCCAGGAAAAAGGGACAGAGCAGGGGGACGGCAGGGAGAGGTGTCCCAGGGCCCACGGGGGCACCAGGGACGTGTGGGGTCCCAGCGGGGTGACCACCCGGTCCCCGTCCCACTAGATGGCAGCCCCAGGCCAGGCTGAGCCAGGGCCGGACGCCGCATCCGCTGGGAAGGGAGCGGGAGGGAGGGAGATGCCGAGGCAGAGCCAGGGAAAGGCTCAAGGAGAGAGGAGCTGCCAACAGGGAGATGCAAGGTCTAATGGGCTGCAAGGGGTGATCCCGGTGCTCCCCGCCTGAGCCACTGGTTTTGCTCCTTGAAAGGTAAATCTCAAAGCCAAAGAGCACAGGATGGGATAACTGGTCTCCAACTGGGAGCTACAACTGGCAGGGACGTTGCTTAAATTGGTCTCCAACTGGGAGCTACAACTGGCAGGGACGTTGCTTAAATTGGTCTCCAACTGGGAGCTGCAACTGGCAGGGACGTTGCTTAAATTGGTCTCCAACTGGGAGCTGCAACTGGCAGGGACATTGCTCAGACTGGTCTCCAACTGGGAGCTACAACTGGCAGGGACGTTGCTTGTACTGGTCTCAAACTGGGAGCTGCAAATGGTAGGGACATTGCTCAGACTGGTCTCCAACTGGGAGCTACAACTGGCAGGGACGTTGCTTGTACTGGTCTCAAACTGGGAGCTGCAAATGGTAGGGACATTGCTCAGACTGGTCTCAAACTGGGAGCTGCAAATGGTAGGGACGTTGCTTAATTTGGTCTCCAACTTGGAGCTGCAACTGGTAGGGACATTGCTTAAACTGGTCTCACTGGTCCCCATGCAACAACTCACCCCAGTGCTCTGCTTCTTGGTGTCCAGCAAGGGGAGGTTGTAGGAGGCCGCCAGGCTGGGGGAGGAGAGGACATCTCGCAGGGGCACTCGGGCTTCTCCCAAAAACCTGGGGGCGAAGAGCAACAGGGGGTCAGCAGGGGAAGGGGCCAAGGAGCCACGGCTGGTGCAAACCCGGGCACCAGCGACCGAGCCAGAGGGCAGGGGCAGAGCGGGGGAACGCCGGCCAGCATCCCCATCTGGCAGCTGCCCGGGGAGGACGGGAACAGGCATTAGGTGACTCAGACCCAGCCCAGGTGAGAAAACCAGGGTGAGAATCTCTGGGGACTTTGTTCCCTTTTTATCAAGGAAAAGCACCCAGAAGTCCACTCTGAGGAACCAGGTGCCATAAACCGAAGGGCTGATGGATTTTTCTTTGCCAACAGAGAAAACAGAGACACAAGGAGTTGGGGGTTTCACTGGAGGTGGATGAGATCAGAGCTGGCAGCCAAGGCTGGTGTCTGTGTGCCACCATCATCCCGGAGGATTTTAAACCACCATAAAAATGATTTTCCCCTACTGAGTTTCAGCATCTCCCTGGTGCTCTGCTTCTGGTTAACCCTTCCTGCGCTGTGCCACCTCCTGCCCCAGCCAGCAGTGCCGGTTCCCCCACGGACCAGGGCTGGCCAGGGAGCGGGTCCAGTGCGGCTGCCCAATTCCCCCCTACCCAGAGCCAGGAAAGCCCTCAAACCACTTTGTGCTGTCCTAACAGCGCGATGAGATCATGGAGGACATCCTCCCGGAAGACATGTCGAAACATATGGAAGGCAAGGAGGTGATCAGAGACAGCCAACGTGCCTTCACCATGGGCAAATTGTGCCTGACTGATTTGGTGGCCGCCTACAATGGAGTGACCACATCAGTGGAAAAAGGAAGAGCTACAGATGTCATCTACCTGGACTTCTGTAAGGCCTTTGGTACAGTCCTCCACAACATTCATACCTCTAAATTGGAGAGATACAGGTTTGATGGATGGACTGTTAGATGGATCAGGCATTGGCTGCATGGCTGCATCCAAAGAGTTACACTCAACGGCTCAATGTCCAAGTGGAAACCAGTAACGAGTGGTGTTCCTCAAGTCCATACCAGGACCAATACTATTTAATATCTTCATCATTGACATAGTGGGATTGAGTGGACCCTCAGCAACTTTGCAGATGACACCAAGCTGAGTGGTGCAGGTGATTCACTCGAGGGACGGGATGCCAGCCAGAGGGACCTGCACAAGCTCAAAAAGTGGGCCCATGGGTTGCACCTCGGTCGGGGCAATCACCAGTACCAGTACAGACTGAAGGATGATCTCCTTCTATGACCAGGTGACCTGCCCAGTGTATGAGGGCAAGGCTGTGGACGTTGTCTACCTGGACTTTAGTAAGGCCTTTGACACTGTCTCCTACAGCATTCTCCTGGAGAAACAGGCTGCTCATGGCGTGGACGGGCGTACTCTTAGCTGGGTGAAAAACTGGCTGGATGGCCGAGCCCAGAGAGTGGTGGTGAATGGAG
>WAAD01019612.1:120740-181696 GCA_013389945.1 Fregata magnificens
ACCCCCCAAACGGGAGGGGCAGGGCGGACCGTGAACCGCTTTTCCTTCGCTGCCTCCCCGCGGGTGGGGGCTGCTGCAGGAGCGAGAAACTCCCCCAAGACCCCAAATGGGGTTTGGCCCCCTAAATGGGGAGGGGGGGAGTCAGCGCCGCAGCACGGGGAAGGGGCTGGAGACCCCCTGGGTGCAGCCCCAGCCCCTCACCGTGACGCCAGGGCCAGGCCTGGGGGGCCAACGCTACCCCCAGGGTGGGAAAACGGGGGTCTCGGGGGGCTGAGCTACACGCAGGGTGAACCCTACGGCCCCCTCGGGCATGGCAGAAAGCAGGGTCCCCCACGAGAGCTGGGTGCACGCAACCCCCCACGCCGGGGGTCCCACCGCGCAGCACCGGTGGGTGTGTGGGGACCAGCCCCCCGCTCCGGCCCCTGCCTCAGTTTCCCCAGCTGGGGGATGGGAGACCGTCTCCTTTTGGCACAGCCGTGCCCAACCGCACGGTGACAGGTGGGGACATCCACGGCGCCTGGCTATTTCGGGGAGGTTATTTTTACCCCTGGGTTTCCCAGCAAGCGGCTCAGCGAGGTCCCTCCCTCCCAGCCTGGCCGGGACCCCTCTCCCTGCACCCCCCCAGCTGCGGGGGGCTCCCATTTTCCTGCCAGGCACTAATCCACCGCACCAAAAACCTATGGCTGCCGTGACCAGCGCGCAGGGATGGGCCGCCGAAGCGGAAACGGCAGCGTAATCGCATTTGGGTGAAATGTAATTATCAGTGAGATTAAAAGCGAGGGCGCTGGCAGGGGACAGCACAGCCCAGCACCCCTATTCACCCTCCCACGGCTCCCTCCCCTTCGCTCCCCATGCATCCTTTGGATATTTAGCGCCAGTCCCCTCGCAAGAGCCTGTTTGTCCCTTGTCTGTCCATCTCTCAGCTCACCAGGAGCATCCACGTCCCCGTGGCGTTGCACCAAGAGACCTACAGACCCCACGATATCAGCCCTACGAGGGCTGTTTCTTTTGCAAGACCCTTAAATAATAAGCTCGGGCATTGCGGCCCAGGCCGGGCTCCACGCGAGGCGCAGGCGCTGCCCGGGTCCAGCTCAGCGATGCACAGGGGGAGGAAAAATGTCCTGCAAGGGCAGAGGAAAAGCAGTTGCAAAAGCTCCATGGATTTTACTTAAACCACCACATCTGCAGCCAGACGCTGCCAGGAGCCGGCGGCAGCGTCCCTGTGGATGTGCCAAGGGGAACGGGACACGCAGCACGTGGCCATTTTAATTACCGGCAGCTCTAAAATAAACTCAGTTTGCAGCACGGTTAGTCGCAGGACAAACTGCAGTGCAGCACCGTACATTTCGGGAAGCAACAGGAGCAAACATGGTGTTTGGGGTTTTTTTACCTCATTCTATTTTTTCATTTTACCTCTTCCTAGATTTCTTTTTTTTCCACATCGCCCTGGGGAGACAGGACTTCTTTTCCCCTCGAAATTCCCCAGGTAAGTGGCCCCCACAGCTCCCTCATCTTTTCCTGGGGCCGCTGCAGACTTACCTGGTTTTATCCGAGACGTTCTGCCATCTCAAAGGGAAGGCCCAGGCACAAACAAGGTCTGGGAAGCTGCACGCGGAGGGGAAGCGGATGCGGAGCAGAAACAGGATTTACTGACTGAGTCCCCGTCCACGGACCTCGACATCCTCCAGGGTCACACTCTGCCTTGCAAGCCGGACGGGAGATGATGCTGGATCCCATCTTCCCAGCCACGGGAAGCCTCCAGCAGCGCCGCAGCTCTGGGCTGGGAGCAGGGAGGGGACTGAGCCGGCATCAGGGCTGCAGCCAAGACGAAGCCCCCAAGCTGCTGTCCTCGCCCACCTTGGGCACCCGCAGCCACCCCAAACTCCTGGGAGAACTCTGGTAAAACCATGTCAAGCTCAGTGGGGAAGGGTGGTGGTTATCACCCCAAAGCATTCAGGGGTGTGTGTGCAAGAGGGGGAAACAGAGCAGGGAGAGAGGAGCGCCAGGACACTGAGCTTAAGCTGCTTCCACCACCCCCGACACCCCACAAGTCCAGTCCCACCCAGCAGCTGCCGGCGAGCCACGCACGGGAGCGGAGCACGGCTGGGGCACCGCAGGCAAGCAAGGCAGAGGACCCAAACAGACCGGCAGTCCCCAGGGCATGGGGTGCTCCTCTCTTCCTCAGCCCTCCGGACACTCAGCAAAGGCAAATTTGGACTGAAGCTTGGGTGGCAGAAGCAGGAATGAAGAACAACATTGTTTTCTCGTCCTCTGCACAGATAAAGCAACAAAGAGAAACCAGGGCAAGAAATCATCTTCCCGGCTGCAGAGAGGGGCTCTGAAAACTCAGAAGAGCAAACACATAAAGCTGCATTGTGAAGGAGACAGGACTTGAGGACAGAAAGCCAGGTCCCACGCTCTGGTGAGGCTGGGAAAAAACGCTGCAAAGCTCCTGAGCTCTGCTGGGGAGCAGAGGATGCTGCTGGCAGCTCCCTGCGGAGCCTCCGGACTCTCCCAGACACAGGGCAGGTCGGCTGCACAGCTCTGCAGATGCTTTCCACACCTCCCTGCAGGCTCTTCGCACTGAATTCCAGTTTGTACCCCATTATTTCAGACAGGATTTTTAAATCCTCTTCTATATGAATTGCTACTAACCCAACAGTCGCTGGCTAAGTGAGAGCAATTAAGCAGTTAAATAACATCACACCAATCTCATCTGTACTGCTCACTGCTTTGGAGCAAGGGACGGCTCCTCCTCGCAGTCAGTGGAGAAGAGGAGGCAGATGGAGGAGGCGCATGTGCACTCACACAGACGCACATTCTTACCCTGAATCATGCTCCCTGACTTGCCAAGCATTTGCTGGTCTAAATCCCTCGTGCACATTTTTGGGACGCTCATCTCTTCACGAGGGGCTGGACCCACCAGGACGGACCAGCGCAATGACTCACAGGCGGGCAGCGAGTTCGCCCACAGCAGCGTTCTTTACTGAGGGACTGAAGGGGGGGAGAAGAAAAAAAAGCCCAGCCAAAAATAATCTGCAGTTTCTGAAGTTCTGTTCCTGACTCCCCCAGTAACCTGCCTGTCAGACAGCACGACTGCTCCGCCACCTACACAACCAGCCCAAAGCAAAGCCTTCCTTTCGGAGCCTTCAGAGCAGGCTCTGTCCTCTTTGCACACACACAGCATGGACTTCAGGCGGTGGACAGGTATTTAAAGACGTTTACCGGCTCAGTATCATTCGACAACTTCAATACATGAAATACGAGCACCTCTTTCTGCATATGCTTGCTCTTGAAGAAGCAAGGTCCTGCAAGTCTGAGGGACTTCATGGGAACATCTCCCATCAAGGAACATGTTTCACAACAGCGACATGCAGCCATTTCCTTTGCTAAACCGTAAGTTCAGTTTATTTTGGTGCTCTACTGATGAGCAGTGTGAAGACACAAGGATTTTTGTAGCAGCTATGGCACAGGTATGACTTCTAACACCCCCACCAGGTAGAACCACCAAGTCTCTCATTCTCCTCAGACACGCAGGAACAGTTCTCTACTCCTTCTCCAGGAACATAATTCAGCCAAAGTCAACTACCCAAAGTTTGAAGGAATGGCAGAGACAACGGTGGATTTTAAAAGACAGTCTTTTAAATACATGTAAGGTGGCTAGCTGAAAAATAAAAGCTCAAAGCAAAATCAGTCATGATCCAGACTGCAATCCACCGTTAAGAGCATCCCAGCCAGGGACTTAGCAGCAAGCAACGTTCAAGAGCAGATCGCAGAGTTCAGCCACGCTGCTGAGCGCTCCACAGGCTTTGCCCTACAGACTGGAACAAACTAGGGAAAACCAACCCAAAATAAACAAGCAAACTCGGTCACCAGGGAGAAACAGCAAGGGACAGTGACCTCCCTGGCTGACCGCAGTAATGACAGGCACGCTAACGCAGTGCTGGAATAGGCTTTGCTCCCGTTGATGGCCTCGGCTTTATCCTCCCGAGACTATCATGAGACTGCAGAGGCCACAGGAAAAAGATGGCTAAAGGGAGCATAACAATCCACAGGATCACTGCAGTCTTCACCGTGAGGGTCACTGCTTCGGGGCAGCACGGAGCACATGTAGCGTGTGAAATTTCACCTGCTGCGAGCTCTGTAAAGCGGCACCAGAGAGAGATCTCTGGAACGAATTCCCTCCTAGTCTCTATTGTGACCCAGAGTTAACAAAACACAAGAAATCACACCAAACACAATCCCCTGGTGTTAACTATACAATAAGAACATTTATTTCATGTCGACACTTGTAAAAGAAGTCTCTTCCAAGTCAGATGATTTGATATACAAATCAAAGCCACCATACATTTTTCTTTTAGTCTGTCTATACTGAGCTCAAATTTATACAACATGAATGCTTGTTTCTGAAACAAAATTACAAATTAAATCATAACAAAATACACAAAATTGACTGGACCCTAAGTTTAAATCACTGAAAGAATTCTTCTTTCCTCTGATCACCTTGAATTCTGCTCTTCCCCATCATTATCTTCATCCTTCTGCTTGGCCATGAACTTCTGTAGAAATAAGGGCAGCCAGTGAAAAGATACCGCTATGTTATTCCTCAGTGCGCAACAATATCACACTCTAAAAACAGTGCAGGTTTCATAAATGCATTGGCCAGAAGTCAGCCTACTCCTTATACTGGTAGCGCGTGATCTGTACCAAAAAACACTCTGAAGTTTTGCTCGTAAACTGACAGACACCCAGTCACCAACTGGCGAAGCTCCCGAGTGGAACGTGGCAAAATATTAGCTATCAGGATTTCACACGATGACGGGCACCTGTGTCTGGTCATGAACTATAAAATAGTTATTCGATATTCACCACGGGATGTATATTCATTACACCCATCTTACAAAAGTCTACGTCGATAAATATCTTCCCAGTTTTCCACCTCTCACATCAGGACCGGGCACAGGAAGGGGCTGCCTCTTCCCCTAGCTGGGTGCACGCCGTGTCCCTGCCTGCCGGCTGCACCCGCAAGATGTACCGCTGAGGGGTGGGGGGAGCTTTGACCCCAAACTTAAGTCTTCTGGCTGCAAAACTGACCTTGTGGTCATTTTATATCTGCAAGATATTTTAGCCAGTCTGCAGTTTCAGGAAGCCAGGAAATCTGACAGAACCATGCTTTTGGACACAACACTGCGTAGTTTTTAAAAATCACTTCTTAAAAATGAAGGGAAGACAACAGCTATCCCCATGCCTTCCTAGGTAAGGAAGGACTTATGGAGACGATGAGCTTGAGTAATTTAACAGTATCTGCGTCCGAGTTTAAAACTAAAACCCCTTGAAGCATTAATACGAGCTCCCTATGCCTCTAGGAACTTATTAGCACTCGTCAAAGCAAACATTTTTATAACGATATTCTTGTCACCCCTGTGTGTTTGGAGAAGCTTCAGCATTACCTCCATGTTTTCCTGATGAAGTGGTGTCTTGCAATGATTTTTCACAGATGTTTCATCTGCGTAGAAGAGCGAGCAGATCTGACAGAAAAAGCCTGCCTTTGGAACTAGGTAATCCAAATCTGAAGAGACAGCACACAACATTAACAAAACACAGCTTTAAAACATCCCATTAACAAAACACAGCTTTAAAAAAAATTTTTAAATCAGATTCCTTTAGTCAAATCTGCACCATTTGTTATTACTGGAAGGAAGTCAGTTACATTTTTTCAGTATTCAAAAAATTAGGCTTCTAATCCAAGTTGGTCACCTGCCCTACTTCCAATAAACAGAGAACGACACATACTTTTCTGTGAACAGGACAACTGACCTTCTGGATCTGAAGCTCACTGCAACTACCTCAGCGTCTTGGGAGTTGGCCTTAAGTATTTGGCCTTAAAGTATTTTATACACAACTCATCTGCCAAGTTGAACCTCTGTCCTGCAGTGTCTTACGCAAGCACTTTCTGTCACAGAGAATATTACACAAGCCATCAGGCAAGGATCCCTATTTTCCTAGCAACTTCTTTTACAGTTCAAGTGTTATCAGTAGTTTTATATACACGTATTTTAGATGAGGATCGTAGAATATATATACACGCACATTTTGAAAACTACGTAAGCAGTTCCCTCATTTCTATACATTGAGAGAAAGTTGGTAATAAAACTCGTGTAACAGGATTAGAACAGTAGGTAGATATTACACTGCACTGTGCTAGTTATAAATAAATTACCCTATATTTGTAAATTAAATTTTAGGAAAAACAGAACTTTCAACTTTGCTGCTGCTATTAAGCCAACGTGTTAAACATGCATTTGTAGGAGCCAAGATAAAAAAACAAATTATGGGCCATGACTTCAAAGTTAAATGTGGTAATGAGGCAAAGGAGGCATTTTCAAACGGGCAAGAAAGCCGTCTTCCAGCAAGAAAAGTACAGAGCATTTGGGGGGCCTTTTCTGGTTTTACCTTTTGGAGTACTCTGCGTCTTTGATGCAGCTGAAGAAGCTATTTTCTTCCGTTTAGACTCTGGTTCTTTATCTCCTGATCCCAGCTGATCTACTGGAGGCCATAAATGCACGTTAAACAAAGGTATTCGCTAGTTTAAAGGTATCCTGTATCTAGCTGTAATGGCTCGTTACCGCTTGAAACAAACACCATCTGTACGGCCCTTACTGTTTTCTACACTATGGTCTTTCCATAGAGCTATTTTCAGGAACTCCTGACACCAATCCCACCAGCAAGGCTTCCAAACACAGCCCCAGTGCTGGGGTGAACAACTCCAAAAGTGCTTTTGACCACACAGCACCCTTCACACCGCTGCCCTCAGCTGCCTTCCTCTACAGCTCTTAGCAGCAGCTTCAAACCAACTTTGTGACAACGATCACAAAAATTGCAACTTCTTTCTAATAGAAGCTACCAAGCTTTCTTGAATTAATCTAGCTCGAGGTCCAACAGCAGTATTTCAGCTTCATTACAGAACCAGTCAAAGCCTACCGAAGATGTTATCGGATTAACCAGCTCTAAGGAAAGATCAAAATCAACATGTTAAGATTTTTGTGGAGACAAGGAGTTTGACAGAGTGTCCTCTATTACAAGACAAGGTGTTTGGTTTTTAGACTATCAAAGCAGTCCAACTGGCAGGTGAAGAGTCACACATCAAAAATACCTGTCTTCTTTCTAATTCTATGTTCAAGTAATCTAGACACCAATATGTCCTAACCAAGGCTAACACAATAAATCCTTTCCCTTAATAACAAAAACCAGGAAGTTGTCGAAGGAACGCAACAGACAGTATCACTTTTGCAGCCGCCAGATGTTTCAGCAGATTGTGTGCACCCCACCGCACCATCAACACATGAAGGTTCAGATTTGCCATGTGGCTCTTTCCCAGCTGCAGTCTGACTGTCACCCTTTGAACTGCCGGCCTGAGACAATCAATAAACTGTTTCCTATTTTGCTGCTGGAATCAAATTTTAAGACTTGACTAATATGGTTTTACCTGCTTCAACCTCTCTCTCCTTCCCAGTTTTCTTGTTCCACTTCTCAAACTCAGGAGGAACTAGTCCTTTCCTAAGCCTACCTCTTTCGCCTGAGGTTTCTACCGTACACAGAGGAACTAAAATCACTTATTTGCTGTGTATCAAAAACATTTTTTACAATTCATCACTACCAGTTAGATGAGAAATCAACTCAAGGGCTTGGATATTTTAAGAGGTCTTGTTACAGCTAACTTGCGAATAGAACACAGAAAATATTTTGCATTTTCAGTAAATGCTTTTGATAATCACGGGGAAGCTTATGTTCTATAACATCAACAAGATTAAAAAAATATATAACCTCTAAATATTTTTGGGTGTGTATAGAGTCAGCTAATCCCTTTGCTAATGTTTATAGGAACTGAAGTTTAAAATACTCTGTTTTAAGCAAGATATCTGCTGCTTCTGCAACTCCTCCATATCTGCACTACTCGGGTTACCTCTGCTACGCAATGAGCATGAGATGGGAGAAAAGCCTTTCCAAAACATTAGAACAAAAGGTGCTGTGTCAGTGCTCAGCTACGTCAGCAGAGACAGAAAGAAAGCTCGAGAGACTAGCAGAATGCATCACATAGAGCCTTCACCCACGCTTTGGCCAAAACTCTTCTGGTGCATTGGTTATAAATAGCTCTCCCTACTTGCCTCTGTGTTAGGCTTTCTTAACCCTTTGCTAATTCCATGCTACGGATGTTCTTCTACATTTTTTTTCTCTAGATCCAGCTTGGAAGCTGTTCCAGTTTTGTATCTGTGTGTCTATGCCATCTGACTCACCTTAATAAAGTTTGGCCCTGTAATTACAGACTATAAATAATCTGTGTTAGGTAGTTCACCAGACCTTGCATTAAAAACGAGAAAAGAAACTATTTTCCCCAATTTTAGCCATCATAAACACCAAATGAACACTTCAAATCAATATACAGCTTAATTTTACATCAAAAGAAAGATGCGTTGTAAAACGCATTAATAAAATCTCCTACCTTCAGGCCATTGCTCACACTGTCTCCATTTTTTCCCCAGCCTCTCTTTCATTAACTTTGTCAAAGATTTGGGGTTTTTCAGTTTCCTCTATTTGCTACAAGGATCTCTTTGTGCGTGGCACTGATCACAAGCATCTTATTTCCTATTTCCCCTCTAGAAACTATGAGAGGTTCCTTACCTTTTGACTTCGAGATTGCAATGATTTCTTCTTCTGGACACATATCTCCTAGAATTTCCATTTCTTCTGGTCCTGCAACAGCAACAATATCCTCCTCTTCTGGCCCTGCGATGGCAGCAATTTCTTCTTCTTCTGGTCCTGCAACGGCAACAATATCTTCATCATCTTCATCCTCGTTCAGATTTTTCCCTGGGAACATATTTTCTTCTTCCTCATCTTCCTCTCCAACTTCATCTACTGTAACAAAGTTTAGTTCCTCTTTTAGACGATCAAAGTCAGCCAGAAAATCATCTTCATCTTCGTTAACTTCATCCAAAGTCACTAGAGGGTTATCTTCATTGTCCTCTTGTATTTCATCTACTGTCACTAAAGCACTGGGATCATCAGGCACCTGAGAGGAAGCACCATCTCCAGTATCCTCAGCAGCCACTTTATCATCCTCCTTCTGTTTCAGCACATCCTCCATATTCAAGTCAGCAGGCTCGTTCAGAGGCAGCTCTTCTACTTCGCCGATTTCATCTACAGTTACCAAGGGTTCGGCTTTCAAATCCTGCTCCTCAAAAACTGACCTACGGACGTCTTTATGAGAACTAAGGTCCTCCTGTTCAGATATCTCATCCAAAGTAACAAGTGACTGTGGATCCTTTACTGCTTCTGACGTAAGTTCCTCCTCTTCCATCACTTCATCCACCACAACCAGGCCCTGCGGGTCACTGAGCGCTTCTAAATTAGCAACTCCCATTAGCTGTGCAGTCACATCCTCCTCCTCACCGATTTCATCCAAAGTGACAAAAGAGAGTTCGCTTTCAGCAATGCATGCTACGGAGCTTTTCCCTTTCCTTCTCTTAGAACTAGGCTCAGAAGAGGAGTTGTTTTTAGCACCATCTTTTCTCTTTCCCCTCGGTGGGTTTCGCCGTGTTTTAACGGGAGACTCGATTTCCTCTACGACCTCATCCACAGTAACAAATTCATCCAGGTTAAATGGAAACAGCTCTTCTTCCTAGGAAGTGTAAAAATGTGAATATAACAAAGTTTAGCATTCACCCAGTGACACAAACACCTCCATCCACAGGGTGGATGAAAAATATCTACACGCTGAACTTGGCTGAAGGGGCGGGTGTGGGGGGTGTGTGCGGGGGACAGAAATGCAACTTGACTTAAGGGTAGAAAACAATTTTCAGGCCTTCAGTCTCATGTGGAAGTTTCCATTATCAGCATTTGTGTTAAATAAGCAGATTTAATTCAGAAACCCAAAGCATTTTTCAAAAAGGCAGCGGATGAATAAGACAAAAATCTATGTCTTTTAAAAGAACTGGGCCAATGCCCTGAATACTCACGTATATTTCTGCACTCACTTGCAGGAAGGCTAGTGAAAATCTGAATACCTCCAGAGTACCCTTCAAAAAGACTATTATCTTGTGTCAAATATCTTATTCTCTTCCCTAAGCATGTGCTGTTGGCCGCTGCTACAAAACAGGAGACTACATTAGATGTTTCAATCCAGGAAAGTCATTCTGTGTCTTGATGACCACTCACTGGTTTATCTTGCCTCTTTGGTTTCAATCTCCCAACAAACATCTCTGTTTCAGAGAGGTTCTCCGATGGCCCTACACTCCAGCCCAGGAAAGGGCTCCCAGTATTGGAACCTCCCTTTGTTTCTCTATAGCCAATAGGTACCAGGAGATAATTTTCTCCTTTCTGTTAAGGCCTGACTAGCCCCACAGACTCCCTGGCAGACTTGCTGCTCCTCCTGTGCCAGCCACATTTCACTAGGGGCCAGGGGGCAAGCTCCAGCCTTCTGGTGAATGCCCTACTGTATTTTTATATTTAAGATGACAGAGCCTGACCTTTTCTATTTCTCCTCAGTCAGCGGCATGCTCTTACTGGAGCACATCTTGCATCTAAAACTCTTCCTACCCTGCAGTTTCACCAGGCCAGCTTCCATCAGGGCTCACACAATTTATTCTAGGACAACTGGAAAGAATTAGCAGCAATTTAATGCCATACATAGCTGAAAACATCTGGAGGAGGATGTATGGATACATGTTGAATTTAATAGAAGAGTGACTTAACCCAAATTACTTTTAGGTTATATGAAAAGGCAGCAGTTGTTTCATGTTTTTGGAACAGAGCATTATACTTTGTTCACTGTAAAATAGCTACGCATTTATAATTAGGATGGTAGGATAAGGTGGATAAGATGGGTACTTAAGTCAATTAATAAATTAATTTTAAACATTAAAACGCATCCAAATATCCACTGCACCCCAAATTATGCATTCAATTTCTTCAAAGAATGATTCTGAATTCCCCCCCCCAAAATATTCCATCCTGCCATCAAATACTGGTGGGTATCTAACACGAGAAGAGTGAAAACACCCTTATCAAAGCAGACCTTTAAGGCTAAGGCAAGATGAACTGTCCTCATTAGAGAGTAAGACTGCAGCTAAGAAATACTAAAAACAGTCCTCCAGCAGAAAAAGTAATCTGAAATTCGAAATCCTTTCTTTTTAAAAAAGCTAACAAATAGTAGGAATAATGTGTGCCTCCACCCACATTGCAATGCAGAAACTTGAGGAATATTTAATGCAAGGTGGGCACAGTGAAGAAAAAGAAAGAAAACATCTGGTTACAGTTCAACTGAAATCAAATGTTACTGTATTTTTTTCTTCCGTGAAAAGGAGAACACAGATCTTTGTTCTTACCAGCTGTATAACAGTGAAGAATAAAGTAAGAAGTAATCAACATTACAAAGCCTTTTTTCAAAGGGTGCAGAATTTCCTCTTGGGGATTAACAAACACATCTGGAACATCAGATATGAAAGCGTTCTCTACTACCATCACTACCATCAACTTCACAAACACACTGTGCTGGTGATGCGAGAAGTTTATGCGGATTAAGATTAATAAAAGGATTTAGGTCTCCAACTCTACCTCAGAAATCCCTTTTCCATAGGGACCCACTACTTACCTGGTAGGTCTTTGATTTGATCCTGTAACGCTACTTCTACAAACTCATCAATATGGATTTTTATTACCTTCTTTCTGCTTTTCTCTCCCAAAGCCCAAGCTATCTAAAAGAGAGAGAGGGTATCTCTTTTCACCTTCCTGTAAAAATGCAGACTCTTTAGCAGTTGAGCCTACAGGCTCCCAAGCTCTTCTTCAAACCAACGCTGCACCAAAAATGTACAGTAATCCTTGCTCTGCAGGACCCACTGGAAATATCTTTGCACGGAAGAGGTACCATGAATGGAGATGTTCTGACTACCTCCTGTTGTACAAAATCATTTATAAAGAGATACAAGACTTCAGCCTTCCTTCCTCTTCTCAGAAGTGTGGTAATGAATAAAGATCTCACACAGGCAACTGGAGATCCAATGAATTAATTCACTCTCTCAAACAAATGATATCCGAGACCAAAAAACACCTCCTCTTAACACTCACCTCCTGAATTAAGTTTCTCTTCCAAATGACTTGACTTCACAGCTTTATGCCCATAGTCTGTAACAACTAGTAATACAAAAAATTCCCTAGGGAAGGACGCTGGAGATTCTTAGTACACACATACACACACACTTTCAAGATAATCCGACTTGAAGTTCATTCACGGTTACATCCTTACCTCCTTTTGTTTTGCACTGCTGCTAGTGTCACTTTTTGAAGTTTTAGTATTGCCACCAACAGAAGCCTGCAAAATTAGACAAAATTTCACATGAAATCAGTTAAGCCAACTAACCTGTCCACAAGAGAAAAAATAATTTTTAAAAATCAGCTATTTTTTCCTTTAATGAACTTTTTTAAGTTGTCCAGATTGCTGCTTCTGATCACATGCTTGGCAAATACAGAACTAAGCCAACCGTCAGTGGTAGAGTCCAGGCATACAGTCTCTAGCAACAAGTCACAGGTAATACCTTGCTTAGTAGCCTCTTTTCAGTAACCAGTGTCTGTGCAGGACTTGACAAAGCAAATATCAGCTCACAAAAGGACAGAAAGCTTATTCATTCCCATTCAGAACTAATCCAAGAACATAAAGTTATGACACTTCAATAAAGACTCGCTTCAAAAATACCTTCCCGCAATTTTTTCCAAGTAGCATTTTCAAACCAGTTACATACTTGCGTTGCACACGCTGCATCTAAAAGCAACTGGTTGCCCGCCATCTTGCTATTCCAACTTGTCTGTTGGCCCAAACCAGCTGAGTGATTTATGGAAAAGGGAAGGGGAACATAATCTCATTGTCCCATACTCAACATCTGAGAGAAGCATGTAGTTAGTTACTGATCAGGCACACTGAACCGGCCTTCCTGCCCTCCTCACCTTATTGCTGCTGTTGTCTTTCTTCATGCTGGATGATCTACTCTCTCCCTCTTGAGACTGTTTTGAACTAGCCCTAGATTCCACTCGTGAGTCCTTCTCTTGCTGAGATGAGTTCCTCCCATTGCCTCCCTTTCCATCAACAACAGAACTTCTGCTCACTTTACATTTGCCGCTGCCATCTCCCAGGCTTGACTGGCTGCCACCAGGTCGCAGGTGACCCTCTTCTTTTGATGCGATTTTCTTCTCCACCGCTGCTTGGCCTCGCGTCTCAGGCTTCGAGGGAGCTTTCTGCTCCCCTCCTTTACACAGGGAAGGCTCATTTCTCCATACTGGAACCCTTGACTTTGATATATCCAGAAGAGACACCACTGCTTTTAAAATCGTTTTACCAACAGAGGAAGATTCATTGACAGATAGAGAGGAGTTTAACGTAACTGCTTTACGCGTTTCATCAGTTTTTGCTGGTTCTGTTCCTTTATTTTGATGGGCTTTGATTAAACTTCCCTTGTTGTTCTCATTGATGGCATCTACAGCACTTTCCATAGCAGCCCCAACCTTGGTCACAGATTTTTCAAGTTTCTTCTGTGTCTCTGCCCCAGTCTTGACCAAAACCTTTTCAGGGTTCTCTTCCACAGCTCTTCCAGCTTTGAGCGCAGATTCTTCTGGTTTCGTCTCTCTGTCTGCTCCAGCTACATCCAGTTTCTTCTCCTTGGCCGCCCCAGTTTTAAGTACAGGTTTCTTCTCTGTTATCGGACTTACAGACATTTTACGTTCGGTTTTCACAGCATCAGAAAGAGTATGTTTTTCAGGAGCATCCAACTTGTTTGTTTGTGTGACAACAGATGACACCATCTCCACTGAAGCTGCATCAGAACCAGGGGGCACCGCTTCAGGGACAGCCCCTGTCGCATCCCCTGCTGCCGGCTTTACAGCACAATCTGATGGCACATCTTCAGCCTTGCCCACATTGGACAATTCTTCTGGTCGTTCAATGGCAGGAGCAGACAACTCTTCATCTTTCTCTCTCATTTCTTCCTCTGATGCAGATACAACAGCAGATTCAAACAACTCAGGTTCAGTATTATCTTTAACTGCCTCTTTCTTCTCCACACTGGAAGGCAGCAGCAGCACCTCTTCTGGCTTCGCTTCAGATGATTTGGTATCAGCGGATTTGATAGATGCCACAGTAGCTTCAACTCCAGCGCCCACTTTCTCCACAGACGTTTCTGCCAGTCTTGGAGCAGACTCCCTTACCGCTCTTTCGAGACGGGACTCAGAGGGCTCTATCTGTACTGCTGACATCTCGTCTTTGACATTAGAGATGGAAATGGGTCCTTTCTTTGCCACACTAGGCTCTACTGGAGGATTAGCAGCTGCTGTTTGCACCACTCCTGATCCCTCTGGATATTTTTTCAAGCCAGCGCTAAATGCATTTAAAAAAAACAGAAGAAATCAAACTATGTTGAGAATTCTACAGTTACCAGTAACCTCTTGACGCCAATGGTGGGGATTTCCTGATGCATTAGTGCTTAGCATTTGGAAATCTAGCCTATCAGTGTTAAAATGGTTAAAAATATTGAGGCGAATAGCTGATTAGTTTTATGCTTCTGTTTAATCCACCTCAGCACTGCAAGCCTCTTACACTTCGAATTACGTTACTTGTAGGCAGACCTCTCAAGGTTGCACTCGCTACCGGTGCCCTGTGACCTCAGTGCTGGCATGAACTCCTAAAATTTAGATCCCCTGATGCAAGGCAGACTGTGAAAGCACATACACAGCGAAAACAAAACTTCAGTCTCCCTGGATAAAGGAATTACCAGAGTTTTGTTATGTTTGAAGACAGACTCTGTGGTCACCAACCTAGAGAACTCTTCCAGTAGCTACGAGTCTGCAGTTCGTTAATTTTGTTTGGTGCAGGTTTGGGGGGAGAGAGGGGTTGCTTTGGTTTTAAACTGCATTGACCTTGCACAATAGTGGGGAACACAGTACATGCACAGAGGGTCCTTTTGGCCAGGCTCTGTTTTCACTGTATAATCCCACTGTCAGCTCCCGGGATAATAAAGCCCAAGATGACAATGCAGAGGATAGCGCTTTTCAGAGAACTTCAGTTACAGTAAGTGCATTATTCTTCTCTGAAAGAAAGAATCCTCCGTAGATGGATCTTGGGAGCCACTGGAATTGGAGATGTCTGTGCCCCTTTTCCCACAAAGCTTGAGAAAACGAGCATCCCAGCACCTCCTGCATCTCTAGATGGAAACGTGCCGAAATACCAATGCTGAGAATCTCGCTAAGTGTCGAAACAAACACAAAAGCAGCAAACACACATAATTAATCAGTGGTTATACACAATGGAGCAGCCTGCGCTACAGTTTCTCAGAACCTATGTATATGAATAAAGGGTGCACGTTTGTATAAACCCTCATGAAAATAAAAAAAGAGCAGAGAAGTCTGCCATTTTGGTAATACTCCCAGCATGATGTGAGCAAGAAAATGGAAGGCTAGATCAAATGGAACTCAGTGCTGAAGGAAATGTTAAGTCTTGAAGTGGCCAGATGCGAGGGTTAATGAGACGAAGACACAATACATGGAGTCAACAGAAAGATGAGAACAGGCACACTCAGTTAACATCTGTGCTACGCCAGCACAACAAAAACACCAATCTCGATGGTTTCCTCCGGACCCGAGGGCACTGTCCTCTGCTGCTACAAAATGCAAGAGGAGAGAGAAGAAGGGATATGAATTCTGCTTCAAAATCTTTCACAACATCAATTTAAAATTGGCAGAGATGTAATACGTCATGACTATGCATCAGATGGACGCTTGCAGCACGCTATGAGGGCACTCCTCCCCTAGCAAAGCAGGAGGACGGCAGCGTTTTGCAGCTTGGCAGGCAGCGTTCGCAGGAGCGATGGAGTGTGCATGCTCCCTGCCATGCCCCACAAAATGCTGGCCATGTCCTTCAGAGCCCGAGCGGCTCAACTCACAGTAACTGAAGTCTTGTGAAAGAAAGGCAACCTTGCTCATTCCAACATCACACTCATCCCTAACAGGCTTCTTAGACCTGTAATCAATTTAAACTTGATACTTGCAAATGTCTTGGGGTAAGCGTGCCTCCTGAGTGGCTAAGCAGTCAGGGCTGATCTGCTTTTTATGCCACAGTATCGGTTTACTCAGACACAACACAGGAGGTATTTTGACATCGATTAAGCATTGTTTGTGTTCCAAAAGCAAACACGATTTCAGTTAATTTTCTCTTCTATTTGAGCATCCTACAGACCACCAAGATTCATGTCTCACCTGCCTATGTAGCAAAACATTACCTGGAGAAGTCAGAGCACAAAGCCCAGAACTGCAGCTCTGAAAGCCCAGGTTTGTCACTGATGCGTAGAAAGCTTAATTAAATTCAAGCTCTAATGCCTTGCTAAACTGTACCCCACAGCCTCTCTTTATACATTTTTTGCAGGGAATGGAAAAAATGTCGGTGAACACTGGAACCATACACTAACTACACAGCTTACAGGAAGTAGCACACATGTATTATCCTCTACGCAATTCAAATGAGATGTTAGTCTCTGAATCCTCAGGACTTTATGCCTTTCATGCCAACACCCACTCTGTGCCTTCCATAAAGCGCTGGTGGTCTCCAAAATACAGTGATAGATTCAAACCAGACTGTGAAGCAGCGGAAGGAGAGCTCTGCAGAGGCAGTAATGTGCAGAGATAAAGATGAGTGAGCCTGATGAAGCATCAAGGTGCTTGAAGTAACACTGAAAAGACCTGTCGGGCATTGGGAAAGAAATAGCAGGTAGACCTGCAAGACAGATTTCCTGCACAGAAGTTAGCATAAAGGGTGAAACCAACAACGCCTGGTGCCCAGTTTCTGCATAGCACCTCCTGGCATCAGCTGCCCTACGCAGCCATTCCTGCCTGAGTTAGCAATGAAAAGGCCTGGAGAGTTCAGTCCTAGAAATGCCAGCACAGAGGCTGTGTCACAACAGAGACACAACCTGCTTCCTACATGTCAGCTCAGGATTAAAAGGAGCACTAGGATAGTCCTTGATTCTTAACCTGGCCAAGAAAAGTTTCAGCGATTTTAGCTGAAGAAAACAAATCCCAACAAAATGCATCAGCATCCTTGAAAAGAGCAGAGGCGTTCACGGAAGCACGTCAGTCACCTCAGCCGCAAGGTTAGATGAACTGCCTACTCGGGTTGGACAACAAGCTCTGGAGCTTCCAGAACCATTCCAGAGTTTTTTCAGGATCACCTCATCATCCTGGGCAACTGAGAGGGCAGCCCTTTCTGCTCCCCAGGTTCTGCTATTCCTTCCCTCCCCAGAAACATGTGACAAGGTCTTCCCTTATATAATATTTAAGATATTTTTCTGCTTCTTCTAAAATGTAACTCAAAAGAATAACTGGTCAGGTCACAAAAGCTTACAAGGAGAAAACAGTTGCCTCAGACAAGGAGAAGGGGCTTAGCTTTATTTGCAGGGGAAAAACTGCCAGTTTTCCCTTCTGCTCACCAGCCGCAGCAGGATGCTGGGCAGTAGCTGGGATTCATCTAAGAGTCACCTGTTTTGATTAATTACCACTGCTAGCTAAAGCCCACCAGTCTGGAAACAAAAAGGTTACCTGCATGTCTGCCTACGTGCGAGTCGGAGACAGTTTAGAAACTAAATGCTTCCACAATTGACTAGGGCTTGAGTAGAAGTTTCATTAAATTAGGAGTGCCTAACTTTACTTTTGAGAGAAACAGTTTTTGGAAATATAGTAACAGTCCATGGTAGTATAATGGCATTACTTGAAATTGAAGTTTAGGACCATTATTACACAGCTTTGGTTTGGGGTTTTTTTAATGATAAAACTTATCCAGAAATACGGGTTTGAGTCACAGAAGGTCTTTTAAGTCATATTTGTTAACAAGAACTCTTATAATGATCTATTCCTGTGTAAAAAACAGGTAATTCAAGACTCTAAAACCAACAGTTACTCCACAATTAGAAATTTTACTACAAGCAATGTCCATAAAACAATTTTAAATGGAACATACCAAAACCACCATTTCCCATTTCTAGGTTCTGATGTTAATATAGCATCTAAACATTTTTTTAAAACCAGTTCAGGGACCTGTATCACAGCATGAAGTTAATGTTAATAAGTTAAACAAGGAAGTTTCAGTTTATTTTTAGCATTTGGAAACAGAAACAATAGAACCAGGTGCTCTGACAGAGGAAAGCACTGTAGGACGAAATAAAGCAATCACTTCATGGTTAAAAACAACAAAAAATTGTCTTACCAACATGTATTTCCAAACATACTTTCCAGGACCTGCGGCAAAATCCTGGCCGTCATTAGTAAAACAATAACAACTCAACAAACTACACAGAAAACAGGATTTCACCCCATTTGTCCATGTTCTTTGAAAGCCCCGGATTTCAAAGAAATCACAAACATTACAGCTCTACAGCAGTACACTACACGTCCTGCACACACAGAACACACAAAAGCTTGAAAGAAGTAACAGCAGGTAACAGCTGATGGATCTCACAGCGGGCCTTTTCCTCAAGCTTAGTTAGAGAGATGGCTCAGCAATCTGCTCAATCCTGGATACGCATTCCATGAACAATACAGATAAATTAAAAACACCCTTAAATACTTGAAAGGCATACCTTCCTTTGCTTGGTTCCTCTTTCTTCACTTCTTTTTTCACAGCTTCAGCCTGAAAGGCAAAAAATCGGGGTTCAGTATCTATGACTTTCAGAAGCACCAGCACAGAATTTGCATAACCCAGCTAATTAATACCACCACAAACCCAAATTTAGGCATGTATCACCTGAAAGATCAAACGACAGTAAAGTGTTCTAAAACTGTTCCTACAGAACACGTATTTCGTAAGGTGACAAATAAGAGTGCATGGCAGCATAAGAGATTTTACTAAAAGTTTGCTAGACGGAACACGTGGCACACCACTGTTTTGTTCGTCTCAGCTTCAAAGCTGCCACGTTTTTGAGCAGAATGAGCTTTTAGTCTGTGATATATTTGGGGGAGAGGGATGTTAAACACATCTTTTCCCCGACAGCACCTTCCTTCCTGTACTGGCGAGGATGCTATCAGCTGCAGAGCTCAGGGTGAATGCAGTTAGCCTGACAGGTATTACACAGAAAACAGTGGCACACCTTTTCTAAAGACAAATGACATTCCAGGTCAAGCAATTAGCTACAGAAAACCCAAGGCCAGTTTTTATTCCTTAAAACCTGCTAATATAGCGTTGATTTCTTCTAGGATGACTATGCCTTTCTGCTTTCTGTTATGTAGAATAAACGTGACATGAAATAATGTCTTCTGAAAAAAAGACACCCACAAACCACGCAAGCTCTGCAGCTATCACAGTTAGTAGCGCAGGTCCAAGCAATCAAGAACACTTTAAAAACTCAGTGTTGAAATCTCTATCTCTTTTCTGAAGGCGTTCTACAAACTAATTTGAAGACTATCACTATTAGAAAGAACATCAGATAAATTCAGTGCACGTAGAAGTCACTTTAATCTTTTATTTATGCACATAATTCCAAAGCCTTCAGTTTTCCCTTTCTAAAAACATTTATTCCAGAGATAAGTGCCAAAAGTAATTTGAACATGCCATAATGAATTAAAAATGACTTTGTTTTTCCTTCAGACTAGCTTCTGAATGAAAGACTTCTAGAGAAAATAGCTTACGGCAAACGGAGCTACAAGCTTAATGCTCCTATGGTACCTAGGCGTATAACCCAGATTCTGGCAACATAACCGGGAAGATGGACAGGAGGGAACAGACTCAAAATGCAGTGAAGAACAACAGATGGAAAAACTCAGTTTTCCCTCCTATCAGCGTGACCAGGCATTTTTCTCTCCACCTCAGATATCAATAAAAATAAAGCTTAGGAGGGTATCTCCAAAGTACAGATTTATTTTAACATTTGTGCAAAAGCTGCGACAGTCACATTGACAAGGACTGGAGCCATGCTCTATCCTTCTGTATCCCCGCGGCACATCCTCCTTCACCGTTACAGGAGTTTCCCCATATTTTTCTTATTTCAGCAGTATTAAATTCAGACATCATCAGCAAAATTACAGAAACAAAACTATAATGTGATTAAGCGAGGACTTACATTACTGCTGTTACTATGCCACTGGCATCAGTTACTGCTATCTGGCTGGTCACCCTCTCTAAATCAGACAAGCACTCTGTATCACCCAAAGTGTGCAGCTGGAAAGAAATATTATTTTGAAAACAGAGTGTGAATGCCATTCTTTGTTGGCATTGACCTCTGCTCTGATGAAACATTTATAGTGACAAAGGCACGTTATTCTGTTGCTACACAAGATATAGGGAACAGCTATAAAAAGCAGATTTGAATCACAAATTGTTCCCACAATGCATCCTTGACAGACATTCCTTAGCACGAGCACTTTAATGAATGATATTTTGCTTATTTTTCAGTGCTAAGGGACCTTACTACTTACATTTTCTAGAGTTGAGAAACAGCTCATAAGCCTGAAGATTTGGTTACTTCTTTCAGCGACAAAGTTAGTCTCGTAAAAGATATTACTCTTAAATGTATCTGACATCATCAAACAGAATTATAATTTATGTTCTTTAAAACAACCTGGAGTTCACTATATGAACTGAAATACAAAATAAAGTGGCTCGGAAGAAGAGCATATTTTGTCCTATACAAAGAGAGTCAGCAATGGGGAGAATCATCCCTGCAGTGGGGAAGAGGAGAGAGAGAAAAGCTCTTGGAACGCCTAACACAGGCTCTTGCATCTCGCAGAAGAGAAAAGAGCACGCTACACACCCGTGCTCACCGGATTTTAGCTATCAGCACTTCACCTGCAGTGGGTCCCCACCCTGCCTCAGAGGTCCCGAGGGATGCACACCAGCTCACCTTACCCCACCCCTGCCACACCGATGGTGCCACACCACCACCACGCTCACCTGGTAGCGATGCAGCATTCATAAGGAAAGTTAAACCAGTTCTCTGAATCAAATATGTTATTAAAAAGCATTTTCAGTGTTATTGTATTGACTCTAGGCTAACAGAAACCTTAACGGGAGGGTCGCTCCTAATGAACAAACCATGCCCTTTCAGCCACGGACGAAGGCCCAGAACGACAGGGCGGGAGGAGCTGGGAAGGCAGGCTGATCACCAAATCTCTGCAGACATTTCAAAAGGTCATGCTTGCAGAAAGGTAAAAAACTGACTGATTTTCCACAGGCTAGGCTCTGCACATGCACAGTAACTGCTGATTTACTTGGAAAGGGGCACGATGAATCCACTCAAAGAACTTGTGTGCCCAAATCACCTCTGGTTGTGGATCGCCATATGTCCTAAACTATCGCAGATGCAACTCGACAGCTATTGCAGGAGACCCCCACCAAAAATGTACACCTAAAATCTCTACTGACACAGTATGTCTTTAAAAATGTGAATCCTGAACACCATACAGCTACCCTACAGATTTCATAAATAAGGCCGATTTCAGTAAAGCAGAAGAAATTGACAATACAATAGAGAACAAACTATGATACAAGATCAGTACACAAGCTGTTCT
The DNA here is from genome assembly GCA_013389945.1 of Fregata magnificens. Classification (NCBI taxonomy): domain Eukaryota; kingdom Metazoa; phylum Chordata; class Aves; order Suliformes; family Fregatidae; genus Fregata; species Fregata magnificens. The sequence goes on from WAAD01019612.1 coordinate 142,329, forward strand.
ATAAAAAAAAAGCGGAAATTCACTGTGATGCTCGGTGCAAATAATACCGACAGCTTTGTCAGCACGGTAAGCAGAAGTACACGTCTGGATGACTTTTTTTTCTCCCTGTTGAAGTAACAGCCTGACGCCCCTGTTATCACTAGGCACCTGAAGTTAAACTTTCCCCTGTGATGAATAAAAATGAAGGGAAAAAAAACCTAAGATGCCCTGCCCCTCCAGGTACATCCTCTGGTTTGAATGGTAGCCCAAAGTCATGCCTCTGAAAAGGAACAGCAATACAGAGGGAATGAGAGCTCCAAGAATGGAACTTACAGGGATAATCACTTAAACACACAAAAACCCCAACAAAAACAAAACAAAAAACCCTATACACATTTTGGTCTCCATCTTGACACTACATCTGGATTTACTTTCTCCACTTTGGAAGCCAGAACACTGTTAGCATGTGGCTAACGTTCACCTTTCTTGCTTAAAGCTCTGTATCTATCCAATGCAACACGCACTAAGCTCCTTCCTCTCTGTGTTCAGCTGCTGCAGCTTGCTGTTCCTTCCCCAGAAGTGAACTGGGAGCTGCTGAATACTGCAAGTAATTTCATTTGTAAGAGAGGAGATGGAACCAGCTGTGGGAGCACAGACCAATGCTGACATAGCAACTGAGTCTGGAATCAAGAGGACTAAAGCAGATGAACTGCTGAGGATGAATCAAACTAGATCAGAAAAAAAACTCTACTGATTTCAATTATCAATCTTTTTCTAACCAGTACTAAATAGTTGGGTTCCTGCTTTCTTCCTTCTTCTCTTCATCTTTCATTACAAAATACTTTCATCAGTGGAGATGAAAGAGATTCTGTATATGTTTGTAAAACAAAGAAAGATATACAAGAAAGACAAACAGCAACACATACTTTCACACCTGTGCCACATCCCAGAACGCAGACTAGTTGATCCAGTTCCCAGCTGTCGCACAGTTTTCACTCCCATCCACAATGGCAGCAAACAGTGAAGGAAATACTGATATTGTCACCATTAGCTGCTCTTCATGGAAAGGTTGTTCTATTCCACAAAAATAATGGATTATTGAAAAGAAGAACTCTTACCTCAGCAGGCTCTCCATTGGGTGACAACGTACAGGTCAATGTATGCTCACCCATATTATACGGATATTGCTTCAGGAAGCTGTACATGGATCTGGCTGACTTGGGACTATCCAGCTGCAGAATTGCCTGAAAGAAAAAAAAAGCACAAGCTTCAAGTTAACTGTTACTTCATCTTATTTCTGTATTGCAGGACAAGTTTAGTAAATTAAGTTGGTATAGCATGGGATATTTGTATTCCTGAAGGGTTTCAACATCTTCATTTTAAATTAGCTATAAGCACCTTTTTTTTAATTAAATCCTGTCTTCTTGCATATGGAGAACAGTGGACTCTTCTTTCTGAGAGGCTGAAGGAAGAAATCTCTCCTGTTTGGAATTATCTTTAGAACTAAATAAAGAACTACATCACACAACAGCGGAGCCTGGAGCTTCCCTACCCACGTGTCCAACCTTCCAGCTACAGAAAAATACTATCTTTTTCTTAAAAGCATCTTCACCTGTTTTATGGTTTATTAGCAGCTGGACACTTAAAATAGCTCATAATAATGGGATCACAACTGCATTTTAATCATTAAAATATACATGCACACACAGTGACTTAAATCTAGTTCATAAAATAAAAATCCAATGTTAACTGCAAAACCAGCAACATTAAAAATTAAAATATCAGAATTAAAAAAAACTGAAAATCAAGTCACTACATTCTGAAGTGTCCCAAACCAAAAAGTAATTTCAGCGTTTTTCTCTTCTCATATCAAAATAATTCTTTTTCCCAAATTTCCTACAAAATGGGAACTTACTTTCCCCCCACTTAAACCTCTAATGTCAAAGGCTAATAATTTTTCCAGCCATTTGGGAAGCTTTATTTTCAGTGCTTACCAACCTGTTCTTGTATAGTTCAGGCTAGATAACAGCCAAAAGTTTGGTTTGGTTCGTTGGGTTTTTTTTCCTTCCCCACTGTCCCCAACGAATAAGACGAACTATTTTCTTGTTCAGGATGAGTAGGAAAGAGTCAGAAACTTTGATCTCTCACTAGCAGAACATTCTTGGTACTGGGAGATGAAAAAAATACTTTTTTTTTTTTTTTTAAAAACTTTTTTTTCCCTAACACGGTACTTTGCACCACAGAAAAAAAAAATATTTACCTTGTTTTTATTCTTCAGTACAACATAATGATCTACTTTTCCAAATCGAAGTCCCACACAAACTACTTCAAGTTCTCTGTATCCATCATTTGGCAAGTTCCCAAGATGCACAAACTGATTATGTATAGTCTCAGTATTTACCTAAAGAAAAGTGATGACAAAACTTGCTTTAACTTTGTAACACACTTTATTAACAACCACTGAACTACGTTAGAAAAGCCGCACAGAAAGCTTCTGTATCACTCAGACCTTATCAAAAAATAGCATTCCCACACGTCCAATGTTCACATTTTCAGATTCACACTAGATTTTCCAGTTTTCTATGCAGTACATCAAAAGAACCAGCTACACTTCCCAGTGAAGAATAACAAACTTAAAAGGATCAAGTTGAGTGTTTTATTTTAAATTATCTTTTTTTTTTTAACTACTAAAAGTCTCTTTAAGCACACTGCAAAATATAGCTGAAGTTTAAATAAAACTTGGTATTTTGAAAAGCAGACACTATCTCGTCAGATTATAAATTGGTCAAGGCATAGAAACCTATCTGAAAGACTCCAATCCTGGTTTTTAAGTTGCAGTTTGGTTTACTTGGTCAGTTTGTAATAACATAGAGAACCTTGGTCAAATATAATTTCTTGTGTTTCTCAATTTTCAAACAGACTTATCACCACCGCCATGAGGACAGGCTATCAAGGAGACCAGTAAGTCTCTTCTGCCCAGGAGGGATTCTGGTGCAGAACACACGAGTGGGCTGACGGCAAACGGAAAGCCACCATCAGCCACGTAGCGCCAGCAGAACCATAGACTGAACCCTGTCACCAAATGTTTTGTGCAGTATCAAGGGAAGGGCCCTGGGACACAGAGTCCAAAGGCATCAGTAGACTTCTGAAATTCTTAAACAAGTCCCATCTTTAAATACTTGAAAGCTGCATGTCTTTTAGAAACACAACACTCACTCCCAACAAGGAGATCCCCCCCACCCCAGGTATGGTATGTTTTTCTTCCATTATTCATTACTTCACCAGGCATAGAAAATGAATATTCCACTACAAGCAGATCAGAAGCTTGAGCAGGATATGGCAGCAGGGGTGCTGGCATTAAGTACTCATATGCATCCGTTAGTGCCAAACAATGATCATACGGATAAAGCAGATACCCACCAGACACGTTTGCAACTGAAAATTTAAGCCTCTTGGGTGTTCTTGGAAAGTGATTTGTTGCTGGCAGGGCTCTTTGCAATATGCCTTTTAAGCAAACACAATCACCTTCTGACACTGCTGTTCTTAAAGTCACTCTTGTGAAGTTCTTGTGCCAACTGTTTAAGCCCAGAGACACATTCAGACCCAATGACTGACCCTCTATCAAGAATATCCTGAAAATGTTTTTCACAGAAGCAAGACATAAAAGCTATAATTTCATCAACCTCTGCCCACCTACAATGGCATAAAAATCCTTTGTACATCAATGGCCAGCTTGCACTGTGTGCAGTGAAGAAACAGGAGGGATAATAGTGGAGACAGACTACACTGAACACAGAACAGGGGTAGTTTTGATAGTTAAACCAAAGTATGTGTCTATAAAACACCCTGGGAAAATGGGTGCCATTATATACAGGCACACACTGCATATTCACCAAGCCATAGTGGTCAGCAGCTTGTTGTTAGAACACGAAAAAAACATAACAGAAGGAGAGGGTCTCAAAGGATGCCTATGAAATGTTTAATTCCTTGCACTGCATGCATCATGGAGCTAAACTGAGTGACCATTTACTCATTCTATTGCCTGCTCATTCACCCATGAAAACATATATAAACATTTAATTCAAGAGAAAGCTTAGATAACAATTCAATTAGCTAATATTTCAGTATGAGGGATACTAATTCCAATTTAAAGTAACGTATTTTGATAGCATGTGGAGGAAAAGTTAGATTGCTAGCAACTTACCTTTGGGTCAGAATCTTTAATTATAGCAATAAATATTGCTTCCTTCAAAAAAAAAAAAAAAAAAAAAAAAAAAATTAAAAATTTTTAATTAAAAAAAAAAAAATTTTTCCCTTAAAAAAAAAAAAAAAAAAAAAAAGACATTATAAGATTTGAACTGTAAAATACAGCTTCGCTAGCAGCAGCTAACTGGCAGTCACTGACCCCCAACAACTTTTTAGTTTCAGCTTTATTAATAAAAATCAACAACATCAGCACTTCTGACATCTGCATTATTCTCCTATCAGAAGACCAGGACCCAAAAGGACATTTAACAGAATCAGTCCCCGGTAGAACACACCATCAGAATGTGTAAAAACGGTAGTCACTGACCCCCAACAACTTTTTAGTTTCTGCTTTATTAATAAAAATCAACAACATCAGCACTTCTGACATCTGCATTATTCTCCTATCAGAAGACCAGGACCCAAAAGGACATTTAACAGAATCAGTCCCCGGTAGAACACACCATCAGAATGTGTAAAAAAGGTAGTGTATAAAAGTCAGCTTAACTGCAAAATCCTGCTCTGTACTGAAATGTTATTGCGTATCCTAGAATTTCAATATATTTTATTACTTACTTCATCTTTTACAGTCTTGTACTGAGGCACCATGTTGATGCAGAGCTGATTTCCATCCAGTGACATAGGAAAGCAGGTGTAAAATTTAACCATGGAATCTGCAGATTTTCTGTTTATTTCAAGATACGCCTTTTAAAATAGAGAAAACAAAAATTTTTTTTAAATTGTAATTTATCAAAAGCATCTCACATCAACGCTTGCTGCACTACATTATCACATCTGCATCTGTTAAAAACACATTTGCTGCTTCTCTAGGTAGTAATGCTACTAAATACCAATTAGAATACCTTTTTATGAGATGATAAAATAAGCACATCCCTCAGTCCTCCGAATGGCTTTGCTAGGTTGGAAACTTCCTCAACAGAATATCCTTTCTCAGGCAAGTTTGAAATAAGAACCACACATGTATCATCGAGCTCCTGTAATCAAGTGAAAGTAAATATTACTGATATTTCTTCAACTCTAAGCCAAAGCTGCTGTATTACTGAAGGGAGCATTTATTTTTACTATGTAAAGCCACCATTAAACTGAATGAAGCACTTCCTTAAAAGCATGCTATAACACTTGCAATTATGTCAAAACCAAAGAGCAGTTAAGCCTTTTTAGGATTTAGTAGCAAACCATAGTAAACAATTTTTTTAACCCTTTTCTCTAATTATGGCATGTAATCACCTTAATTACCGCTTAATTGTGGATGTAGCTACATCTAAGCTAATTCTGCACAAACCTTAGGTTGTCTCATGCTACCTCATCAAAAATTCAAACCAAACCGAAACCCCCTATAATTATGCCACTACTTTTTACCCACGACATGCCCACACATCAAATACTGCAGGACTGCATGTGCAAATACTGCATCCGAAGAGAAGAAACCCACGGTAGGGCAACATAGGTGAGCAGAGCATAAAGGAGTTTAGGTGTGACTAACAAACTCCGAGGAAAAAATAAAAAGCCGAAGAGTGAAGTGGCAGATGTCTATCAAATCACAAACAGCGAGGAGAAACTAAACTATTCACTATTTCTCACAAGAAATTAACAGGCAGGAGATTTAAACTGAAGGTTTGATTGGTTGGAAATGGCACCAAGTGTGTACTTCCAACTTCAACAGATTCAAGCACCTTCAGACTGACCTTGCTAGCTGGTTCTGTTGACTCTTCACTCTTTGAGGTCGCTATCGTAGCTTCTAAGAAAAAAAAAAAAAAAAAAGGTGCGGTAGCTTAGTAGTTCAGCAGAGTTCTTCAAATACTGCAGAGCTAACATTAAGGCCTTATCAGTTGAATAATCACAACCACAAGACTTTCTTGTGGGCACACCAGGACTACGCAGGTGCCTAGCATGTGTCCACACAATCCTTCTTTTTCCTGGGAAAAGTCCACAGTGATATGTGAGAGGCTCAGAAAAATATAGACAGCAGCAAACAGGGAAACAGCAATCATACAGGATAGGCAAGGGCAGGTAAAGGAGAATCACTTCTACTGTAAAATGTTTATCTCTAACGGGTTCGGCAACTACAACCTTGCCATATCGCCACTATCACATGCACAGTAACTGAGAATTAATATACGCTTATGCTAGGTTTAAAACAAAGTCTGTTATTAATAAGTCCATTATTAATACAGCTGTATCAGCTGAATGTTCACAAGTCCATGGGGCTGGATGGGATTCATCCCAGAGTTCTGAAGGAGCTGGCGGATGTTAAGGCAGGACCCCTCTCCATCATCTACCAAAGGTCTTGGCACTCTGGGGAGTCCCTGCTGACTGGAAGCCAGCCAGCGTTATTCCAATCTACAACAAGGGCATGAGGGAAGACCCAGGGAACTACAGACCTGCGAGTCTAACCTCAGTTCCTGGAAAAATTATGGAGAAGATTATACTGGGCAGTATTGAAAGGCATTTAAAGAATAATGCAGTTGTCAGGCACAGTCAATATGGGTTCACAAAGGGAAAGTCCTGTTTAACCAATCTGATATCCTTCTAGGATAAGGTCCCCTGCCCAGTGGGCGAAGGGAAGGCGGTGGATGGAGTTTTTCTGGATTTTAGTAAGGCTTTTGATACTGTCCGTCACAGCATCCTTCTGGACAAGTTGTCCAACTGTGGGATGAGCAGGTTGACGGTGCACTGGGTGAAGAACTGGCTGAATAGCGGGCTCAAAGGGCTGCAGTGAATGGGGCTACATCTGGCTGGTGGCCGGTCACCAGCGGTGTTCCTCAGGGCTCAATCCTAGGGCCAGCGCTGTTCAATGTATTTATCAATGATCTGGATGCAGGATTTGAACGCACCATTAGCAAGTTTGCCAATGATAACAAACTGGGAAGTGCTGCTGACTCTCCTGGGGGACAGGAGGCCTTGCAGAGGGATCTAGATAGACTGGAGCATTAGGCAGTGATTAATGGGATGAAATGGAACAAGTCCAAATGCCGGACTCTGCACCTGGGATGGGGTAACACCGGGCACAAGTATAAACTGGGAGAGGAGTGGCTGGACAGCAGCCCAGCAGAAAGGGATCTGGGGGTGCTGGAACAGCTTCCTAGAGAGGTGGTCAATGCCCCAAGCCTGTCAGGGTTTAAGAGGCATTTGGACAATGCCCTTAATAACATGCTTTAACTTCTGGTCAGCCCTGAAGTGGTCAGGCAGTTGGACTAGATGATCGTTGTAGGTCCCTTCCAACCGAAATAGTCTATTCTATTCTAATCAGTTATAAAATATGGGGAAAATAGCATCTATTGAACCAGCTCTAGCAGGCACGTAAAGCACTAAGATTAAAAGAACTAGTGGTGGAGCTGTAAACAACACACAGAAAACCTGAATCCTTTGCTCTAATGAGCTGTAAATAAAAGTCCCAATGTCACACTGAAAAGGTCTAGACAAAAATATTATGTCTGCTGAAAGATTTAAATCTTGGGTGTTTTTAGCCACTTCAGTCATCACAACGAACTGTTGTTTTATGTTTCAGTCAGTGTACCTATTTTAACAGATTTTCTTTTCTGATGTCCTGTGTCATCTTTATTTCCTGGCCTCAAAACCATTCTCATTTAGTTCACAATAGCAGAGAGGTTTAGGACAGAAATGAGAAGAAACCCTGTCAGTTTGCAATTTACCTTGATCAATTAAAGCTTCATTAAATTCATCCAAGTCCAACACCGCCACCTGAAGCATCTGTGCAAGTTTCTCTAAAAAATAAATACGTTTGAGAAGACATCACAATGTTAAATTTCACATAACTTACAACTAGCAAAGTAACTTAAAAATGACATTATTGTATCAGAATTACCTGGTCCAGGTGCAGGATTAGTCACTCCTCTGGACTGAGTCTCTACTGCCTTTACAGGCTCTGTAACTCTGTCCCCTTCTGTAACGTTCTTTGGGTCTGACAGCTTAGTTTCCCCAACTTCCATTTCGGCTTCTGTTGAGATCTGAGAGTCTTCATCTATAGATTTTGCTGGTAGGTAACAGCAGAAAAAAAGCATTCTTCATTTCAAGATATTACAGTAATCAATTTGCAAAAGAAGAATGAACTACACTATAAATTTTTCTGCCAGATATTCAGAGGCCTCCTATCACATAAATCCCTGCTCCTCATTACAAATGGGCAGAAAACGTACATACAGGAAAAGCTTTGCCAAACAAGTGTGTGGCTGTGGTTACGTGAAAAGGTCTGCTTCCCCAAACTCATCTCCTTTCCCTGGTTCTTTGCTATTCTAGATATACAAACAGCACTAATTATCACTGCATTAGCCAAGTCACAAGGAGCAAGAAGGGCGCTTGCCTGTCTAACAATCTACTACACTGGCAAGCCCAGTAAAAGGTGTGAGAAGCTGGGACTCACTGCCTTAAATACCTGTTCTGGGAAGGGGCGGGGGGGTAGGGGGTTGGAAAAGCACCTGCCTGTGTTTTCCAAGTAAAAAGTAAAAGTTCTCATTTGTCTTACCAGCAGTATTTGAAGTTTTCTTGATTTTACTATCTCCTGTCATTGTCGATTTCTTAGTCCTTTCTTTTTTACCTACGTAAAATATCCAAAACCAAGTCAGTCACTAGAAATGCTTACTTCTTAAGTCTTACATTTGTGAAGGAAGAGTATAAAAATACATACAAAAATAGTTTAATCTGCAAAAATTCAACTGATATGATGAAAAAACCCCAAAACCTAAAACAGAAGTTAATTCCAACAAACTACTGAATGAAAGCCATGAAGTAGAGTATCTTATGTGAATTTGTGTAGGATTCTGGTGACAAAACCTTGCTCATGCAAAAAAGTTTGTGTTCTCTTTCTCTTAAATGACTGTAAACAATTCAAGGTTTCCATCTGTGAGACAGCTCTGAAACACACTGTTACACAAATCTTAATTCCATCCTGGAAACTGGATTCAGAAGTGACCAGGCTGGCGACTGAATCAAGACCCATACATCTTTAAAAAGCACAATTTCCCATCAAAATAATGTCTGGTCCCTAACTTTGCTCAGAAAAATTGCTCATGAAAGCCAATAAAACAAGCAACAAAAAATTATATGGCTGTTATTTCCAATGTCTTAATAACACCAAATTTTTGTAAAATTTCATTGGCTTTTGATGTATTTACTGCAGTTTGTCCTGTTTTCATTGAAGTACTAAAAAAACGTTCTTCTCTAACAGCATGACATACAAGTTTTTCTGCCAGACCAAGTAATAAGAATAATTGAAATAATTTCTGTCAGGATCAACAGAAGACCGGGGCAGAAATTTAAAAGCATTTGGAACATACAAGGAACATAAGACACTGGGAAGCACTAGCACTAACTGTGAAAGAGAATGTTAAATACGTTACACATTACGCTTAAAGTCAACTTGAAGAATTGCACTTACTTTCTGGAGCCCAAAGCGTCACACTTATCTTCAACAGATGGGGCAAACATTTAAAATAACAGAGTATAAGCACAGGTCAAGGTGGGGTTTTTATTGCTACTTGAGGGTTGTTTTTTGTGGTGTTTTTTTTTTAAGAAACAAAGGCAGTGTCGCATGAAAAGTAAGACATTTCAAAGTATAAACTAGATGTTCTCTCGTAGCACTCTGAACTTGCTTTCAGTCACTATTATGAAAAGCACTCACATAAAACCAAAGAAATGGGAACAAAGAAGGAAGGCAATAACAGAGGTATCATCAGATAAAAGGCAACCAAAACCTCACCTGTAATGGATTTAGTTGTCTTAGTGATGGTGTTCTGATCTTTTCTATTACGAGGAAAAAAAATAAAGAAAACACTGTTTTAAAGACAACTAATGAACATTAAAACAGCTAAAAAGGCTCAAAAAACAGTAAAACATAAGAAACCAAACCCATTTGGTTTCCAATCGTTATAACTAACACTGATGTATGTAATGGCAACACTTACTTTGTACTTGGTGCAACTTTTTTAATATTCTGAGCCCATTTTTTTATGTTCATTTTGGCCTGGAATGGACAGAAACAAAAACTTTACTGCATCATTCACACTTTATTTATAAATGTACACATATACATATAAAAATAGTATTAATAATTATTAATAGTAGTTAAGTATATATATGAATATAGGTTGTATCTGTCACTGTTTGTTAAACTGATACTATTCACAAATATCAAGTTTAACCAAGGAAAATGGAAAACTGGAATTAGGAAGTGCATTCACATATTTATTTTAGACTGCTGTTTATGGAAATGAAATGAAAAATATATTAAAACTACTACATCTATTTTTCTGGAGACCATCAAGTTTTGGAGCAAAATACCAGGCTACACACAAAGGATCATGTTGTTCACCACCAGGCTGCTTACCTGGCCAGGAGAGGCTTTTGGCTTTTCTGCCACACTTATTTTCACCCGTTTCCCATTTACCAGCACTGGCACAGTTTCACCATATTTCACAGCCGCTATCACGGCTTCTTTGTAGTTCATTTCCAAGAAGGCCTACAATAAATGGCACTTTCAATCGCTGTTTATGTTACAGACACAAGATACAATTCACTGCGATTTTTCCTTAGCAAATCTGCTCAGGACAGAACTGCAGGTACTTCTCTCTCTAAGTTCATGTGGAGTTTGATGAAAAAGTCTGGATTTTGGTATTATACAAAAAGCATCCTACTTCCTCTAACATTTAAGACTTAGGTAGCAAGCAAGACTGAATTTATAAAGTTAAGATCCCTAGCTATTCCAAGATTATGTATGTGACCTTTAATGACAAAGTGTTCAAGAAGCCTTATTTTATGTTCAGCCGAGGATCCAAACATTACACTTCTTCATTGCTTGACAATTTCTTTTGCATTCTGACACAAAAACTTTCTACAGGAAAAACTTACCTCATTTCTAGAGCGAAGTACAAGGAGATCACTAACTTTGCCAAATGGCTGAACAATTTTTTTAATATCTTGATCTGAAAAGCCATCATCTGGTAAATCAGATATTTGAAGGACTGTCCCACAACTCAGCAATTCCTCTCTCAACAGCTACAAATTGAAAGCAAAACAAAAATAAACACTTTCCAAGTCAAGTCCAGTAAAAGGAAGGAAAAAGAATCTGTAATAAAAATTACTTCCAAGTCGGAAGACTGCTTAGTTCACAGTGGTATTTTGAGTTTTTTTGCTTTTTAACACAAGCACAGAGCCACAATTTTTTTGTTCTACTACTCTGTCTCAATCTTCAGTTATTAGAAGACACAGCACAGGATCACCAAGTAACACCATACAACCTTTCAATTTTTTTCCAAGTACTATGGACCTACATAATTCCAGATGTCTGGGCTGTATGGGTAAGAAGCTGCACAGTTCCACTACTTTCCTTTCAATACTACCTATCAGCTCTCAACAGCGCTAGGCAACGCTCTCTTTGCTTATCATTCAGGCTAGAAACTACCAAGGACAATTGCATCTACCACAACTATCCGATAGTAACCTAATACAAAGCTGGTTTATAGGCAGTGTTTCTCAGAGATCCCAACAGACTGTGTGATGGACTAAGACAGCACTGGCTTAAGATCCTTCTTACAACAAGAGCAGTAAATTTCTCTGCCTCATCGTTTTTGCTTGACAGGGCAAAATGAACACTTTCTGCCTCCTATGCGTTACTTTTATTTACACAATAAGCTCCTCCAAACAGAGCTCATCACTCGCACGTCATACAAACAAGTGCCCAGTAGAACAAGGACCCAAATTTAACGGACATTTCTTTCTGCTGTTGGAAAGCACTAGAGAGGTTTTGCTTCTGTTAAAAAATCTTTGCTGTATAAATTACCACGCTTACTTGCAGCCAGCAAATCTTTGCTTGAAGTCGGCAATATCTGTTGCACAGAATCAGCAAACGGAATGATTAATCTTTAGACAAGTGATACCCCTGAAATGAGATACTAACCACATCCTTAAAACCACAGAGAAAAACATTAAGGAGCTCACCCTATTATAAGGAGTAGGACGAGGTCCACTGGTTCCTGCGGATAAGTCTTCCTCATCCTCTTCCATTTCTTTGCTTTGGGGTAAATCATCAGTTTCAGGAGATGAAGAACTTGACCCAGGCAAAGAAGGCATGTCTTTCTTCACAGCCTTTGGAGAAATACTTGTTTTCAGCGGCTTCTTCATATTTCCAGGCATCTTCCCTAAGGGTCCATGAGACGGTGGTGATTTTCCTGATCCTGAGGATCCTTGCCCAGCTGCTTGAAGTGACTTATGTTTATTGAACTCTGCTACAAAGCCAGGTCCCAAACTTTTCACTACTGCCTCCAGAGCTGCCTTTCTGTCTGTGAGCAGAAGGGAAAACAAACTGGGGTTTTGTTTGTTTATTTTTAAAAGAAAACTTGGATATATTGCCGCTTGGGTTTCTACAGTTTCAGTTTCACCACCCACTCCTGATTCAATCTTGAGACTCGCTGAAGTTAGAGAATCTTAATCACACTCTAGCAGAGATGGCCTATAAATAATAATAAACCTCTGTACTATTTTCACTGTGCCGTTGTGTAACTTGACACTTTTAGTTAGACTGACAATGTGACACTGGCAATGGTATCTACAAAAATCCTCATGGCTGGAGCAAAAGAATGATTGCTTAATTTTGTATGTCAGGGAACGTAAGAAAAGAAAAGAAAAGAAGTTTTCAGAACTTGGATCTTCCTCTCACACACTGATGCACAGCAGTGCTTATATCTTGATGCCTTCTGCTAAATTCTGTATCCTTCTCTGTCTTGCTCTTTGTCCTACAGACTGATGTTTTAAATTATTCTCTAATGATCTGATACAACATGAATTTCCTGTATGGTTTCTTTCTGTGGAGAATTTATATTTTGCTTATTAATTGCCTCTTCCCCTCATTCTTCTACATTAAAACTGCTTGCATTTTACCCTTAAGAAGATCTCTTTGAAACTGCCTGTCCCTTCACAACTTTTCACCTAGACTTCTTTCCCACAAGAGCTCAGTACCTCTTAATTTTCTGAAAGCATACAACAACATAGCCACAGTATACAGACCAAAGAAAAAAATCCACCTTTCAAAATTCCTCTTTTTTTTTTTTTTTCCTCTTCAGAATTTCAAAAGAAACAAAAACTCCAAACAAACTGGTATTTCAGCCAGAGACCGAGCTCAAAATGAACTACGTGGAACTGACCGAGTTTACATAAAATTTCCTAGAACTGCAAACCGGAGCAAGTAAGCTGAGGGGAGAGTCAAAAAATGGTGCAACGAACTGAACTGTTACAAAGGATGTTTCGTCGAAAGCCTTTCACGTACCACGCTCTTATCTCAACAACATTATTTCAGAACGCTATGCTTTCCTTGTACATTGCACCTCCACTCAATGTAGTCTGAGCATCGCATCTTCTTTCCCCTCATCTATACTGCCTTTGCAGAATTACCTTTTTTGATGCTGAAGGAAGAACCACCTTCAGTTGTTTTCAATTCTTGACTATCCTTACTGGTTTAAAAAGTGAGCACACTTGGAACAGACACTTGTTCAGCAGTTATTTGATACGATTAACCAATTCCTGACACTAGGTAAGGAAGACTTTGGACCTTTCGGAACGCCCATTTTCTTCTAAGCATACTTCTCACAAAGCAACAGCAAAAGGAGAAGTTGTTTTTAAAAACAGAATTTTGCTATGAAAAATGCCTAGGTGACACCTGGACAGATAAACCTCTTGAAATCAATTCAGCTTTCCTGAAATTAAAGGAAGTTTCAATCTGGCAGCGTGTATCCATCCTTTACCTTGAGATCGGGTTGACCTCCTTGATGACCAATCGTTACTGGAAGATCTCTGAGGTCGTGGACTAGTTCTCAGTGGATTTCTCGATCGCTGCGGTGACCTTGACCTGTGTCTGGGGCTACGTCGTCGCAACTGCCGCGGGCTTCGACTTCTTGGCCTTGTTGGCCTGAAGCGGCCAGGGCTCCTGGATCTCGATCGTGATCGGCGAAGAACATAGCCAGAGCCTGCAACCCTCGAACGTCTAGGACTGGGACTGGCAGAGTTGGAACGACGCTTTGGGGTCTGGTTTTCTTTTCTGTCACCAGCATTTCTAACAGAATAAAGGCATATAATGAGTTTTGACCAGGCAGAAAAGAATAATTAACCCAAGCCTGCTGAAACCGACTTTCTGCAAAAAAGAACCAAAACTGACAGTTTAGAGTCTAATTTGTTAAGAAAAATACTTTACATACTGGTAATGCGTTTGCTATATGAATTTAGGATAGGTAGACAGAACTGAAAAGGAGCAAACAGGAGAGAAAAACCTGCCTGGAACAAGAGAAAGCTGTAAAGAAAACTGAAGTTACAAGCTGCAGTGCTATGAAAAAATAACAGGAAGAGGAAAAGGATACATGAAAGAGTAATTAATTAAGATACTTTCCTTGCTCCTCCCAAATTTAGTTTGGAAGTAAGCAACCTGGAGACATTTCATCTAAAAGACTGACTGAGACTGAAAGAGAGATTTGAGAGGACTACATAAATATACATCCCCTGCATAGTTATGCTACCTAGAGATGTCAAATTGATGAAGAACATGGGAAGAAGTAACAGTGAAGAGATCCATGAGAGAAATAATCCCTCTTAGAGACATGGGAAGTAGTCAGGCATAGGAAAACCCTGACAGGACAGTTCACAGGAGTAAAAGGGAATAACCTCAGAAATACACTGAGTATACACTTAAGTATCCAGAACATTTTTCATGAGCTTGGCAGGTAGCAGGCCAGTGCGTTACAGCCAAACACTTGTCCAATTTTTTAGCCCGTACCGAATTCTCTGATGCCAAAGATACACCGCGCTAGGACTGAAAACCACATAGAGGGGACACATCACCTTTGAGATCTGAAGCTGGAAGAAGCCACTGATGTAGCATATCCTTCAGCTTACTGACTAGTAGTCACAGTAGCAAAACTAAAGGAAACACGGGGAAGTAACTGACATGGCCTGTATGCCCAGTACGGCTAGACTTACTGGGAAGACCGTATGCTGGACAACTAAAATACACAAGTCTCTTAACACAACATGGAAGAGAAGTTCGCATTTCAACTGAAAAGCGTCTAAGTTTGTTAAAGGTTATCTAGAGCATCAGCACTTAATGAATCACCACGTCGAGCCCTATTACACTGTTTAAGACTTTGAACAAAGCTCCTTTGAGATGAAATAGGTTAAGGAGAGAGGACTGACAACTGGCAGACAGGAGAAGGGGATGAGAAGCAACTGAGGCAGCTGCTGCCCAACCTTTTTGGCCAGCAGCTAGATGAGGACAGCTGAACAACCCTCAGGTCTCCTAAATGTTCCTCCAACCCACCCCATGGGTGGTTGGAGCCCACCAATGCCTTGCACTTGGGAGGAAGTTTCAAACATCATTAAAAATCCATATAAATCCCATTATTCCTGTGCCCAATAAAAATGTTTTAGTGTATTAACAAACCAGCACAATTTATAAAAAGCAAACACTGTGAAGTGATTTGCCAGAGTGGTAAAAGTTCATAGCAAGCTCATCGACCTTGCCCCAAGACTGCACCCAGCGGCTCGGGACATCTGTGATCACCAAGAGCCTGCAGCTGTATTCTAACTCTCCCAGCTGGAGACGTGCCATCATCAGGAACGATTTAAGAAAGCACCACCCTAAGAGACAACTCTTGCCCCACCTGCAAGCACAGCAGATCCCTCACTCACAAAAAGTGCTACTGAACACTGCTCCAGTTTATGAAGTTCCTCCAGCTGACAGCAGTTTCCTTTGCCTGGGTTGTATATAACATCAGCAGCACTCGACAGCAATTTCAGTTTGAGGTTTTAAAATATCATTATTCTCTTCATAAAAGTTTCAAAAGTTTATTTGTTTTATTTCTCTCTTTAAAGTTTTATTTCTCCTTCTTTATTAACACGGAGAAACCTCAGATGCACTCTGCAAATTAACCTGACCTACATATTCAGCTTTTTAACCTTTTTTTTTTTTTTTTTTTTAACTGAACAGTTAGCTTCTCAGGAAGTATGTCAAACTAATTAACAGAAAGTCACAGGAAAATCTAGCAAAAATTAAAGTCCTATCATTCCTGTTTGTATGCAAGTTGAAATACGTACAAGTGTTGAGCCAGTAAAATAATCCAATCCTGCCAAGATTCAAGTAGAATTAGTCCACAGGGCGTGTTTTTAAAAAAATTAATAGTAAACAGCATAATTTTTAAGGACAGAAGAGACATGAGTTCATGAATTCCAGTCTTTTTTCAAGCTGTGATCACGTAGCTCCCCAAGGGATCTACAGACTGAAGAGTCTGTGAAGTAAGAGCTAACGCCAGCAGGCCTATTGTCAAAGAGGTTTCAAGTTGCAAACAAGAGTGGCTTAACTGGAAAAAAAGATTAAGTCTGAAAGTCAGAAATCATTCACGCAGTTTAATCAGTGACCTAACACTGGTCAGTCTCGCTCAGTTACTATTCTATCACATCCAATAACTTACGACTAACTGAAGCACAGTTAGAAGAAAGGTTCAAGGGGAGACTGCTGACAACATCAGTATTCAGACTTTTCTACAGACTTTACTCTCATCCTTGTGAAAGAATTTTAGACACTATGCCACACAGGTTATTAAACAAACTTAGGACAAAACCCACAAAAACACCCCACACAATTTTACAACGACAGTATGACACCACTAATAGAGCTTGCCAGTGAGCAAAACAGGAAAATTAATTGCATTAATTACCACGTTTATAATAGCAACAAATTAAAAACAACCTGTAATCAAAAAGCAGTTACCTCTTTGAAGACTGAGACTCAGGGTTCCAATCGGGGTATCTGTTAGATGTTAAAAATACGACCATCAGTGAAAAAGCTAAATTTGCCATCTGAACACAATTTTTGCTTACATGCAGTAACTTGTACAGATAAACGTTCCCGTTAAGGACTCCAGAAGCACCAAGTGTCAGTTCATCTTTTACCCTAGTGGTCCAAAGCCAATTCAGAATAGTGCTCAGATACAGCCAGTCCTCATTAAGGAAATCTGACAAGTACATTTTCACAGACTACGTGCATGCACAGAAAACACTTTTTACACTAAGTGAACTTTTGAAACAGGTTCCTTACTGTTGACGTAACTGGCGGCAGCTTTCGATGTGAGAAGGAGTGTTCTGATGCAGAATCCAGTCCTAATTGGAGAAAAGACATCCAGAGACGTTTGATTAGCATGGAAAATGTTAGCATTTGACCACAAGTACTAGTTACGTGTTGTCATATTTTACCTTCCATCAAATTCTACCTAACAAATGATCTTATGTCAAGGTCAAATTTCTGACTTCAAATTATTACTCTTTACGTAAAAGATGAAAATGCTTAATGAACAAAGGCTCTTAAAGAACACAAAGGAATCTAAGTGAAAGTCGAACAAAATGCATCGCATTAAATGAATCTGTTACTTCCAGCAACACACTGGGTTGTTGTCACCACACCTCCAAAGCAAAAGGTTGATCCAACAGCCGGCTATGTTAAAAGAAAGAAAACTATTAGCAGTCTTCACAGATTGTCAGACTGACGAACACATACACAGCAAATTAAGCTGAATAAATCAGAGAAGCCGACACAACACGGTATCTTTAAGTCAAATGCCGTCTCTAGAGAGGCATGACTTTTCATGCCTTACGCTCAAGAACATTCACTCCTGATAATGTTACAACTGAAGGTCTGTCAAAAAGTCTGATGAAATTTTTCACGCACACACACTGATTTTTTTTTTTAAATATAAAAAAAAAAAACTTAACAGAAGTTTTACTTGGGAATAACTGATGGGTTAAGCATGAGACAAATCCAGGAAGTACAATGCAAGCCCTCAATCTTGAAAAACACTGAAGCACAGGTTTAACTGTAAACACAGAATCAGTCCCCAGCATGGGAAACTATGCCTGAAGACTTTATTCTGGTATTATTATTATGATGAAAGTAAACTGACCTGCTAGTGAAAGCAACTGCTGGAGTCAGTCTGCTATTGAGAAGAGATATTGCATAGGCTGAAGCTGTAGGGTATCACATCATCTACGACAATTATTAAGCGTCCTTAAAAGAACAACTTCTAGAGGTTTTAATACTTTAAAATAGGTAATAACGGCTGAATAACGCAACTGACAGGCAAGGCTTCATAAAATAATTTGCAGTTGCGAAATTACATATCACTTTTTCTAAGCGCATGCTGGTTTCTAACACAAAAGATTATAAAATGCGTAGTTGGCAGTATCAAACTCTTGTTTATTGACAGAAATGCTGAACACACAGGCTAAAAGAAAAGCTCGTGATGGTTTACTCAAAGCCTATGAGATGGAAAAATTAATGTGACCAGGGCACAGTTAGTTTTGTGCATTTTGCCAGCACAGAGAGCGCAGTGAGAACAGCTGTTCCTTGCACTTACCGCATCGGCCTATCAACACCAAAATGTGCCACAGGAGAGCTACCCAAACTATTTATACTCCACATATAAAACCCATGGGTTTTAAAGAAATTAAAATACATTTTAAGCACAAGGCTTGTTATAATTTCCTGAAGAAACAGATACAGTGGTTAATCAATCTCAGAACGGCATCGAAAGATTTTACTAGCTGTGTTCATAAAAACATTCTAACTGTTCAAATCAAGTCAGAAAAATATTACTCAGCAGACCCTTCGCATTAGTCTCACTAGCTGAACCAAAGCATATTAAAAGTGGAAGAGCAGACGGATAAAACAACTTGCAGCTGGAGAACTGCATGCACAGTGAATACACAGCATGCACACGAGTAAAGAGCAAGCAATTCACCGTTATGCACTTTTCTCTCTGATAACATACCATTACTAAGCAATCCCATTCTTGAGAATGCTGTTTTTCTAGAGTCTTCAAGTTAGACAGGAAAAAGAAAAAACATTACTCAAGGGCTAAAACAAATCAGCTTGTGGAATTGAAAGGAAATTGGGCTTCAAGCATCCCACTTCCGTGGTCCCCAACGAAGAAAGCACGCACAGTGTCCGCGAGGGCCGAGGGAGGCCATTTTCCTTCCAAGTGTCTTTAGCTACCGGTCCAACGAGCATTAACGAGACTGGCAGGCCTACAAAGAGATATTCTCCTCCCTAACAAACACAACATTCTTCTCTTCTTCAAGTCTTCATCGTGCCAATGCCCTCTTGCATTTCATAGAATTACAGGAGTCTCAGTTTATGCATATTCCTCCTCTTTGATTAATTCCTCGCCCTTCTCAGTCTTCAGAAATATTCCCCTCCCTCTGGCAAGTCTGTCCCCAAAGACGGATCCTTCCCCGCAAAGGACGGGATCCCTTCGCAGCACAAGCACTCCATCGCGTCCTGGAACGGGTAAGAACTGGCAGCCAGCTTCTCACAGCAGCAGCGCTGCTGCTCCACAACCCGACACCCCCCAGGGACGAGCACCTTCCTTATCTAATTCCGTGTGACTGGCAAATCTCCCGTTACGTGGATCACCACCAAAAAGGTCCTGAAGAAGCAGCTGACAGAGCACAGCATCTCCAAACTCACCTCTTCTGCCACAGTAAGATAACAGTAATACACAGGGATAGCCCCCGCACTTGTTTGTGCTGGTTTCACAGCAAGGTATTATGTAGAAAAACTGGGAGTAAAATGGAATAGACCCCATTTTGTCCCCTTACGTTAGCAGAGGAATCGTAAGTGCAATTCTCTGCGGAAAACAGTGAGTCCCCACGACTCCGCACAATTTAAAGCCCAAGAAGACATCACCCTCGCTTTAAATCTATTTAAGCTAGGAAACAAAAATTGTAATACACAATAAATATGATCCCTCGTGCTGGCAATATTGCAAATCTACTTTGTTCCAAAAGTGACATGTGTTTGAAGACAGAGAAATCACACTTTATCATTCCAATATATCCACAATTTCAAGTTGAAAATGAAGCTGCTCTATGAAATATTTATAAAATGTCTCAATACGGTGGGGGGTTTGTAAGTATATTTGAAAGAAGACAACACCGAGGTGAGGTTCCATCTAACTAAGGGCAGAATTGGGCATTCTTCCCTGAAAAAATGTTGCAGGACACAAATGCACAAATTTTGAGAACACCTTCCAGATCAGCAAGTCACCTTAGTGTCAATTAATTTTCCAAATTAATTTTTTAAAGCTCAAAAAGCACACCTTTCTTATATACCTTTTCTTCTAACACAGTACTGTGTACAGCCAACTCTGACAAAGCCACAGAAACCTTTCTGACACAAGATAAAAATACAGACAAATCTTTTGCATTTCTGATGCTGCTCCAACAACAACTAGCTTTCAAGTCCATGGTAATCATCATTTATCACAAACCCACAATATTTCAGACAGCTCAGTGGCCTGTTAGAGAGCTGATACCTGACTGAAGGACCACAGATAGCCAAGTCTGAAGTCGCACTGTGATTCAAAAAGCAGCACGTCTCCCAGGTCACCTCTGAACAAACACCTCGCCAAGACCCAAATGAGGTAGCTGGAGGCATCGCCAAATCAGAGGCTCCCACCACCTACTGCTAAAGATCCAGTGAACAGTTTTCATAGGAAAAAAATACTGAACAGAGTCTTTCCAAAGCCTATTGCATGAAACAGCTGAAGTATTCTTCACATTCAGCGCTGGACTGTAGGCAGCTTGTCGTGCAGCTGCTGACCTGCCCTGTATCACTGCACACGAGGATTATCTATATGCCTTACAGAAAAGTTTCAAAGCTTAAAAAAAATGTATATATAATTTTTCATGGACAGATCTACAATAGCTATGCCATGCAGATGGAAGATATTTCAACTTCTGACTTCTGAACAGTGTATTAGCAAAAAAAGCCACCTATGAATACATATGAATAGTTCTGTAGAAGAGGTATTCAGGATTCTTTTCTGATTACAAAAGAACTAGAAAAATATATTTACTTGCTTAGCTGTATGATACTCCAAACAGAACTCTGTATTTTGGCATACTGCAGGCACCTATCTCAAGGCCATCTTCAGCTTTGATCTCATCAGACCTCATTAATTAAGCGAGTTGGATACTTCAGAAGAAAGACCTGCAGGGAGAACTGATAGGATGCTTTGGCGAACAGCAGGAGCATTTTTCACTCCAAGCCAAAACTCAGCCAGTGTTTCACTGGGTTTATGGGAGAGCCAAGGGGGATACAGTTCAGATGATGCAAATACTGAGTCTTAGCCACTAACGGTCACTGTAGCTTCAGAGGCAAACTGACTCTCCAGGAGCAGGAGTTGGGTCTCATATCCAGCTGTAATCCTGTCATTTTAATAAACTAATGCCAGGTAACACACTTGAATTCTCTTCCGATAGGCAACACAGCCTCTGCTTCAGCCTTGGCAAGAAAATGAATCCTACATGAGTTTGTGCAACACTGGATTAAAAGAATCTACAAAAAAAAAGACGGCTCATCACCATGAATAATCTGAACTTTAAATCCACCATTTTAACATCATTGAAACTTTGTTTCTCAGATATCCAGTATCTTCAAGCGTTGGATAAAGAGACGGTTTTCCTCATTTGGTATCTTTCATCATCTTCATCCATTCTTGTTTCACTTCACCCACTTTGCTCGCCTACTTTCTCTCCAATTTGCCGTGTTACAAAGACATCCGTTTATAACACAGCATTCTTAAACTGCTTCTCACAACTTGGTACTACTCACCAGAAACCACCATGTCTCATCACTTTGACCTAAAACCAGCTCTGAAGACCCAGTTCCTCTACAGGTGTGCTGGGGAGACCTAGGGTCCATCTAGCTTATCTAGCACCCCTTCTCCCACAGCGTGCAACAGGGGATGGCTAGGGAGGTGCGTAACAAAACGGAGCCGCTTCCCCAGAACACACCTCCAGCCATCTGCTCATCAAGGACTTCTTGAGCCATTAGAGGGTCTTTGCATAGCCTCTGAAGGATTGTCTTCCATGAACTTGTTATTTTTCAACTAAGATTTCACAACGCTGTGGCAAACAGTGTCTATGCTCTGTGTGAAACAACTATTTCCTAGTGCAAGTCATCCCGCACGTGACTATCAATTT
Source organism: Fregata magnificens (assembly GCA_013389945.1). Classification (NCBI taxonomy): domain Eukaryota; kingdom Metazoa; phylum Chordata; class Aves; order Suliformes; family Fregatidae; genus Fregata; species Fregata magnificens. Next base: position 164,607 of record WAAD01019612.1, read on the forward strand.
CTACTATATCATTTCCCCACCACTTCTGTTTCAGTTTGAAGGTCCTGTTCCATGTGCTTCCTCTAGAACACTTAGCACAATTTTAAAGACAAAAAAAATGAATGTCTAGGTCATCTTTAACCATGCAACGGAGACAAAGACAACTTTATTTGTAAAGCCAAACTGTAAAACTGAAAGGAAGAGAAATTCTCCATTCTTTAGAATTTACAAATACACAAGACTGACATTTCTTAACACAAATTTTTATTTTTTGCAATTAAAAAAAAAAAAACACCTAAGTCTTTTGGTTATTTTGCAACACTGTTGTCCAAACATGGCTTGCCCCATGAGGTCTCAAAACAGTCTGAACTGCCTACGCAGCAGCAGGTGTACATAAAGGAAAAAAATACTGTTCAGAATAAAGTTAACATACGCCAGAGCTAGAAGCAGCCATGACAGGGAGAAAAGGTTGCGTTGTTGCAGTCGGATCAGAATGTCTGGAGATCACATGCTACACCACAGTGCCACCAGGGCAAGAAGTTATAACCTTGAATCTCCCCAGAAAACTTCATAGCTAATTTGTCAAGAAGCATTTTTAGTAAAACCATTTGCTTAATATTAGGAAGCACCAGTAAGCAAGCAACTGGATAATTGGCATTTAAACAGATTACACTTTTCCAAAGTGCTTCATCCATTTATTAACACAAACCCAAATTTGTTGTCCTGTTCAATTTGACACATTTTTATTTTAAATCAAACTTCCCTTTCAGTTTTCAAGCCTGCCCAAACAGCTGCACTTCCCCCTGGCCCTCAGTGCTTCCAGTGTAAAAGTACTTGAACATTTATTTTTCTTCCAAAGCCCCTAATGCAGCTGTCACCATCTTAACTATTCATTCGCTTTTTTAATACACAGCACGAACAGGGCCTAGCAATCTTGCGTGATTTTGCCAAATTGCAAAAAAGCACTCCCCCACAGGCTTTCCACACGTTTGTTGAAGACTATTTAAAATTTAAACACATGAAACTAATAATGAATTATTCAACTTTTTAAAATTACGTTCTCCTGTATTTTTGACATATCAAGGCTAGGTCTTTCAAGAAAAATCCACAGCTTTCAGAATGCTTTTCTCTCTCCCAGTATTCACCAGTTCCTTCCTTTTCCTCCTTCAAGAGCTGAAACTGTTATTTGCTTCATAGCTGAAAGCTCAGTCAGATGAATGAAAGCATTTTGTGTGTCCCTCAGAGCTAGTCTTCAGTTTCTGGAATAGTCAATGTCACACAGACCGCATTTGGAAGATTAAATTTTTGCAGATAAATAGGCTGCTTTGTTTTAACGCAGACTTTGCAGGAGGGGGGCTGAATACATGAACGTCTCATCTACCCTACTGAGATTCAGCATACAAATTTTGCACACATTTTAGTCCCTCAGATGACGTTAGTATTTTACTCCACTGATAAAGGGTTTGTTTTGACATTTGAAACCCACTGCAGAAAACATAAATAATTTTTAATATTAAAAAAATAAAAATCAACGTGTACGGCAAGTTTGAAATGCAATTTGGATCAGAACACGCTGTGCAGCAGTTACAATCATTTACTAGCACTGTTTCTAGCATTTTGAAATTTGTACGTAAGCACTCAAACTGGCGAACAGCATCACAATTCATATAATGCACAGTAAAAAATTAGTTCATAAAACAGTGCAGCAGGTAAGATGCCGAGTACAAGTTTATGCAATAATCTTTGAAAGACACTCACCTTCATATGAGTGCATTCAATGTTACACAGAGAACACATATGTGGAAATATTCTTGGAGATGTGGCATAGTAGTCATTCATCATTGACGGAGTGGGCAATCTTTTTATCTTCTGAGCGTCAGACTGTAGAAACGCTGGAAGCCACGATGCTTTCACAATACCAAAAGGAGATTTAATTGGCCCCTCAGCCTGTGTCTGGAAGGGCTTCTGTCCTGCTCCTGAGCCGCTCTGAGCGTTAGACTGGCTTGTCCCAGATTCATGCTGAATTCTTTCGTGCTGGCTTATAGCTGCAAGAAGTTCAGCCGAAAAGGGTGGCTGGGTCATCGGCGGCATTACGTGCTGGGTCATGGACTGCTGGACAAGAGGCGGCATGACAGGTGGCATCATGGGCTGTGCCAAGGGTGGCATTATAGGTGGCATCATAGGTGGCATGACAGGCGGTATTGCAGGCTGGGATACAGATTTCACCACGGGGAGTCCAGCGGGCGTTGCACACAAACCAGACACCTTTCCCGGGGTCTCAGCTGGAAAAAACGGTCGAGTATTTGAGGAATCATTCTGGAACCCCGTCGGTTTTATTAAATCTTCAACCGGGAACACCGGATTACACGTCACGCTAGACGGTGGGACGCCCATTGACATATTCTGCTCTCGCTGGAAGTCTTCCCTGTTTTCTCCGCTCGATGCTTCAGGATTATAGACATGTGCTTCGAGAGGATCTTCAGTCAGCACTTCAGGATTATAACCATGCACTTCAAGAGGATCTTCAGTGTAACCGTATTTGCTTGCATGCCCATAATCAATCACTTTACCCTTGACTGCCGCACCGCCCGTACCACTGATCGTTTCTTCTGCTCTGCTCTGAGAATGTAAACCAGATAAAGAATGACCCATCTTACGAATCCGTATTTCTCTTAAGATTAGCGGCATGTTTTCAGGCGTTAACTGATCATCTGGATAGCGACTGAGTTCCTCCAAATCTTCATTAGACAGCCCAAAACTCGCTAAAATACTGGAAGCGCTTTCTGGTGTGTAGCGGTTCTGGGCATTTGAATTCTGCTCTGAGATCCGTGCCGAGGCAGGTGGCTTTTGCCCAGTTGTCCCAGCTGAGCATGGGCTACTATCCCAGCAACTTGTGCGAGGCTCTCCCTTCTGCTCCTGGTGTAGGTTCGTCTTCTCCTTTACCCGCCTCGGATCAGCCCTGTGCAGAGTTACCCGAACGTTTATCCTCTGTGAACCCGTCCACTGAAACGTTTCCTGTCCCGAAAATCTCTGTGACATTCCTTGAGGTGTTCCAGGTGCAGGCTTTCTCTGAAGACCTGCTGCACCTCCTCCCCTAAAGGATCCTGGAGGCTTTGTGCCAGATGGATTAGGTCCTCTCGGCCTCTGAGGTAAAGTTCCTCTAGGGCTAAACATTGCGCTTTTCAGAAATGCCTGATTTAACCAAGCATAAGGAGGTGCAGAACTGTTGGTAGCAACTGAGGTCAATTGCTGAAGAGCCAACTGTGTCTTAATTTGTGCAAGCTGTAAAGGAGGAGGGCCCAACAGAAGTGGGCTCGCAATGCCAAGGTTCAAGGAATTCACAAGTGGTGCGAAACTTTCCAAGAATAACACAAAGCTGCAAGTTAAAAGACAAGTATTAGATTATTCTGTCTTTTCACCTACTTTACGCAGTGGATTCTATAACCGGTGAGAAAAACAACTGAAGTCACAAAACAGTATTTTAATGACAGTTTAAATGGTACTTCTGAATTCGAAATTCTGTCGAACAAAACCATTTTCTTCCACTGGATAACATCTTAATATGCAGCAAACAGATAACAGATAATTAAGTAAATGAGCTTTACCCAACAAGTTCAATGCCACAGATAACATACCTAGTGATGACACTCTTTCAACAGCATTTGCTAAAACTTCACGTTTCAGTTCTTAATGACAACATAGTTTGGATTTATTTACAATTAGAGCTATTTTATGAGCAATAAGCCAAAGTATTAAAACCCTCTCCAAACGTTTATGAGGTATGAACTGTAAGTGGAACCATTATGTAGAGAATTCAAAACAGTTACAACTTGGATGTCAAGTCATCGTGGAATCGCTCTGAAGGCCGCAGAACAGCTTTCAGGAGGGACACTCCCATGACCGCTCTCATGGGTAAACTACCATACCCTGAAAGTATTCAGAGTGACGATATTTGAACTCTGCGGCCAGAAAATTTCCATTTCCCAGATGTTAAAAGGCAAGATCTTATATTGAAACAACTGTAAACAGAAAGGTGTAAAATCATACAAAAACTGAAACCATCTACATACAAGCATAAAAAAAGAACAACAGCGATAGAAACTGCCATCTTTTACTTCAGCCGAAACCTCTGAGAACTCAATCCTGTAAGGCAGTAAAAGAATGTACAAACACCGGCAGAATAAGACAAAGTGATGCTCACACTACCAACAGATGAAATGCCACAGAGTTTTGGAAATGCATTCTTGTAGCATACTCAAAACAAGGTGCCTCCCCTGCCCAGCTCTGCCTGCACTTACAACACTCCAACACTGCACAACAGCACAGTCAGGAGGATCCCAAGAAGTCCTCGCCCCACCCCTTGTCAGTCTGCCATCTCACAAAACTGGATAACCTGCTGCTTTTGTTCTTCTTGCAGCAATACATCAGGCTTGAATGAGTTTTACTAGCAGGTTTTCACTAAGCATAATAGGGCTTGCAGACATTCCTAGCTGTTCCTGAACTTGCACCCTGTATTTCTGCAGCATTGAGGTTCTTGTCTCACCAACACTAAGTCCATCACAGGGTTTGTTTTCAAACCTCACTTGAGTTGACTCTAAACAAAAGTTTTTCAAGTAAACGGAGATGCCTCTCTCATGTTTGCCATCTGTAAGGACTGCAGTTCTGAAGTTTGAGAACCACAACTCAAAAAATTACACGCAGCTATAGCTTGAGCGAGGTGAACCATGTACAAGCTGCAGGAGACTCAGATTCTACGGCTGAGTTCCTGTAACTTGTTACTAGCTATATGTTAAGCATTCTTTTTTAAGTTCTATTAGCAATTATTTAATTTTAACTAAGTACAAACTGAAGTCAGGCCAAGGAGAAACAGTAGCTACAGAAACACTACCCATATCTCTGCTCTCTTACAAAAACACAGGAAGCCACCATAAAGAAAAGATTCCCACCAGACAACAATCCCAGAACTCTGGCCTCTAATCCAGGAGTCCTTACCCCATATCCCTCCTCCCTCAACAAATTAAATCACATTTAAATGGTAACTGCATGTTAGGTCAAGCGTGTTCAAGACCATTTCAAAACAGACTATTAAGCAAACATCCACAACGTAATCTTTTGCCTTTCAGTTTTGCTCTTCTCTGGAACTCTCATCGCTGGAGGGCAAAAAAACCTCTCGGCACATCAATTTGGAAAGTAGTTGGAGAGAGAACAATATCAAAGCCACCCATAACAAGAACAAGTAAGAATATATTAGTAGAGCACATTTTAAAAATAAACATGCTAATTTGCAACCTGAACCTTAATTCAGTGAAGTAGGAAACTCCCAGGGGATCCGTTCGGAAGCAAACCAGAACTTCAACAGCAAGAATTTTTACCACTCGGTTAGAGATTTCCAGGCAGCGTAGCCCACTCAATCACCAGCGTGCTGCGATCAGGTATGCTCCCACGCCAGTATCTTGAACCACTGCCAGGAGTCCTATGCCTCTACAAACCTCTCGTCAGAGTTCGCACACCGTCAGCCTACTCGGGGATGGTGATCCAGGAATCAGCGGGTAGAAAAAGCGGAGCAGAGCAGCCTGTTGCACGGTCAGGCCAGTATCAGAATGCCACGATGAGATGTCTTCCGGTTTATGACAATTTTTAAAGCTATCACTCCAGCAGACTCCTAAGGTACACAGTCACGTTCAGCAGGGAATATGGGTATTCACTCACTTTACCCCAGAGCGCGCTACTGGAATAATCTATTTAAAAGCAAAACAGATTAAATTTCTTTTGCTTTTCAGTGAATATTCTAAACTAAAATTGAGGATAACTTTCTCCCACTTTGTTTTAGCAACAGTACTCCAAAACAAGGAAAAAATATCTTCCATTTTGGATGCTAAAAACATTAAAATAGCCTTACTGAAGTAGGACAGAGATCCAATATCATGTGTTCAACAGTAACCAATACCCGATGCTACAGACCATGCTGTAAGTTAATGTACTTTCTCCTAAGTCCTAAAACTTTCTTCAGTTAACAGTCTAAAAGTTGTAACATCATTTTACCTGAGATGTTAATTAAGCAAAATAGTCAAACAGAGACTTTTCTCAGAATCAACCAACACAATGCTGCAATCTGTTCAGGACACGGTAATACTGGGCCTGCTAACTTACGGTGCTGGTTGTGGCTGGGATAGAGTTAATTTTCTTCACGGCACCCAGTATGGGGCTGTGTTTTGGATTTGCGACTGCTGAGCAGCGCTTACACACAGTCAAGGCCTTTTCTGCCTCTCCCCCCACCCCACCAGCGAGCAGGCTAGGGGGGCACAAGGAGTTGGGAGGGGACACAGCCGGGACAGCTGACCCCAACCGACCAAAGGGATATTCCATACCATAGGACGTCATGCTCAGCATATAAAGCTGGGGGAAGAAGGAGGAAGGGGGGGAACATTCAGAGTGATGGCATTTGTCTTCCCAAGTCACTGTTAACGCGTGATGGAGCCCTGCTTTCCTGGAGATGGCCAAACAATGTCAATGGGAAGGAGTGAGTGAATTCCTTGTTTTGCTTTGCTTGCACGCATGGCTTTTGCTTTGCCAATTAAACTGTCTTCATCTCAACCCACGGGTTTTCTCACTTTTTTCTCTCCCCCATGCCACCCCGGGGGAGTGAGGGAGTGGCTGTGTGGGGCTCAGTTGCCGGCTGGGGTTAAACCATGACACTTACCCTCCAAAAATGTTAAAAACCAAACAGCCTCAGGATTGGATGCTCCTTAACAAACAGGACCATGAGAGCCACTTTCTCAGCCACTGTGGTGTCAGAAGACACACAGCAAAACCAGTCTCTTCAGGTAAACAGAAGAGACATGGCACTAGCATTTAAAACTACCTTCCTGGGTCAGGAAAATAAGAGAACACATACTAAGAATTTCTCTCTCAAACCAAAACCATTAGGTTCTCCATCAATATTAATAATTGAAGAAATACAAAAGACAGCTTTGTGATTTCTGTGGTCAAAAGACTAGTTCATGAAAGAATTCAAAACGTACGTACAAAGTAACCTTGACGCTGAAGTTTTAAAAGACATCCATCCGTATTTGTGCTGTACAGCCCTTAACGACTCTGAAGCCCATCTGCAGTGAAATGTTCTGGACTTTACTCAGGTCCACAATAATGCAAATATATTTGAGCACATCTAAGACATTAGTTTCCTTGTCACCTGGCCCTAACTACCCCTGAAGTCGTAGGAAAGAGAGGCCAAACATCTAAACTGCATTCCTCCCCGTGGAAGTCCTACGCTCAAATTCTCTTCCAACATCCAGTCAAGTGATGAAGCCTGAATCAGCTGGGTCTCATGACTGACCTTCTCAAAAGAAATGCTGGAAATGACAGTTGAAAGATAAAGTGATGCCAAGACTAAGGGAACAATGGTCTGGACATTTAAGGCTAGATTCTCACCTTCCTCTTCAAAAGCAGCTTTGTTTGGGGTGTGTCTGATCCTCTAGACTGCTTTTTCTGGTTGTCCTCATTCAACCCCAGTCGGCAACCAAGCCCCACACAGCCACTTGCTTACCCTCCCATCCACCGGGGGGATAGGGGATAGGGGGTGGGATAGGGCAAAAGTAAGAAAACTCGTGGGTTGAGATAAAAGCAGTTTAATAATTGAAATACAATAACAACAACAACAGAAAAAAATGTTGTGAAAAGGAAAACAACAACCAAAAAAAAAAAGAGAGAGAGAAACAAAGCCCAGGAAAAACAAGTGATGCAATTGCTCACCACCCGCCGACTGACGCCCGCTGACTGACGCCCAGCCCATCCTGGAGCAGTGATCACTGCCCCCCAGCCAACTCCCCCCTCCCCGTTTATATACCGAGCATGACGCCATATGGTATGGAATAGCCCTTTGGCCAGTCTGGGTCAGCTGTCCTGGCTGTGCTCCCTCCCAGCTTCTGGTGCAGCTGGCAGAGCATGGGAAGCTGAAAAGTTCTTGCCTTAGCGCAAACAGTACTCAGCAACAACTAAAATATCAGTGTGTTATCCCATTGTTCTCATGCTAAATCCAAAACACAGCACTATACCAGCTACCAGGAGGAAAATTAACTCTGTCCCAGCCAGAACCAGGACATGGGTGCAGTGACATCCTGACTAGTCTTAGAGCAGTGACCAAGCACCTTGCTGATGCTTCATCATAAGTGAATGAAAAATAGGTGGAATTCCCCAAAGACCACCGCCCTCACCTGACTCCTGGAAAAGTTAGTCCTTGAAGCTGAAAATTTCAGAGTACCACAGAAAAGCCAAAGGATACCCTTCTTGCTTTCCCTTCAACTTCATCAGCCCATTTTGCAAAGCTTCCCAATATGGACAGATAAATCAAAAGTTCTGGCTACCTGCTTATACACTGGAGGGCCTTAATGACAACATTTGCTCACGTGGTGAGTACAGGATGGTCTTGCACCTTCCCTGGTTCGAGGATACAGCTAGAAGAAGCTTTTACCCTCTCTCCCTATAACCCTCCTCCCTCCCCAGAGGTCCAGCTGCCTGTGTTGCAAGGATCCAAGGTCCACTTCTGGTGCTGCCCAGCTGCATAACCTTGGCCACACTGCAGAGAAAACTGCTAAAGCTGTAAGAAAGAGTTCTGGTAAAGTCTGTAGAGAGAGTTTAAAAAAAAAAAAACGGGGGGATTACAGACAGAGACAGACAGGTGCCATTTGCAGCTCAAGGATTCAATAGGAAAAACAACTGAGAATGGTAAAAAAAAATCCTAAAGAAAAAAACAGGGAGGCAGAGTTGATGGATGGATGACAGCAACCTAACAACACTGGGAGCCCATTCAGGGAGCGGCAAGGCCTTCTATTCCCCATGCCCAACTGGTCAGCAAATACCCTTTGGCTGTCCTACTGGGAGCAGTGAGCACGCTAACGCTTAGACTAGCAGTCCATTAAATCCTACTAGCCTCAGTGCATGTTTAGCAATTAATAATTGTTTTGCATTTTTAAACTCTCTCTAGCCCGCTTGCAGAGTCTCTTTGTGCAGAGCTAACACCACCTAACCAAAGTGACCCAGAGAGGGATGTTAACAAAGCTGACGATTCACTAAACCGACCTGGAGGCAAGCCAATAAAAATACATAGAAAACTCCTCTCTCTTACAGGTACAGGAAGCAACAGGCAAAAGCAGTGGGTATGAGCAGATGGGAAGCAAATATGAGAAGTCCTGCAAGCGGAAGAAGGGAAATGCAGCACTGGCCAGCAATACCGCTGAGTTCAAGCTCTTAGGGTCGAAGGTTGAAAAAAATGGTACCTCCATCTTGAAGCTGTACGTTTCAGCGATCAGCTGTCTATCAACAACAGAAACACCTTTCAGTCAGCTGTGCAATACAAAAATCAATCACACACAAAACAGGAGGTTTAAGTTACAGGTTTGGCAATGAGACCTCCTAAGAATGTGGAAGCTGCTTTCTCTAGTCACCAGAGGAGGCTTTAGCTGAAGATACAGTCTCGCACAGTCATTGAAAGGATAATTTTCTGCTGATTTGTCTCTATAAATTGTACCGAATTTTCTGGATACGCGCTAATCACAGAGCAGTCAACTAAAGATTCCATTTCAATATAACGGCACTTTGGGAACCCAGGCATACTGCAGAGACCGATACCATGGCTAATCAAATATTCACCCACAGCCAACATTTTCAGGCCACAATGACAGAGCAATGGCAAGCCCGGGAACCCCAGGGGATCGCACTGCTTGTGCTGACAGCAATGTGACTTTAAACATGCAGAGGGCTGACCCCAGCCAGCAGCCAAGCACCCACACAGCCACTCACTCACGCACCCCCTCCCCAGTGGGACAGAGAGAGGAGAAGTGATAAAGCTCACGGGATGAGATAGAGACGGTATGTAAAGTGAAATGGGGGGAGCCAAGCCAAGGCCACCACTCACCACCTCCCGCAGGCGGACCAGTGCCCAGCCGGGCTCCAAGCAACAGTCACCTTGGAAGCCAAAACTCTCCTCTTTCTTCCTCCACCCCATTTATACTGCTGAGCATGACATGACACGGTACGGAACACCCCTTTGGCTGGTTCGGGTCGGCCATCCCAGCTGTGTCCCCTCCCAGCCCACGCCAAGCTTCCTCTCGGGGACAGAGCAGGAGAAAGAAAAAGCCTGGACACTGTGCAAGCACTGGTCAGCAGCAGCCAAAACACTGGTGTGTGGCCAACACTGGGTTAGTGAAGACAGTTAACCCCATCCCAGCCAGAGCCAGTACAAAACGAAACCTTCTTCATGCAACCTGAGCATGAAGCACTGGTTAGCAGCAAGCACCAACAAAAGGAAAATAAACTAAAGCAAGCTATGCCCAGAACACCCTGATCTCCTTGAAAGTCCAGCTCAGTAGGACATGAAGCATTAAACAAACTGCATCTAAACCACAATCCCCCATCCCTGCTCGTCCAGCTACATCAAAGGAAGCAACATAAATTCCAGACCCCAAATATGAGCAATTCAAGTTTGATATAAGTCAGACTTCTTCCCTAGAAATACCAAATCAACTACACACATTATGACAGCTTGAAAACCAAACCAGATTATTTGTTCCTTGCTTTCCTTTAAACCTACAAAAACTTATTAAACAGACTACTTCCATTTGAAACAAATACAATTTTATTACGTGCATCCTATCACACATCCTATCAATACCCAACAAGCACCTCCCAAAAAGCAAAATCAACTAACAGAACAAGTTCAAGAACAGGACTGAAGAAATCTGAAGTGCTAATTTGTAATTCGCTCCTGCCTCTATGTTATCCTCTTCAGCAATATTGGGGAAAAAAGTCCTGGAGCTGGAGCAGAACACTGTTAAAAGACAGTTAGCTAAGAAGTTTATCACTGCCTGGCTACAAAAGCGACTCCCGGATGCTCACCCTCCTTGCAGTCAGTAATACTTGTTCTTGCTGCCCAGGCTGAATTCAGCGACAGAGAATAACTGCACCCTTTCCTGCCTTCAAAACCACACAGACACCACAGGACAGGTTAATCGGAGTGCTCCAGTTCAAAGCAACTGCCCCCAAGTTCTGCCCACTGCTAACTCTAGTGAAAAATCAGAACCAAGCTCTACGTGTGAGTATATGAACTGATTACATAAACCTGACGCACAAAATGAGCAACTGCGTGAGCTAAACGTAAAATTAATGTTGTTAAGCATTCGTAAGATGCTGACAGAAACCACTACATAGCAATCTCAAATATGAAAGCACCTAGAAAAAATAACAGAAGCTAGTTTCCTAAATGTAAACAAAATACAATATATACTCATGCAGTGGGCTGACCCCAGCCAGCAGCCAAGCACCCACAGCCACTCACTCACTCCCCACCACCTCCCCACCCTAGCTGGATGGGGAGAGAATAGGAAGAGCAAAAGCAGGAAAATCCATGGGTTAAAATAAAGACAGTCTAACAGGTCTTTAGATTCCCCCACCCAAAACGGGGGGGGGGGAAACAACCACGAGCAAAGCAAAGGCAATCACTCACCTCTTCCCACAGGCAGACACATGCTCAGCCAGGCTCAAAAAACACAGGACTGTGGAAGTCAAAAACACGCTTTTTTTCTTCCTACACCTCAGTTTTATTGCCAAGCAAGACGTTTCACCGTGTGGAACAGCTCTTTGGCCAGTTCGGGTTGGCTGTCCCAGCTGCGTCCCCTCCCAGCCCCTTGCCCACCCCCAGCCTGCTTGCTTGGGGCGGGCAGGGAAGAAAGTCTGGATGCTGTGCAAGCGCTGCCCCTCAACACCCAAAATGTCGGCGCTTACCTCCACTGCTTTAGCCACGCATCCAGAACACAGCACCACACTCCATCCCAGCCAGACCCAGTACAATTCAGTGACATAACTCACTGAAATATTCCCAAACCCTGGAGGTGGCCTCGGGTCTCCCCAGGTGTTTGCTGCCCGAGGCTGCCGGGGAGCCCGTGCTCCCTGGCTGCTCCTCGCAGCTGGTCCTGCCCGGCCTGGCCCAAGGGCGACCGCACCAGCTATCTCCTGGCCGATCTGTTTGAAGGCCTGCTGCAAGGCCCCACTTGAAATAGTTCTTCTTTCGGGTTACTCAACGGAGAGGACCCACAAGCTGATTGCAACCCAGAACACATATTCCTCAGAAACCCACAACACTTAGGAAAGCTGCTGTTTCTTTTTTGTTAGCTGGTGGGGGCGTGGCTGTTACGTTATTGACCACATCCATAGGGATGTGACGACGTCCACCTTTCCACTTCAGTTCCAAGAATTAGATCTCTTTTGCAGGTCCCTTGATCTTGCTTTGTTTTATGGCAAAACCAGCCTTTAGAAGGATCTGGATTATTCTTTTCCCTCCTCAAACATTTCCTCCGCTGCATTACCCAACACGACGATGTTGTCAGTGTACAGCGGGTGTTCAGGGGCTTCATCCTGTTCCAGTGCTGCCTGTACCAGTCCATGGCAAAAGGCAGGGCTGTGTTTCCACCCCAGGGCAGTCAGCTCCGGGTGCATGGACACCCCTGCACATGACAGCAGCCTGTGCCCTGCACTCTGCTGCCCAAGGGATGGAGCATGCATGGGCAGCACCAGTTGTGCCACACCAGCCGGCTACCTCGGGCTCCCGCTCGTACTGGAGTGTGGCATGCCCAGCACAGCAGCCTGACCTCCCTCAGACCGTGACAGTCCACCTTCAGCCTCCTCCCTCCATCAGACTTCGGTGCTGCCATACGGGACTACTACAGGGTGAAGCCATCCCCGAAATCCAGACAGGTTCTGCCCCTATACCCTGATGGCATTGGGGTACACTGGGCACCAGAGTCCACCGGAGCCTTGTGCTCCCGTGGGTCTGATGTGCCAGGCCATCGAATCCACACCGTCCAGTCGAGCCCGTTGTCCCTCTCCTCTGCCTGGCCAGAGACAAAGCCACCCTATTCCTGGTCGGAGTGTTCATTATCTGACTCCTGCCGTAGCAGACTAGACGTCACTTCATCAAAATCAGGAGGACGAGAGGCGTCCTCAGCCCTTCTACTCCATCTGGGGAATTGCTCGACAGCACCCAGAGCAGCAATCCTCCTGGATAGACCCTTTTTAGCTGCTGTTTTCCCCCACAATTCACACAGGCAGCACCTAGGTCCAAGATGGCACACCACCCCACGTCCTCATGTGCTCCCCACAGTCACATGGACAGAATCAGTGGGTGACACATGGCATGTGCCTGCGGGTCCCTTTCCCCTCAGCTGGGAAACGCTGACTCTGCGTGGCACCCTTCACAGCCCAGACGCCAGCCTGTAGGAGCAAGAAGAGATTCTCTTCGAATTATTGGAGCTGGCGGGACAGTTTCTCCACAGCCGGTGCCTTGATGTCCAGCCAGCCCACCATCACCCGGGCGCTGCCGTACAACACCAATGTGTTCAATACTAACCTCCGCCACATGGCCCCTGTGCACTGGACGTCATCCGGATCTCTGGAGACCTGGTTGCTGTCCAGGTCGCTGCAGACCACCTCCACCACTTCCCTCAGGTAAGGGGCAAGGTGGTCCACTTGCCCCCATAGTCTACCAGATCATCCTCGAGGTGATACTTCATCCTCGACAGGAGATGCCTGCACTGAGTCTCTGGTTTAGCCACGATGTCCATTTGTATTATCCTCAGATCCAGCGACCCTCCAGCTCCTTTGAGGGCGCTGAACACAGGCCTGGTAAGCATAGGCCAGGTCCCAACGCAGCACTAGAAGCTGCTCTCTCTTTTTGGCAGAGGCAAGGCATCCCTCCTTCGGGGGGTCTGCCATTTCAGCAGGATTACATGCCTGCTCAGGCAAAAACTCCCAGGCCATCGGAGGTGAAAACCGCTCTAGGCACCTGCCCACATTCTCCCACACGCCGTGCCACCCAGGAGCCAGCTGCCGCAGGACGCGTTCCCATCTGCCATCCCCAGCCGGGTGGTTACCAGAGGATCCACCAAGATCTGAATTTGGATCGGTGGATTCCGAGTCTGATGAGGCGGCAGCACGTGCGGGGCACTGGTGGCAGGGGGACGCTATTATTACCATTACAAACAACAGTCAAAATCAACACCACTACGAGCATTTCGGTTATGCCAGAATGTTCAAGAAACCGAGGGGCCACTGCAACAAGGCCGGCAGGATCTGTCCCAGAGGGGAAGGGGAGGAAGGTGTAATTGCTGTTTGTCTCCTGGGGATGGTCCCCGAAGCACTGGGATGATGGCAACGCAGAGGCCAAACACCAGACCAGGCTCAAAGCACTGCTTTTATTATGGGTTTCCCAGGCAAAACAAACCCACACAGTAAACAGCAAAGGCTGAAAGCTGCCATTTCAAAGCCCTACCAAGTAGCAGCTAAACAGCAATAAATTCAGTCTAGCACACGCCGATCAAATCTGTCGTTCTCTCCGTCCCCCTCGTGCCCCACGCTGAGCTCCAAAAAGGACTGTGGTGTGTTGACGCCGGCCAGCAGCCAAACGCCCATAGAGCCGCTCACTCACCCCCAATCCCCACCCCAGCGGGATGCGGGGAGAAAAGCAAGCACAAAAACGAGAAAACTCATGGGTTGAGACAAAGACAATCTAACAGGTGAAGGAAAAAGGGGAAAAAAACCAAGCAAAGGCAATTATTACTCACCACCTCCCACAAGCAGGCCAGTGCCCAGCCAGGCTCCAAGCAACGGCCACCTCGGAAGCCAAAAACGTTCTTTTCTTCCTCCTCTCCCCCAGTTTTTACTGCCAAGCAGGACATTACATGGTGTGGAATATCCCTTAAGCCAATTCAGGTTACAGCTGTGTACCCTTCCAGCCTCTTGCCCGCTCTCAGGCGTGCAGGGGGGAAAGCCTAGACACTGTGCAAGCACTGTTCAGCAACAGCCAAAATGCTGGTGTGTGACCAACACTGGTTTAGCCACAAATCCAAAACACAGCTCACAAGCTGCTGTGAAGACAGCTAACTCCATCCCAGCCAGAGCTGGTACCACTCAGTAACACGATTCACTGAAATATTCCAAAAAGACCCCACTCCATTCCAGTGTTCATCAGGTTCAATGAACCAAGTTTATATACAGACACACAAAAAAAAAAAAAAATTAGCACAAGTCTTTCAGCAAGTAATTCTTAAAAACAACACAAAAAAGGGCATTTCAGCACCTTCATGGAACATTAGCAGCAGAAATCTACTGGGCTTTTTCAATTTTCACTTTCCATGTAAAATTTTAGAGCAGTACAAATCCTGCACGCTGTTTCCTAAGTACATTTATACACATGCAACAGCTCTGAGGCATACAGAGCTCTGCACACCTGATGTGGAGATGCAGCTGGGAGCACTGCAGACAAAGAGCAAATACTAATACTTCTGCCTAAAACTTACTAAAAAAAACCCCAAACTCCATTCAGAATATTTAACTTGATGGCAAAGAAATAAGAAAACATTTCATTTACCTTCAAATGTGAAACACTGGGAAAAAAAAAAACGATTCAATGTTCTTCCCATTCCCTAGACAGGAGAGCTCCTTGTTTGGTATGAACTACCACGAGTACGGTTGAGCTTCCACTGAGCTCAGCCCCAAAACCAAGCTGCGAGATACTTGGGAAATGGAAGAAGGGAGGAAAAGGAATCCAGCGGTATAGCAGGGAGCAGCAAGTTTTGTAACCACTTGGAACCCCACCCTTGGATAAACATCACTCAGTTCCATTAGTTGTCATAGACATTGGAGAAGAAGAGCTCAGCCTAGTCCCTTACGTCCTCCACCCTTCAAGCCAGCGTGATTGTTCCGTTAGTTCTGGCAGATTATTTTTCTTTTAAATCAGAAAAAAATGCAATGTAATTACATTTTTGCATTATTTTTGCATTACTACTTGCCCTTGAAGAGTACCTTCTCAATAGGGAAAATAATTACCTCACTTTTATATCTACCCTCTTGAAGACCTCACAACATAGTTATAATTTAATATTTTAAATGTCTGGTGAATGATCACATACCAGAGAGACGAGCGTAACCCAAAACTGAACACACATTTCAACAGCAATTCTGGGCTATCAACCAGGATGGATGAATTGGGTTTTTTTAAAAACAAGACAATACATTTTAATCAGCTATTTAAATACTTTTAAAAACAATCATATAGAAAAAAAATTTAAAGCATTAACAACCTGTATTACATTACTGCATGAAAGTAATTGCAACTGAGCAAAAATACGAAAGCATTAAGTGTCTAAGTTGCAAAAAAAAAAAGGTCAAATCTCCAAATATGCGAGGTTCCTGGGTAAGCACTATGAACCAGATTATGCTACGGTGCTAAAACACTTTGCCTCGGGCAAAAAGAATTTTTGTTTTGGTTATTTTGACCAATTCAGATCAATTAGTACCATCTTCAAAGTCAAGAAATGGGAAAGCTGTCTTTTTAACCCCAACACACGAGCAGGAGGTGCCAGAAGACGTCGACGTTCTGAGCTCTCAAAGGATATGGCGATGAAAAACAATCTCTCCGGTTAACCAGAGTGAATATTACTTCATTCAACGGCCAGTTTCAAAGCCAAAACCACTACTCCCAAACTGCCAGATAGCTTTGTTTCAATGTAATGGGCTAAATTTATGGATTGACTTAAAGGTCTGAGCTTTCACTGAACCACAGCTGGACAGAGACAGAACACAGGTAAGAATCCGAAAGCCAAACAGTGCGTTTCCCTCGCTTAACAAACATGTAAAAGCTGAGATTGAGTAAACACATGTCGTACTATCAAACTTGTTAAATCAACACGCACGCCGCTGGCGTGCCACGGCTTTGGCTGCAATGCAGATAAACGTTATGCCGCTCTTTACGAGCACGTGTTTATTTATCCGCCTTTTGCGTTGCACGAAAATACAACCAGACGCAGGGTCGCTGGGGCAGGGCCGGCCCGTGTCCGCCCGCAGCGCCTGGCAGGGTGGGAAGCCGCTGCACGGTACGCGACCCCGCCGCCGCGCTGAATCCCCTCGGTAGCAAAATAAACAAATAAAGGGCCGGCTAGCCCAAACGCACCGCAGCGCCCATACCCAGCTGCAACGCCGCCTTATCAACCGGCTGCGCGGAGGCGCTTCGCGAGCGACCAGCGCTGAAAGGCGGCGGGGCCCTTACACCGCGACCCCCCCCT
>WAAD01019612.1:192289-210867 GCA_013389945.1 Fregata magnificens
GAAACAGTCCCCAGGCTCCTCTCTGCCTGGGCCAGGCCCGCCGCCCGCGGGGCGAGGCGACGGGAGCATGCCACCGGCCCCGCCGACCCGTCGTGCGGGGACGGGGTGCCTTCCGCAAAGCCATAAGGCGGGGGGAGATTGGCTTCTCCCTCCTACGCCCGCTCCGACCCGCTCCCACGGCGTGATCTCCGCTCCAGCGGGGCGGGCACGGCAATCCCGCACGCTGCCGTCGCTCCGGAGGGACCCCCGACTCGGAGACAGGCGGCACAACGTGCTATCTTTGCCGATGGCAGTGACTGGAAGCTGGTTTCTCAAACTTACCTAAAAAACTAGCCCAGCCTGTGCTGCGGAGGCTCGGCATGGGGCACATGGGTGGGTTTGGGTGGGGAGGAGATTGCCATCCCCAGCCCAGGCCGGCCTGCCCCCGCCAGCCGTGTTTACAGGGGACGGGATGCAGCGCTGGCAGGCTTGGCGTGGCATAGCCAGCTCCTGGCTTGTGCCCTTCAGATATTTTGTTACGTGCTGGCTCTTCAGGTTTCAGCCTGGCGTGCAGCGACAAGTCAGTTATTGCTACAGGAGCATCGTGGCCAGGTAGGAAAACTTTCTTCTGCGTCTGATGCGGTGACTGCTTGACGGGATGCACGCTGGGCTCTGCATCACTTTGGAGTACGGCTGATCCAGATCCTTCTTCCTCTGTTAGTCTTGGCCATAGAGACTGCAGAAAAGGCTGCGTGAAGGCCTCAGTTGTGTTTGTTCGGTTCCTAAGAGCTCAAGACAAAAGTGCATATGATAATATTGCATTGAAAATGTCCACGTTTCCTTTCTGTGCAAAGAAGTCTGCAGTTTTTCTCTCTGAAGGGCTCCTGGGCAGCAAGCTGAGGGGACAGCCCTGTTCCAGGCTGAGTAAGGAAGAGCCAGGCGTGCGCACGTGCCGTATCCAAGATGCACACGTGTCCTTGCAGGATTCCCCATCTATTTACTTGACACGGGCAGAAAACACCAGCCGTAGGCAGGTGGACAGTGTGTCGGAGCGCTCTGTTAGAGGGAGCCAGACTTCCGTGCAAACTTTCAGGCTTTTGTTCTGGAAGTGAACGGCCGACGGGGGAAGCAGGCTTGTTCCCCTCCCTTGAAGCAGCAGGTTGTTTTCCCCTCGCAGCCGGCTGCTGTGAGTTGCAGTTTGAGGCTGGCTGCGGGATGGTGAAGCGAGACCCTTGGCTGTTTGCCTCCAGATCATCCATCACCCGCCGGGCTGGGCTGGTCCGTGGCACCCCAGGGACCGCAACGGCATGGGGACAGCGTCCATCCCCGGAGCTGTCATCGCACCGGACCTTACCCCGGTGTTAATTTGATCCAATCCGATGTTGTCGGCAGCCGCCAGCCAGCCTGCCCAGCACCCGCTCTTGTTTGGTGTTGACAGGGCATGTTTCGTCGGGTTTTGGTGGTCTGGAGAAGGGTGCTGAGCCCCGGCAGCTGTGACCGCACTACCGTCGGAGGGAGGGAGCAGCAAGCGCCAGCGTGGTCCAGCTGCCGAGGCGCGGACCTGAGCTCCCGAAACACGGGTGGAATCGCCACGTCTGCCTTAGCCCTCTCAGCCTCACCGCGCTTCGCTTCCCCGTCCCCGCTCAGAGTGGCATAGAGGGCACGCGTCCAGCGCTGGGACGGGCGAAGACCGAGATGCAAGTACAGGGCACACGCTGCGAGGTGCCTGGAAAGGTGCCTCCGTGTCGGGCCTCCGGCGCAAACAGAGAGAAGGCAGCTCCTGCAAATCCAGAGAGCCCTGGCAAAACGTTCTGTTTGCTGCCCTGATCTCCGTTTCCAGCTGCTGCTGGTGCAGAAATTGCACCGCTGCCTTTTTCTGCTCTCAATTCTTCTCTTTGCCCATACCGGGGCAGGCAGGGAACGCTGTCCCTGCCTCGCCCCATGGATGTCCCAGTGTGGGAAGCTCACGGCACGTCTGTCAGAAGAGCATCTCCCGGCTCCGATCAGGAGCAGAAGTGGCTGCGACTGCCCGGGGAGCTGGAAGGTGCCGCGTGATGGATGGTCTGTTTTGAAGTCTTTAAAATTTCTATTATCTATTGCCTTAAAGAAATTACAGAATATTACTGCTCGCGGGCTCATGCGCTGTGCTGGCTGGCCGTATCGCCGCCACAGTGTATTGCAGCGTTAATCCTGGTGAGCAGCAGGACCCATTTGTGAGCTGTCAAGTGCAGAACGCGTCGTCTTTGCCCGAGATTAAAAGTAGCTCAATGAAGAGCCGTGTTTAGGATGAATTTGAAATTAGGTTTCTAAGCATTTCTTGGACACAGCTCAAGAGCGCGTTTGATGTTTCTGGTGGTTTCAAAATGACGGGGGGGGGCGGATCTGGCGGTGCTTCGTTCTGCGCCTGAGCGCGGTGGGGGTTGTTCTTGCGGATGCAGATTAAAATAGTGCGGGATGAGATTATCCCCCAGATCAGAGATGGAAATAGGATGCAGTTCCTCAGCAACTGAGATATCTGAAAATGGAAAGCTCCACATCTGCTGCGGGCTGCGAGCAGGGGCTGGCACCGCCCCCCCAGTAGCCCAGCAAACGCGAGAAGGGAGTACCGGGAGTCCAGCCTAACATTAGAAGTCCAGACTAACCTGGAAGACTTAACGCCCTCTAATTACAGTGGGTTGAAGACAGTGGGGAGCGCTGGGTGACTCCCTCAGGTCTGCAGCAGCTCGCCAGCTCAGCGCTTCAGCGTCGGTGGTGGGGAATAAAACCTGAAGCACCAGTATAATAGGAAGGAGAAGCCTGGGGAAAAAAAAAAAATACTTGAAAGACGTCAGGGCGGTGGTAGAGCGTGGGCTGGGCCTGAGCTGGATTGCAGCCTAGCAGCAAAAGCCAGACCCAGTCACGCCGGGTTCCCCGGTGAGACCCAGCTGGAAGCAGAGAGCGGGGAACGTCGCAAGTGCCATGCGGGGCAGCTGGCAACGCTCACGGCTACTGGAAAAATCTGCACGGCTGGGAGATAAAAAGTGCAGCTTGGGACTCCGAGGTGCAGAGACCTTATCTGCGAACGGAGATTAGAGCAAGGTAATCTCTACGTTTACTGTGCGAGGCGCAGGTGGCCGGGAGGAGAAGCTGGTGGAAGGAGCGAGGGCGTTGGAAGTGGGGCTGAACCAGATCGACCTGTGGAGCGTGAGAAGTACGTGCGTGAGCTGAAATGGGAGAATCCGGACTCTTGGGAAATGAGGCTAACGAGTTGCCCTTCTCTAATTGCTGCTCCGGAGGAGTTGAGAGGTGGCCTGCAAAAACATCCAGCCCACTCCTCCCCTCCTTGCCCCAGCGCTGCCTGGGCACCGATCAGTCCTGGGCTTCTGGTCAAGGACTTCAAACCAATTTGCTCATGCTCCAGTATGCCTCTTCTGTGGGAAGCGTTTCTGCACTGCTTGAGGGGGGGAAAAATAGTGGGTTTCTTTTTATGAATGCTCTACAAGTTGAACTTTGAGTGTTGTTAAACCCAAAGTGCAGCTGGGATGAGGGTGCAGCAGCACAGGCTTGGGGATGCAGCACTAACCTCTCGCCTTCCCTCCCGCTGCCGGCCCCTGCAAGCCTAGCCGTGCTCCTGAGCACTTGCAGGGCAGTCGGAAAGGAGAGGAGCTGTGAAAGTGCACAGAGAAAGAAGGGCTCGGGGGTTTTTTTCTGAAGTCTGGGTTGCGCTGGGTGGGTTTTCCTGCTGAACAACCATCCTGTCTGCAAACCCAATGATTCCCAAAACTATTTATAGAGCTGGGAGCCCTGGCCGGCCAGCCTCCTCCATCACGTAACCCGGCGCTCCCTGCCGAAGCAGCCTCCGCCGAGGTTTTGGCTCTGGCCGCGCCAGCCTGGGAGGGTAAGGAGGACCATATGTCCCTTGCCTTGAGCCAAGCGCGCAGCTGTGCTTGATTCTGCCGTCTGGTGCTGACTTGTTAACTCTTTGGGGGTGAAGGGGAGGAACGTAGCTCATGCCACGCTTGGCGTAAGAAGGGGTTGCTCTCATAGGGGCAGAAACTGGCCAGAAGTGGGACTCCCGAAGGGTCTTGCCTCCCAGGAGTTCCTCCGTCCTGCTGTGACTAACCCAGTTTGTTCTGCCGTGTGTTATCCTCCTGAATCAGGTAAAGAAATGGTCTAATGGCCTGCCTGGAAAGAGTGGATAACCGTATGTGCAATTCTGGGGTATCGAAGTGCGTTATCCAGATTATTAACGAACTCACCATGCCTTATGCTGCTCCATCGCAGTAGCCTGAAGCGTTCCTGCGTGTACGCTCTCCTCCCAGGACGGCTTATTTCCACCACAGTGCGATCTCGCCGTCTGCTGCCTCTTGTCCTTACCCCTCTCCACCTGACGGACGGTGCCACAGCCCGCCGACCCGCCCGAGGCGGACGTGTAGCACTGCCTGCCTGCCGTTCCTTCTGCTCGCTGCTAGAAAAATGCTTGCCTGCGAGATCAGCTTGCTCCCCTGCCACGCCGACCGCGTCACCCTGCGTTATCTCCTTCTCCGCATCAGGCTCTCGCCTCCTGCGCTCCTCTTGCAGCACGGCGGGTACCTACGTCTTTGCACTTGCTGTCCTCTCGCTCCTCTCTCTCACCCTTGTCTCCCTCGGGGTCAGCCACCCCCTTTTATAGCACGCTGCCTGTTCTAAGGAGTCCTTCCCCACCTCCTGCAGGATCCACAAAGTTTCTGCCCTTCTTGCATCAAATGTCTCAACATGGTGACAAGGGGACCTTGCTCTTGCTCCGCTTTGTAATTCCAAGGAGTGGGAGTCGGGTGGGACGAGGCAGCCCGCTTGGCCTTGCAGCGTCTGCTCTGAAACAAGGGCAGCGTGTCTCACGTAGCACGACCTGACTGCCTCAGCAGGGTTTGCACCAGCGCGGTGCATGCAGGATTCGACTGCAGCTGCAGAAGTGCAGGCAGAGGAGGCAGGGAGGTGGGCAGAGGGCGGGTAGCTGCAGTACCTGTCCACTGCTGCCAAAGGGATCAGGTGAGGGGCTGGGGGCAGAGGGAGCAGACCTGCCCCCAGCAGCACTGAGCTGCCGTCGCATCTGCTGACACCTGCGTCATGCCTCCTGCTTCTCCCCCTTGGCTTTGAAGGGCAGGTAACGCTCACAGCCCAGCAGCGAGCTCTGCAGCAGAGCTAGTCGATGCCCAGCCTTGCGCCTGGACCACAATGCCGTCTCTGCGCAGCAGCACAGGGGCTAAGAGACACATCCAGACAGAAATGTGGATGTGTCCTCCAAAAAAAGTCCATCCTCTTTAGATGCTGTCGGTGTTGGGATGGTGGTAGCGTGTTGGCATCTTCCTGCGTGAGCCGCACTGATTAGTTTGCCCTCAGATGCCTCGGTCGCTTGTGCTAATTTGCCTCGGTGACTATTTCCAGGCTAACGGAGCCAGGACCGCCTGGTAGCCCCAGCTGGGGTCAGGTCCCGTGAAACCTGTAGCCTTGAAGCATCATGCCTTTAAGCATCACCCAAATGCGGGCTGAATTTCTGTTTCCCAGCTCATGTTGTCCAGTACCTTTTCCAAAGGAAACCTACCTTGCCAGGCTGCTGTTCCAGCCCCAGGCAAGTATGGGAGCATTAGGAATGATGAAGGTGTTTGTAAAGACTAGCAGGGACCTCCCAGGCTGCCTCCCTGCCTCGCAGGCAGCCGCACGGCATAGCT
Source organism: Fregata magnificens (assembly GCA_013389945.1). Lineage (NCBI taxonomy): Eukaryota > Metazoa > Chordata > Aves > Suliformes > Fregatidae > Fregata > Fregata magnificens. The sequence continues at coordinate 197,956 of WAAD01019612.1, forward strand.
CCTCGGGATTTGCCGTGCTCCGGCTCGGGACGTGCAGCTCTCGGGAGGTGGTTTGTGTGCTCTGGGTGTGTTTTCTGAGCTCTCAGTCCCCAGGTTGAAGTCTACTTTCGGGTCTTTTTTTAATCTACTTAATTTTCCAGGGAAAAGGAGAAACAAATCCAAGAAGCCTTCGTTATAAGAAAGCAGAATTTTTTATTTATTTTAGTTTTAACGGAGAGCCATGGCTCAGAGCAGTGAGCTTGCTGAAGCGTCTCAGCAATATATCAAAATTACCCTGGCTCTGTGCATACTTGGTAGAGCGTCAACAGGCTGACAGTTACAGCGCTGCTCCGGTGACTCAGATAAATAACATGCAGACCAAAACATACATTGAGCCTGGCTCAGCCAGTCTGGAAAATGCACTCTTGGAGGGTGCTTTTCCAGGCAGGGATGGCTGTGCACAGCCGGGGCTGCTGCGAGGGACTGCTGGCATGCTCCGAGTGCCGGCTGATAGGGGAAAACCATGACCTTGGTCCTTCAGACCCAGCTGTGAAAAATGGGAGATAAAAAACCACTTTGGTTAGGTTTTTTTTTTTCCCCTTTCGTGTTTGGGCTACCGAAGCGGTGCGGTACATAGGTCACTCCTGTGCTGTCACCGCCTGTGCACGTACCCCTGCCCCTGGGTATCCGCTACCCTTCATGCTGTACCGGCCAGCACCGACAGGAGATTTGGGTGCCTGTCTTCCTGTTTGGTGAGTTTTTCCACCCAGGATATTCCCAGTGGACGCGCAAGCAAGAGCCACCCCCCAGCAGGGACGAGCTTGCATGGCAGCCGGCCACCCCAGCGCCGCGGGACAGCCTGCCTCTCCTGCCTGCTGTTTCTCCCAGCAAAGCGCAGGGGCATTGCTCTGCAGAAGGGCTCCTGTCTCGCTCTGTGGCACTTGGATGTCCGTGCTGGCCTCTCCGAGCCCGGGGCTCTCCATCTGCCCCTTAGGGGATGGTGGAAGCCGCAATCGGGAAGCAAGCTCGGCCGGCATCCCCGGACCCTGCCTGCCCCACGGGAGCCCTTTGGTTCGCTCTGGGCACTGAAGTGGGACGTGTGGGTGGCCGAGGGGCTGCAGGCTCTGCACAGACGTTGGGATGCTGGCAGCGCTCAGGGCTGCCCTGCTGTTACGATCTGTTTGTGCTGAGAGCTGCTGCCTTTGCTGCTCCCCATCCGCCTGAAAAACCTGTCCTGCCGAGGGGAACCGCGATGAAAGTCCTGCTGCTGCGTTATAAACCTGGGAGGGAAACTAGACACAAGTCATCCTTTCATGTCTCTGCTCCCAAACCACAGCACGTCACCCTCCTTGCCGGGCCAGCCGCCCTCCTCTGCCTCTCATCCTCCCGCAGCTCCCCACGGCCGTGCCGCGGGTCCCGGGTCACCCATGCCAAACACTGGGGGAAAGCCCCCTTTGCTGTTCAGAAAGAGCTGCAAAGCTCTGCCCAGAGCCGGCACCATGGGAGCAAGGTCTCTTTGAAGCCAGATTAGTAAGGAGTGTGGAGTCTTGGGGAGGGAGAGGAAGCTTTTTATTTCTTTTTTTAAAAACAAAACAAAAACATAAAAACCATAAAATTAAACATTGCAAAAACCTTCCCTCCTCTCTCATGCTGCTTCTCCAGCTAAACTGTTCCCTGCAGTGGCTGGTACGGAGCCGCTGGACCAGCACAGGCACCTCGCTTTGTCTCTTGACAGCAGCTGCCTGATCTACAGCAGGGCAGCGGGAGGACTTTCGGTTCGACCCAGCACCGATCCTGCATGTCTGCACAGAGGACCCGGCTCTGGGCACTGTACGTAAGCAGTGAACCCCGCCAGCTCCTCAAAAGTCGTGTGTCCTTGAGCTCCGGGCTCTGCCTGTGCAAACATCTGCGCTGGCGGCAAGAGAAGCAGGCAGGGAAGGAGGGAGAGCTCCCCCGTCCAAGCCTTTCATGCCTTTTCGCTTGCTTTGCAGCTCTGCTCCCCTTCCCGCCTGCCCTGCGACGACTCTCTCCTGCCAGACTTGAGCTGTCTGTCGTCAATAAGTCTCGCTGATCACGGGAGAGCTGCTGCGTTGGCTTTGGCACGGTTGAAGTTTCCGTGCTTGGTTCGGAGCCTTTTTTGCTTGTCTGCAGATAACAAAGGCTGCTTCAGTGTGGCCTGCTGCTGCGTCCCGAGGCTGCAGACAGCCTGAGGACCTTGCTGCTCTTCCTTTTCCCTTTTTTTTTTTTTTTTCCCCCTTTTTTCTTTGCCCAGGTGCAGCTGTGTTAAGGCTGTGCCGCTCTTGGGGACCCGAGAGCATCGGTACACAAGGGCTGCACACCTTTGTTGTTGGCGGGGATGCTTTTCAGAGAGTAACGTGCGACAGCTGTCATGTACTCGTCTGTGCTTCGGATTCCTCCCAAAAAAAAGAATAATCTGCCTGGCACTGGCTTCTGCCAGTCATCCCAAGAAGTCACGTTTTCCAGCCCCTGCTCGTGCGGGATGCTCACCCCTTCATCCCTGTGCCCCAGTAGTGTGCTGGAGCCGGATGCAGCTCAGCTCCAGATAAAGCCTTTACCAGGGGAGAGAGAGTAAAACATACAGCCGGGATGTCGTTACGTGATGTTTGGATGTTTTTCAGCAGGGTTGTGCTGGCCTTAGTCCGCATTTTCGCTAGTCTGTAGGATTTTGCTGTTGAATTATTGTCTCATTTGTCTGTCTGTGTCCTTCTCTCCGTCTGCTCCCGGGAGCCTTTCGGAAGGCGAGGTTTGGGACTCCCTAAGGTTTGTCTTGCTTCAAGCCCTGCTCCTGGGACTCCGAATGCCTGCTTTAGAAAAAGGCAGCCTTCATGTCGCAAACCAACAGGCTTTTGCGAAATGCCCTCTAAAAATAAAGAAATTATGGCAGAGATAAAGGGAGATGAACCGGCGTGCGTGTGTTCTGCCAAAAAATACAGTATTTTGGGGTAAGGGGCAATCTGTTTCTGTGCTGTTGGTGTGTTGGCTGCAGTGATAACCCAGTTGTGGTCTTTTGGTGTATTTTGTGGCAGATTTAAAATAAATTGGATGGATGGGGCGTGGGGTGCCGGTGCCTGTCCAGGCCCTGTTCACAGCTTCTCCGGGAGCTGCTGGTCAAGTCACCCCTTGCTCTAAATCCAGACCAAGTATGTTCAGACTATCCCTGATGGGTCAAAACCATGAAAAATAAATGCTGCCGCTGCCAGGGAGGTGTAGTGCTGCTTCCAGCGCTTTCGAGGAGAGGAGTTGGGAATAGTGCCGTGCCTTGAAAAAAGCAGCCTGGAAGCAGCAGGTTCTCGTGCTGGAAGCCTGAGCTGTCGCCCATCGCATGGCCAGTGGCGAGCGTCCACCTGGGAGCTGGGTGGCTGGCGTGGGTTCAGGGGGGCACAGAGGTCCCCAGCAGCTCTCACCCCTTTGTTTCTCTTCCCAGAGTCAGTAATGATGAATGGCTCCGACCTCGCCAGTACGACAGCGTCCAGTCCCAAATCCAAAGAGGAACAAGTAGTGAATGGCCACGATGAAAAGGAAAACAACCCCTTTGCAGAGTACATGTGGATGGAGAATGAGGAAGACTTCAACAGACAGGTAAGACCAGGAGGGTGGTTGCCAGCTCCATGTTTCTGCGGCTAAAATTGAGGTTAGGGTAGAGGAGAGGGAAAGGTGTTCTTTGATGGGCGCCATGAAGTGTGTGTGAGTCACAGCCGGCGCGGGCTCTGCACGGAGATGGTGGCTCAAGGGAAGAGTCATCCTGTTTATATTGGATCTGCCTGTAAGGACATGGGATGGATAAAGTCAGAAAAAAAAAACCTCACGATGCCTTTGACCCGCTCAGATCTTCCTCAGAGGCACAGTGACGGCACCGTCACCTTCTCCTGTGCTTTGCTGTTACAACAGAGACCTTTGCTTTCTGCATGCTCAGCTGGAAGGAGAGGACCAGCACAAAAATCAGTGCTCAAAATTTGAGAGCATTCATAGCCTGGCTCTCTCAGCAATGAGTTCCTGCAGTTAGTACCTCTTGTTTCAGGTAGAATTCTCCATTTCAGTGAAACGGTCCCAAATACACTTGGAGCAGCCAGACCGCTTGTTGGGAGCCTTGGCCAGTAGATGCTCTGTCCGTAATGGCCAGCTAAGCTCTCAAGAGCTTCTGGTAGATCGTGGTGGGATTTGAACAGCTCTTGCTTGTGGAATAACGATGCGGCCCTGCGAGCTGGAGCAGAGGGAGCGGCCGCATAGCATCCTCCTCGTCCTGCTGCTTTGGTTCTTCATCCAAATGCCAGGGCAGCACAAGGCAGTAGGGACAAGCTTGCTGGAGGCTCGCTGGTCCCTCCTGCCATCGTCCCAGTAGCTGGAGAGAAGTCAGCCAGCTTGAACTGGGCAAGGAAGGAGCTTGCCCCTTCAGCTGGCTGAGCTACTGGCACGAAACCTGAAGTCTCCTGGACACTCGTCCCCTCCCTGAAACGTCCCCGCAAGTGTGGCCAAGCACCAGACTCCCATCACCGGGGTGTCGGGAGACTGGCAGGGAGGGACCTCTGGAGCTGCAGGCAGGCTGGGCAGAGGGACACCACCGCACCCCTGGTCACCAAAGGAGGATTTCGTCAGCTTTACTGGTGTTCTCAGCAGAAAATCTCCATATGGTAATACTTAAGTCTTGTTCCCACAGGAGGAAACTGCAGCTGCCCACTGACAGTAACTCCCGGTGAGTGTGCAGCAGCAGCCTTGTGCTGCCCCACATCACGTTAGCAATTGTTAGTGGGCTGTGACTCAAAGCTTTTGTTTTATTTAATGACGTGATTAGGCAGCAGCCGGCCCCCACAAGCAGCTGTGCTGATGAAAATGTGCTAGATTAATTAGTTAATGTTTGTAAAGCGCTGTCTTGATTAAAAGGCTGATGAAGGCAAAGTGCAAAGCAAACCATACCGCAGCTCCCTGCCGGAGGGAGCGTCCCGGGGCAGAGGAGTGGCAGCCGAGGCAAGGTGGAGGGGAGCATGTGCAGGCAGAGGGAGATGGAAGAGGGAGGAAAACGGAGCCAAGACTTCCCGGGCTTCCCTGTGTTGGGCACCGTGTCACCGAGATACTCGCCTGTGCTTTCCTGATCTGCCAGCCCTTGGTCCTGCACTTCAACTCCTCAGCGATGCCCTGGGAGCTCAGCCCTTCGTCCAGCTCCTGGTGAAAATGGAGCTGCTCAGGGGGAAAATGGTTCGTACAGAAGGTGGAGTCACTGTTCAAGGGCTTTGAAGTCCATGTGTCTGCTGGTGGGGCACCAGCCGGGGTAGGCAGAGCTGTCCTGCACCAGGATCTTCGTCTGTCGGAAGGCAGCGCTCCTGGAAGAAGCCGTCCTCAGGCTGGCATGGGTGCTTGTGGGGCTTGGCTTGGGACACCGTGCCTCGTGCCTCTCGTCTGGCTCTGTTCTGCTCCCTGGCCCGAGTCACTCCTGAGTGCCCCTGAGGTAGGATGAGACACCGGTGATGGGGGCACGGGGTGGGGGACAGCAGGCATGTCCCTTTCAGTGGCGATGGTGGCTTTTGCTGCCTTCACATGCAAGCCCCAGTGGCTTGGGGCTGCAGTAAGATCCGGGGCCGAATCTTCCCCCGGACCCACTTTATCTTCCATCTTCCTCAGCTTTCTGAAGCCACGCTGCTGCCTCACCGCCCCCCGCCCCCAGCAAGGGTTTCTGCCATCCAGGCACTGAGCAAGGGGAACAGGCAGGTGTTTTCAGAAACCCGCAAGCTTCTTGGCAGTCCTCCCTTATTTATGCTAGCGACGTTCCTTTTCCCATGGAGCCAGCACATCCCGGAGGGCAAAAAGGGAGTGGTGGGCTCTTGTGCTGAGAAGAAACTGTTCTGACAGCAGGTGAGGTTGGTGTAGAAGGGCCTGGGGCGGGAGGTGACAGAGCTGCATTAAATACCACAGGAAGCCAAAGAAGAGCCCTGAGCCAATACTAAACCCTTTCTCTCCTGGTTCAGGTTGTCACGATGCAGTGCAAAGGAGTTGATGGTTTCTGGCTAGAGGGGTAGCAGGTAGGTACAGGTGTGAGCGTGTCCAGGATCTCTCCCTCCCTGTCCCCTGGTCCAGGACCGACATCATCACCGCGTTCCCGGCATGCAGCCAGCACTGGCATTGGCCCCGATGGCCGGTTGCGCACACCGAAAAGACACTGGTATGGGAAGGGAAACAGGGTGCTGCTGGGCTGCGGTCAGAGTACGGCCAGCAGTGCCGAGGCTCGGAGGAGAGGGAATATTCACCTGGGTTTGAAGTGTTGCGAGATGCCTAAAGCTCTGGGCTCGCTCCATCCAGTGCCCTGTAGAAGTGCGGGATCCCAGGGCGGTCATCGTCACCGTCACCTGCTGGGGCGAGCCAGCAGTCCTGAGGGTTTTTTGTTTGTTTTTTTTTAATATCCTGTTTTCACATGCTAGTGCCAGCGTCTAGTTTCAAGGACAGCCTCTGGAAACCCAGCTGAGGATAGCGATGGTATGGTTTGCTAGTGGTAAAGGGGATTTTCCCCTGCCCTGAACCGGTTTCTAAGGCTGGTGGAGAGCAGCTCTCCAGTAGCTGAGGCTGGAGACGGTGTCCAAGGCTTGATTACTGAGAGAGAGCTTTTCACAACCTTCACAAGGAGTTTTCCTGGATGTGATTTAAAACGTAGCAGGGACTGGCTGTGAATAACCTGACAGTTGATAGCACTGTAGGTTTACTTTCCCAAGCCGTTTGTGACAGACAGGTCTCTGTACGCTGGAGCAGTGGGACCCCGCTAGCCCACCAGTCGCAGGGGCTGCAGTACAGGGCGCGTTGGGCTGCAGAGCTCCCCTTTTCCCCTCAGGAAGCCAGTTTCAGTTGTAGTTTCTGCTTTCTGGTGAAATGGAAAGGTGTAAGCTTTCCAGAGCATTTTGTGGTTCATGGATTCGCTCGGCCCTCTTGGACTCAATAACAGCAGCTCAAAATCGTGCTGTTTTCTGGCTGTCGCCCCGTTTGCTCATTTTCTGGCCACCACGTGCCTGTTTAGCAGGAGGCTGGCGGCGGCACAGGCTGCCCAGCTCGCTGCCTCGCTTGCTTTGCTCGAGTCAGCATCCAGAGAAAACCAGCCTGGAAGATGGGAGCAGCTGGTTAACGTGACCCACTGATGGTATGCTCCTGCTCGAGGGTAAGGACGGGACCCCCAGGCCCCCCGTCTCTCCTGCCTCGCTTTGCCTGCGCTCCCCTGCGCTGGGAGCCCGAGCCAGGTCCCGTGGCTTTCCTCGGCCTCAGGAGGAGTTTTCCTGCAGCAGAGATGGCGTCATTCACGGTGCACTCAACGGGAGCCGACTGCCACCCTGCGTCGGTGCTTGCAGAGCACTGGTCTGCTGACGGGGCTGAGCAGAGCCGGTTTAGCGAACCGGAGAGGGATGGGAAGCAAGAAAGCAAAATAGGGGCTGGCAGAGCTACAGCATTGCTCCGTAGCAGAGGATCCACGCAACAAGGCGTGCCTCTAGCACTGCTTCCCGGTTGTGATTTTATTAGCCATCCCGTTCATTTTGCAGCAGGCTCTGCTGGAGCCTGGCAGCCTGAAATCCTGCGCGTGCGCTGATGCATCTGGATGTCCCGTAAATCCTATCCCGTTCCCTTCTGGATTTGCCTGGTGCCGTGAGCTTGCAGGCTGCATCTCACCACCCCAGCCGGGAAGCGATGCCTGAGCACGGCTTTGCTCCGCTCAAAAGGTGCCAGTTTTTGTGCTCTTGCAGTTCCTGGGGTTGGCTACAGGCAAGTCAACAAAGCTGTGTTCATCTAGGTTTAAAATAGAGCTCTGGCTCTACTGTAGCATTTCTGAGGCATGGACAGACACCGAGGTGAGGTAGGCACATTGCAGACTCTGCTTTTACCAGGTGGGGACAGCGTGTGGAAAACACCAAGACGCATCGTTTGTTCCTGCAACTAACGGGTGTGTTTGGGCAGGTGGAGGAGGAGCTGCAGGAGCAGGAGTTTCTCGACCGCTGCTTCCAGGAGATGCTGGAGGAAGAAGACCAGGACTGGTTCATTCCATCGCGCGACCTGCCCCAGGGCATGGGGCAGCTGCAGCAGCAGCTGAACGGGCTCTCCGTTGGTGACGGCCACAGTTCAGAGGACATTCTGGTAAGGACCTCGGAGGACACGCTGCGAGGTCTGGCGAAGAGCAGAGGACTTGTCCTGGGAAGCAGGGGGCATTTCCATGGGGGGTTTCCTTACTGGCAGTGGGGTGTTCGTGCAGGAGCTGGTGCTAATGCACCGGTGACGATGCATTTTGGAGTTTTCTGCAAGGATACTCATTGTAGCCGCATATCCTAAAGACAAAAGTATCCAGCTTTGCAGAACTTGCTCCCCAGAAGCCGCGGAAACGGGGCTGCCCCTTGCATGTGAGCTGGGCTCTGGTCCCAGAGCAAGCAGGGACCTTTCTTCCCTTTTGGGTAGAGCTGGGGTGTCCTGGCAGGCTGGAGAGGTACGGGAGGACCAGCCAGGTGTGCTCCAGGCGTGCTGAGTGCCCCGAGCCTATATAGATGTGTGGAGTGGTGAAAACCTGCTGGGTGGCTGGAAGAGCAGCAGTGTTAAGGCAATGCCTGTTTTCATCCCTGAAAGCAGGAATACGTGGCAGGGCTGTATGGCCCAGCACGGTGGGGGGGTTGTTCTGGCCCAGCCCTGCTGACTGTGCTCAGGCTGAGCTCTTTTACCTCCCTGCTTTACCATGGGTGGGGATAAAACAGCCACTTGCACCTCGCAGCACATCTACCAGCAGCCCTGTGCCAAAGGAAGAACAGGGAGAGACAGAGACAGCAGATTCTCCTGTGTTCTCCCCCCGAAAAACCCAGCCTGGGAGTAGCTGCTTTCGAGCTGGCACTTGTTCAGCAGCATCTCGAGTGCTGCGGGTGCCTGCAAGGACACGAGGGCCAGGGCAGCCGCTTTGCACGCGTGAACATCCATGACGGCATCCTCGGCAAGCGGCTGCTGGGACGGGGCACCTTCGGGGTGTGGGTCCGTGGAGCGATGCTTGGCAGGGGGTGCCGGTATTTGGACCATTGATGGGCCCTCCTCCCTCTTCTCTTCCAGAGCAAAAGCAACTTGAATCCAGATGCCAAGGAGTTTGTGCCCGGCGTGAAGTACTGACCGTCAAGACAGGCTTTGGAAAGACTGTGTCCCTGCTCCGGGGGAAGGGGGCGGGGGGGAAGGAGGGAGGGGATCGGCCCCCGGCTGGACTCTGCGCCGTAGTGGAGTTGCTGCAACGTGGCGAAATCTTGCTCTACGCTTCAAGTACCTTTTTTTCCTTTTTTTTTTTCTTTTTTTTTTTTTAACTCTTCCTTTGTATCATCTATCACCTTTTTTTGGCAGTTTTTGCTTTCTAGGACTTGCAGCCCTTAGGTCTGCCCTGGAGTCCAGCACTCCCCCTGCTCCAGAGGCCCACTTCAATGCGTGCTTCAAACCTGCTAGTGGAAAAGTCATGTTTTCTTGTTTAAGTAGAATTTATAGGGATCTCCCTGCCCGCCTGCTCCCTCCCCAGAGGCAGCGGGCCTGGGCCAGGAGCCACGCTGGCTTTCCCTGTTTCCGTTAAAGAGGATTCCTTTCGCTAAAGGAAAAGTGAAGTGTAACAAGACTGTAAACCCTAAATTCCTCCAAGCAGCAGCCTGCCCCGGCTCTCCGGTAGGTGCTGAACACTAACTCATACAGTTCTCTGCTGGTCGATCAGAGTCCTGCCTGCTTAATCAGTTGCGGGAGCTCTTAGGGGAGACAAGACCCATCAGACATCACCCCAGCTGTCCTTCCCAAGGGAAGGGCTGCTCCTACAAAACACATCTTCTCCTTAAAGAATTTTTTCCCCCAGCTCTTGAGCTTATCTAGCACTATGGGCTGTGGCTCTGAAGCATCTGTACCTTCATTTCTCATTGAAATAAATCCAAGAAAAACTGATCAGAGCCCGTTCTCAGCAGAGTGGAGCGGTGGGGAGCTGGTGTCAAGCAGCATCCCTTGGAGAAGGATCCTCTGGCAAGATGAGTCTGAGCCCTCAGGAGCACCCACAGACGTAGACAGAGAAGCTGATGGGCAGCGTCTTCGTCCTGGTCCCCGCGGTGCCCTTTGCTGAGGCTCTGGAGGCGGGTGGCGTTCGAGGCAATGCCGCTGGAGCGGCTGTCGGTGAGCAGCATCCGTGCCTGTCGGGTGAACTTGCTCTTGGGGACCTCCTTCCCCATCAGCAGGAGCTGGCCGGGCTTCAGCTCCCCGAACCACAGCCCTGGGTGCTTCTGGTATTTTAAATCACGTGCTTAGTGGGCTCCTTTGGAGAGCCGGGGTCAGAAATCTGTATCCAGAGGAAGCAGGAGCTTCTCGGTGAGGGGCGTAGCCTAACGATTAAAATAGTTACTGGCTCTTAGTAACTTGGGGGCGAGTTCTTGCTCATCCATGTAAATCTCACCTCCCGGCTGCAGTTATTTCCAGTATTCCCTTGACTTAAACGGAGTAGTTAATGGAGGGGGCTTACGGATCCCTGCGGGGTTTGCAGAGATGGAAGCTAATGGCCACTCAATAGCCGAGGGCTTGCTCCGTCTTCATTAGCTCAGCACAGCAAAGCCGGTGGCCGCAGCTCCTGCCGCCGGCGCCCATCAGCGAGCTCAGCGGGAGGGCCCGGGGTTATTGGACCACAAACACTAATGGCGAGCGGAGGTTTGAGCTGATTTAACTTGGCTGCTCTCTGTATGGTCTGCTCCGTAACTCAACAAATCTCCCGTCTCTGGCTGCAGGTCTTAAAACCAGCACTAAACCCTGACACTACCGCAGCTGGAGCCGGCAGCCTGTTGAAGGTGCCCATCTAAGTAGGTGCCCATCTTAGCTATTGCTGCCCAGAGGTATTGGTCGGTTTGGGTTGAGTTCTCATGTCTCCCGGTACAACCTTCAGCGCCTGTGTGGTCGCCTCTGGCTGCCGGAGGCTCCCTCCGCTCCGGGGCCGGAGCTCAGGCTGTGCCCGGGCCTTTGTAGGACGTGATCCGGGGCGCGGGGAAGGGCAGCTGTACGCTGGGCAAACTTCTTTTGTAGTGGTAGCGCAGTTTTTTCCCCCCTACCCTTTCTCTGGTTTCTATTTGATTTCTTACCAAAAAAAACCACCCCCACCCTCTGACGTGCTGTAAATTTCAGACGATGCGTTATTAAAAATAAACTTTTTTTGGAACTGAGCAGTGCAGAAGTCTTGCCTGGAGAAGGGGTAAGCTCTCCATTCAACACCAGCTCCTCTGATGTCTCAGTCCCGGCAGGAAGCTCCTGGAGGATTTTCCTCCTTCACCCCCACAATGGTACCGTTCCCTCCCCTGGGCTCGGCTGCGGGGCCATGGGAGCGCTGGCTTCCAGCATCCTCTGCCAGAGGCTGGGGCTCCCACGGAGCCGGCTGGAGGCTGAAACGGCTCCGGTTTATGCCTGGTCAGGAACTTGGCACCGAGAAAATAAAATTAAAAATAAAAAAAAAAAATTGAAAGCGAGGGGAGAAGATTCCCAGCATCGAGGCCACTGCCTCTTCTGCTGCTTCTTCCCCCAGCTGGACACGGGGTATTGCAAACCGCAGTCCCCGGCCCCATGGCTTCATCCTGCCGCTGGATGAGGACGTTGCTGTGCGGAGGAGCAGCCCCCTGAGTGCTGGACCCCGTCCCTGCCTGCACCAGCAGGCTCAGCCTCCGGGCAGCACCCCGTCCCCGGCCGCTGCGGCCCGCGCTCCTCGGGCACCGAAACAGGAACCTTCAAGGGCCGTTTTTCCTCATTTTCCAGCAGCCCCACTACAGCTCGGAGCTCTCCCCACCCAGCAAGGCCACGTCAGGGCCGGTTCCTCTCCCCGTGGCCGCCGAGCCATGCACCCGGCCCCACGCTGCCCCATCGCCCCCGTGCCGGCCCCCAGCCCATTTCCCTTTCAGGCGGTGCAACCTTTTTATTGCCAAATTACAAAACTCATTTGTCCAACCCCCCACCGCCGCATGTGGAGGGTCCCTCCGTCCCGGGGGGCCGTGGGGTGGGAGCCGGGAGGGGGACACAGCTAGAAGACGTGGGTGTAGAAGACATCCACGTTGCTGGCATAGTCCAAGGGCAGAGCTTGGCCGATGCTCCTGGCGCCCAAGCGGGCCCCCCCCAGCGCCGAGGAGCGCTTCAGCTTCAGGAGGCTGAACTGGGAGAAGACGTGGCCGGGGGCCTCCTCCCGCGCCTGCGCCAGCACGCGGATGAATCCTGGGGACACACACACACAGGGTCAGGGTTATGGGGGACCGCAGGACCCCCCCAGCAGCCCCCATCCCTCTGCTCACCCGCCTGCATCCTCTCCCAGCTGTTCCAGACGGAGCCCACGCAGACGATGGGCAGCCCCAGCTCCCCCAGGAACAGGCTCTGGGTGTGGGGGGCAGCGGGTGAGAGTGGCACCGGGACCCCCCCACCACCCCGTGCACCCCCCGTCCCCGTCGGCTCTCACCCTGTTGATTTTGGGCAGCACGGCGACGACGTGGCGAGCCAGGACCTCGCCCGCCTTGTTGAAGATGTGGCAGCAGAGCGGGTCCCCAGCCTGGGCGCCTGGGTACAGGGTGGGGGGGAGTGGGACGGGGACCTGGGACCCCCCCCTCACCCCTGCACCCGCTGGGGCTTGCACCCAGCTCCCGCAAGCCAGGCTGGGCTGTGCGGGGGGGAGCAGCACGTCCGTCCCCCCCTCGACAAGGGCGGAGGGTGCTCGGGGCGCAGGGTGCGTCGGGGGCAGAGATCGGGTCCGGGGAGCCGTCACGGGGAGGGACGGCAAAGGGGTGAGAGTCCCCAGGCAGGGAGCTGGGGTGGCAGGGACCGGCAGCCCCAATCACCCCAGGGACGGGCTGCCCCCCTGTACGGCCCCTTCCCCCTGCCCCCCCCTGGGGAAGGGGCTTCCCTACCCTCCGCCAGCTTCTGGCAAAACCCCGCAAACTTGGACTTCTC
>WAAD01019615.1:0-10014 GCA_013389945.1 Fregata magnificens
ACCTTAATGATTCTATGATTCTATGATACTATGAATTAAGAAGCTGGCAGCTGTACATTGATGGCTGAGTGTCTGCTATTACATTGTTGATACCCGGTCAGAAATTGAGGCTGTGAAATGTTAATTGGCTTGCTAGGAAGTGGGTGAGCATTGTGGCTTAGTTGATTAAGATGGTGCAACATTAAAAAGTGTCAGATGGAGAGGTTAGTTAGACAGATCTGTGTTTAATCATCTAGACATTACTGTTTCTGAAATGGTAATTCAGCTTCTTTCATAAAATTTTCAATAATTAGTTAGAATAACTTTTAATTAATGTTTTTTCAGCCTGCAATATACTAAATTTATTGTTTCCAAGATATTACAGTAAACATTAGAAGTCATAGCAACCATTTTATGCAAAACAATTTTTTAAGGAATTTTATGCTAACTTCATAACACCTTCACCATTTTAATCCACATGTCACCCAGAACTAAGGATATTTTTCAAATGCAGCTATTTATGCAAAGAAGTAATAGTACCTTGAATTTGTTGCAATTAATTTTGTATGTGTTGCTTCTACTTACTTCAACAGGTGACTGAGCTAGAGTGTGTGAGCAATCAAGCCAATGCAGTCCACACACATAAAACAGAATTAAACCAAACAATACAGGAGTTAGAGTCTACACTGAAGAAAAAAGAAGAGGTATTTGCTAACATTTATTCTTGGCTTTTCTGTTACGTCATTTCTAAAGGCTTTCAATATTAAACTTGCAATGGCTGGTAAATACAGTATTATTTCCTATATATGTTACGAAGTAAAATCCATTTTTTCAGCTTCTTTGAAATGATTAATATTTTTCTGTGTATATAATTACATCAGTCCAATATAGAGCTGGGTGTCTGAACAACAAAAAAATGTATCATTTTTTCATGTTTGCTTTTACAGAGTATCTCTCTTTGCAAAAGTAAGTCTGCATTGAGGCATATGTAGTTTCTACAGAGCAGTCATCACACTGATGCAGTCCAACTTCACTAAGAAGGGAAGCAGTCATAAGCACGCTTTCCTTTTTCTGGAGAGTAGGGTTTGGAGCAAGTAATAGATCAATGTATTTTTCAGGCCAATCTGGTTTTCAGGCTATGTTAATATAGCTGACTTTTATGATCCCTAAGATCAGCCCTTTCCTTAAACACATGCCAAACCCCCAGCCTATAACTTGATGATATTTATTGTGCCATCTGCCTTGGGCTAGACCAGCAGCAGGAAAATACAAGGAATTGGAGTAACACCTGCACTGGCACGGGTCCTAGAGGAAAGCAGATTTGTGCCACAGAATGATCAAGAATCGTCCCTTTATGGATGGGAAAAAGGAGGTGGAAGGAGCCATGTATGAAGGATTGTTTGCCCCGTGTAAGACCAGATCCCTTGAGTCCTCCGTGACAGACACAGTGGGCACTGGTGTGCATGTTTGGAGGGGCAGTGTATCTTGCAGGGTCTTGCCTCTAGTGTGGCTGTTGTTAGGTGTTTCCAAGGAGGATGCATGAGAGGCACAGTAGTTACAGAATATCCTCCCAAAATGGAACAAAGCCTTTTCCAAACCCCCTCATACTTAAGAGATTAGCCTCAGGTTGGTAATGTTTCCCATTTTGGTACCCATGCACTTTTGAATTATGCTGAGCTGTTGGATGCAAAGAGATCTTTCTGAAAGGAGTTCTGGGAGGTGACTATGCCCTTCTAGGGAAAAGTATTTATTGGTTTTAAGTTTGATACCTTTTAGTTTCATTAACTGTTTCTATTCTTGTCTTCTGAAAGTAAGCTAAGAAAAGGTTTCTCTTCCATTCATTATTTTATCTATATTTGTTATTTTTATACCTTATTACTTTCTTCTTGCTAAATTAAAGATACCATTTCTTTTAGACTCTTTTTACAGAAATCAATGGTCAAAGCAGGCAATTTTTTGATGCTTAGCCCTGCTGCTAGTAACATAATAAGCAGCTCACAGATGAAAATTGGATTTTTCTCTTGAAAAAATGGAGGATAGTTTATAATAGAATTTAAAGTATAAAATTGTTTCTCTAATTACAAGGACTCTTAATTTTCTAGAAACACATTACTTCAGATCTCGTGTGTGGGAGAGAAAGACTTGGACTTTTATAGCAAAGAAAATGCTTATCTGTATTGTTGTTTATTCACAATAGAATTGCTGTTTTGGGACTGTGATTCAGGAATATTGGGAGCAGGGCTTAAAATTCATGTGCTATGATGGGCAGTAGCTAACTGCCAGTTTTGATATCATTGCAATGGCTTGCTCAGGAGAAGAAGCAGCAGCCAGCTTACCTGTACTGAGGCCAAGCCAGGTAACATGTCGCTAGCGAGGTTGTTTCTTCTCCCTTAGGAAATAGAAAGATTGAAACAAGAAATCGACAGTGCCAGAGAGCTCCAGGCACAGAGGGATTCTTTGACCCAGAAGTTACAGGTGAGCTATAGTGCATCATCTTAATTTAGACAGAAGGGAAAAATGATCATCAAGTGAGCAGTTCACATCAGCAACTTGTGCTATA
This sequence comes from Fregata magnificens, assembly GCA_013389945.1. Taxonomy (NCBI): domain Eukaryota; kingdom Metazoa; phylum Chordata; class Aves; order Suliformes; family Fregatidae; genus Fregata; species Fregata magnificens. Next base: position 2,540 of record WAAD01019615.1, read on the forward strand.
TTCACTGAAGGTGCCAGATAAATATGTAAGTTACATTGTGTTGCGAGGTGGTGGGTCAGGATGTTCCTTGGTATTTGTACCAAAATTTCTACCTGCTGTAAATCATAGAATCATAGAATCATAGAATCATTAAGGTTGGAAAAGACCTCTAAGATCATCAAGTCCAACCATCAACTAACACCACCATGACTCCTAAACTAGGCCCTNCGCTCCAGCACCTCAGTGTCCTTCTTGTACTGAGGGGCCCAAAACTGAACACAGTACTCGAGGTGCGGCCTCACCAGTGCTGAGTACAGGGGCACGATCACTTCCCTACTCCTGCTGGTCACACTATTCCTGATACAAGCCAGGATGCTATTGGCCTTCTTGGCCACCTGGGCACACTGCCGGCTCATGTTCAGCCGGCTGTCAACCAGCACCCCCAGGTCCTTTTCCATTTCGTTATTTTTTCCTAAGGGAACAGACCCAAATTTCATTTACAAGTCCACAGAATATGCTCAGGCTAGCAGATGTGCTTCATTGATACATGTTCTAGGCAATTCTGGTCTCATTTTCACTGCAGTGTCTTCCCATAGGTCTTGTGTGCCACTGAACTGTCAGGCTGTGTATCATCATGTTGGGATGAGTTTGTATTCAGCTTTTAAATGTACTTTGAGAAAGTAAAGGTTAAAGCATTCTTGTGTAGTATAGACTTCAAAAACACACTCTGACATTTTCTTGGAATTAGAATCATTGTGTTTTTCTTGGTTTTTCTGGGTTGTTTCTTTACTGTGCGTAAAGCCAGATACCTCAGCCTACTGGAAGCAGTATGCCCTCAGTATACCCTAACTTGCTACATCTGAGCTCCTGTCCTTCTGTCACTGGGCTGACCAGCCAGCACAGACATGCCTCCCTTGTGAAACCTGTCTTCTGAATGAGGCTGACCCAAAGCTTAGTTGGGTTTAAACTCTGAATTCAGACTTCAGAGTTTTGATAGGACTGGAAACTCAAGCATTAAATAGCTTCAAATCCAAAGTGCTGAAAGGTGACCCTCGCTGTTCTGCGTCTTGACCTAAATCGCGCTGAAAACAAGCCCTGTCAGATTATCCACAGCTTAAAAATCGTTAAGCAGATATTCTTTGAAATGCATTACGTGAATTGGAACTTCCTTGAATCTCATTTTAACCTACAGAATAAACCACATAAGAACAAAATTAGTTTATTCATTTTTCCCCATTGTTAAGTCAAATTATTTGGGAAAAGTATGTTATTACAGTGTTTCTTTAAAGACTTTTTTGAATACACCTGAGCTTACCTATTCCACTATTCCAAAAATTGTTGCTGGCTTTAGACTAAGCATGGGAGTTTTCAGCTGAAAAGGAACTTATCTGAGAGACTCAAAAGGAAGATTATAATGAAAGTTGTAAATTGTTCTAGCAGTAGCATATGCAATAATTTCAGTGTAAGATCACATGAAAGGCAATAATGAGCCAAGAACTAGATGTCCTTAGAATTATGAGACTAGTAAGAGATGAAAGATGTTTTAGAATTAGAAAATGCTAAGGTTTTAATAAAAATTATACTTTATAAACTCAGTAGCTTCCTTTTGGTATATTTATATCTTTAGTGACCAAATGGATATATTATGTATATATTTCCATATGTCACATTGTAGGCGATCAGTTTCTGAAAATGGTTCTATATGATTCTATTCAAATAAATTTAAAGCTTTCTTAGGATCCAAGTTAAAAGTTGCCTTTCTTCAGCTTAAAGCTTATTACTGACCTGATGCAGCCCATCTAAAAGATCTTGAATCTTTGCTTTGCTATAATCTTCCTGCTTTGATAATACTAGCTTTCTCTGAGCCACTTCACCCTACATCTGTGATGTCGGTGAAATGGTGTTTTCTTCTGTAGCCCAGACTAACCATCTCACATCTGTTCACTTACTTGACTTATCATCTGTTTTCAGGGTGATTGTCTCCAGGGTCCATAGATGTTCATCTTGCTCTTTTTTCTTCTGCTTTATTTTTTCCATCTTGTGTTTGCAAATGGATTATGTAACTCTAAAATATTTTGGAATATAGCCTGTATAAAAAACTCTATGCAAAGAAATTATTATTTCAAGGTGTATTACATTTCTGACACACTCATATCAGGGAATGAATTAGAAATCCATCATTGGCAAATTCCAGTGAAGAGCAATATGTTATCACTGTGAAGGGTAAGTATCAGGGCCCTTGTTACTTAATAATTTAATTAGCAATGTAGAGAAGACCTATCAATGAGTCATGATCAGTGTGACTCTCACAGTAAGTCAGGATATCTTTATTACTGTGGCTGATTCCTAAATATAGCTGTTGTGTATGGTTTGAATATTTTATTTGGATCCTTGCACTGAATTCCACAAAAGATTATTACAGTGCAAACAACAAACATAACTTGTTAATAATTTATTTCTTTTCTAAAAGAAAACAATGTATGACAAATGATTGTGTCCGCTGTAAGAAAAGCTTGAAAAAACAGTGTAAAAAAACCCTTGTAAAGGGCCTGAATGTATCAGAAGAGTTAGTTTATTATTAGATTAGATTATTATAGAATAGATTATATCACATGGACACCTCTCCATTTCTTCCCATCAAGAAGCAACAGTTTTGAGGTACACTGACTTGTAATAGGAAACTGCACATGAGCTGGACATGAACTTGTAATGCAATACTATTGCAAAAATCAATAATACTAATCTAGGGTAAATATATGTAAGGATCAAATGTAAAATTTGGGAAGAAGTGTTTTCCAGAAATTAAAAGCAACAGCTCATGGCATATTTCAGTTAGTTCTACTTCCCATAAGTCATTAAATATGTTAAGCACAGGTTAGGGAAAATAAAACAGAAGGAAGTATGGGAGAAAGTATATCTGAGGAAGTGTTTGGGGAAGCTAAATGTGTATGGATTAGGAAAGAGATATCAAGAATGGAATATAAATAAAGTACACAAGCTGGAAGTTTAAACAAAAGAAGGGAACTCTTCTGGTTTGAAGAGATACAGGGCAAGGACTAGCAATGGAGAGTTAAAGGGAAACACCTTATGAAGTTCCTACATCTAACATAAAGCTTTTGGTTTTACCTGGGTGCTTCCACCTAACAGCTCACAACAGAACAATTCCTCAGTTTAAGAGCATCTGAGGAGGGCCTGAAAGATGATGTTCAGTGCTAGATACAGGCCAATGGGCTGCTCTTCAGGCCCAGATGTCATGAAATAAAACCATATACATATCCATGGATTTGTTCCAAAGAGATCCCTTTCATCACTGGCTTGCCTACTTACAAAAATTAATTATCTCTGGGGTAAGAGCAGTGGCAAGGAGACTTCCTAGAGCACACACATTTGGTGAGTAGAAGAGGAGCAGTGACAGGAGAAGCAGGAAGCGTGAGCAAACGTGGAAAAACAGCAATCGGTTTTGTGTGAGCTAAAGAAAGGACTGTGTCATTCCTGCAGAGCTGAGAGGACCCTTTTCTTCCTGTACTGCAGTCACTCAGCCTCAGAGGGTCTTGAACCCGTGCAGTCATTACACTGGGTAGTGCTTGTCAGTACTGTTTGGAGTGCAGGAGTAGAGTCAATGAAGGAGAGTCTACAGAGTGTATGGACTGGGTTATAATCAGTTAGCTTGTTCGTTTATAGCAACGGTGGGGTAGTTAATCCTTACATAAGCATGTATGTATTTTAATTTATATTGTTTCTACAAATACTTTTTTCAGTTAGCTTCCTTTAATGCTTTGGCAACTATATTATTCAGTGTTAAACAGATTAAACTAATTCTTCTCTTGGTCCTGGCAGCAAGGGGTAATTCCTGCTCTCAGCTGTGCTGTTCAAGACCAGTGGCCAAAATTCTGTAATTTTTAACTTGCTCATTTACATTCCATTTACAAACATTCCATTTACAAACATTCATTTACAAACATTCCATTTCAGCTTGGATGTAACCCTTGGCTGCACAAGCAACCACAGCTATGAGGAGATCAGGTCCCCAAGGCTCTGCCTTCTCCACCTGCACTGCTGCTGAGGGTCCCAGAGCTCTCCCCCCCCGGCCACATCATCCCATCCCTCCTCTGGCCAGGGGTGCAGCGGACGATCAGTGCTGCCATCACACCCCTCACAGATGGAAAGGCCACAGACTTTGACACAAAGCTGCCATTTTATACCTGTTACTCTTGACTGCACAAATACATATTCTGTATGGCTCAGGTTGTTTCTTATGGTTAGCTGAGATCTCTCCAACGTAAACATGAATGTATTTGTTAGCTTTGAGGGAGACAGAAGAATCATAACAAAAACAGCAGGAGAGCAGGAGGGCAGAAAGAAAGCTCATGCTGGGAGGAATGACTGCTGCCAAATCGCCCGCCCTATGGCTGTGTGAAACTAGTTGTAAAAACTCAGAGCAGGCCCATTAAAGCTTTGTGACACAAAGCCACTGTAAAGGCAAGCAGTGTTTAAAAAATGTTAATGTGTGTAAATACGAATTTACTATGCACTTTTCCAGAGAATGGCTGCGCAGGGTGTATGGTGTACTAAATGCACTGTCCCTGTGCTACCTTTGAGAGTGTTTTTCATAACTGAAATTATGAAATTCAGCATGAACTTATGAGACATGCAATGAATGAGACAAATAACAATATGTTATTCCAAACCCACGTGACTGCTACATTAGTAATTTGATAAAAGAGAGGGCATCCGGTTCGCACAAAGCAGAGCAGCTGTGACCTCCCTACTGTCATGCACAAGCCAGAGCTGTGAGGGGTCCCAGCAGACAGCGCTCCCCTTCCGCTGGCTGGCACGAGGGGGCTTCTCTTCCTTGTGAATGAGAGCTGAGCTTGCTCAGGGTCAGATCCCCTCAGCTACGTGTAATGTGCTGCTGCTTCATCTTTCCACCCACTATACGGGAACAGCTTGTCTGTACAGCACTGGTGGCTTGCGCGCTTTCCCTGCTCCCACAGCTGCACTACTGCAGAGCTTGCAGGTGGGAGCTCTGGGGCACAGTGCAACGAGACAAGACATTCAGCTTGCACTTGCTGGTTTAAATTTGTTACAATCAATTTCACCTTGACATCAGTCTTGCTAGTTTATGTTTCTGTCTTAATTTTCAGGGTGAAAAGGCCTATAATGTGGGACAGGAGTAAGGTAGTACTCCTCCATCCATAAAGCAGTATTCTGGATGAACTTCTATATGAGACAATTTAATGGAGACTGTGTACTTGAGCAATTCATATAGTCTAAATAAGGGAATACTTGAACTTAAGTAAACCTTTGAGAAGCTGTTTTCAGTAGGTGGCATATTTCTGAATGATAGAAACGATAACTTACCTGAATATCACATCCATTGTTCACTGACTAAATTTTATCCCTGTCCAAAAGTTTCTGTCCTTCAGATGAATTACTGAAAAAAATGGAGGAAATGATAGTACATATGCAATCCTAATAACAATTTGGGTTCTGGTTTTGGCTTAGTGGAAACTCTAAAGGGTCACAAATTGTTTCGAAAACCAGTTGACAAAAATAGCACACGAATACCAGCAGGTGGTTAGACTGCTTTCTGTTTGCAGACAACACATTAACGTTATGTATTTTCTCTGAAGGAAGTAGAAATTCGAAACAAAGACCTGGAAGGCCAGCTGTCTGATCTAGAGCAACGTCTGGAGAAAAGTCAGAATGAGCAAGAAGCTTTTCGCAATAACTTGAAGACACTTTTAGAAATTCTTGACGGAAAAATATTTGAACTAACAGAGTTACGAGATAACTTGGCCAAGCTAATAGAATGCAGCTAAAGAAAATGGGATTTCAGTGCCAATCAGCTTAAAGATGCACTGTCTCTCTTCATAGGACTGTGTTGGGCTCTACATCAAAGTTGCACAAAATTAGAAAATGCTCCTCTGAGAGGGCTTGTGTTAAATTTGAGTTGTATTTCAATGTAAAATTTAGAACTCAGCTTGTAGCTAGTTGAAGAAAAAAACAACAAACAACTTGAATTACAAATTACCTCCTTGTACATTATTGGCCATAGATAACTTGAAAGATATTAACAGTAACTGAATGCAAACCTTTTCTAATTATCAGTGATGGAAGAATTAGCAGTGTCCCAGGTCACATCCCCTTTTTGTGATAGATACAATATAGGTTATCTGCTGTTTTATTTAAGATATTTAATTGCTGTGTTTTGTGCAAGAACTTAGTGATGACAGCCCTGTATTTTGTTGTTCTTAATAATTTCTCAGGATACTTTCCACTGTGCAGCAGCAGTGCCGTTACCGATTTATTCTTGCCAGGAGTGAGAGTTGCATCTTTAATTGAAACAAAGTTACTATAACTGCTTGTATAAAGATCTTCCTTTTGGGATTTTTTTCAGTTAGTTGGTTGGGTTTTTTTGGGTTTTTTATATATATATGTACTGGAAGATACCGTATTTCTTTATGGAGCTTACTCTGGTGTTCTACAATATTGTCCAATGTAAAGTTTACTTTTTCATATGAATTCCATGTAATTACAGTGAGATACTATCTTCCACTTAACTATATTTTGAAGCCAACCAATGACGGCAGGTGAGTCCCCCAGGAAAAAAAAAAAAAAAAACAAAAAACCCCTGAGAATTTTAAATGTAAAATTTGACATGCACAGAAATAGCCAGTTGTTTATTTCTGGCCATGATACATATATCGACTATCTATGTTCAATTAACTGTTAACCTGTTCTGCAGGAGACTTTTTCAGAATGTCACATGAATTTCAGGTTTTGTGAAAAATGGCTTATGGAGAGCATTGTTTATTACAGATTGCATTAAGGGCATAGAGCTATTGCAAGGGATTACTTGTACACTGAACTTTTCCAGCCAAGAAAGCTGTTTCTAGAAGTTTTGTTGTCATTACAAATTGAAATGGAGACATGTTTACTCTTTTATGGGTCTTCATATCACATCTTTACTGAAACTGCACCAGGCAATATTCTGAACTGTTAACTAAATGTTTAAAAACAGGAAATCTAATTCAATTATCCTCAGTGAGCAGGTTTTAAAGTTGTTTTGATGTAATTTTAACAGACTTCTGACAAACACGCATTTCTTTATATAACAGATTTATTTAAAAAAAAAAAAAACAAACCTCTTTGAAAGGTTAGCCAAGTGTCATGTGTCTTGCATCAAAGTACATTCTTGCCATAAATTGCTTGTAATGTTGAAGAGGGCTTTTTTAAAATGTATGAATGAGTGTCAGACTTCAGAGTCAAAAGATGCACGGACCTTTGTTTGCTCCCCAAATTAATTTGAATGTTAAACATGAAATCTAGCTGCTTATTAAATGTGTACAACACAATTTTAGAGACTGCTATTCAAAACTAGAAAAGATAAGTTTGTTTTTATGCATGTACTGTGTGTATGTACCATATAATACACACAGGTTCTCATTTATATCAGAAATACATGCTTTATTTCTAAAATACTGGGTTTTTTT
>WAAD01019617.1:0-41164 GCA_013389945.1 Fregata magnificens
CGGCTGCCTGCAGCGGCTCTGCCCGCAGCGGCTCTGCCCGCGGCTCCCTGCAGGAGCTGGTAACTGCGTGACTGGCTGTCGCCGCTCTGTCTCCTCCGCACCCTGCGGTGCTGCCAGCCGCTGGATAGCCCAGCCGGGGCGGGCAGGAGGGCAGGCAGGCAGGCAGGCAGGCAGGCAGGCAGCAAGCAGGCAGGAGCACGTTGACTCGCAGGCGAGCGTGCCGTGGGGTGGGAGCTCCAGGGGCGAGAGAGGACGCCATGCTCTTTCTCTAGGGCCAAGTTTGCCCTGGGGGAGTCCCGGTACAGGCAGAGCTGGCGGGGGGCGGGCAGGCAGCGCCGGGAGCAAGGAAATCCTGGCCTCTCCTGCATGCAGCAAACCCTGGCTTCCTCGCACCTCGAAACTCACTTCCTTGGCAAATGTTCCCTCAGCAGGTCCCAAGGTGCTGGGAGGAGAACCGGTGGTGGGACAATGACACTGCTGCACTGATGTCCCTGGTGGCTCCTCAGGCATTGACCCCTCGGACGAAATGGACAGGAGGTCTCGTGCCAAAGCCCCTCACGCTCCCCCTGCCCACTGTGTCCGTGAGGCAGGAGGAGTGGGATTTCTAGCGCTTTGAGCTTTGGGGAAGCAAGCTGTGTCTCGCTGCGCATTAACTGCTTATTCCTGGTTCTACTGCGATAGGATGTGACTGGACACCAGCCGTGTTGTGTCCATCATGTCACTTTCCATCAGCCGCCATGTAATTGGATGTGAAGGATGCAGCTCCTGTGCTGCCCCTGCCTCCTCACCGCTGGCCGGGGACATCAAAGGCAGACCCAATTCCTGTCCCCTCTTTTATGTGGCAGGGGGTAGGCAAGACCACCGCTCCCCATTCCAGACTGGTGGGTACCCAGCTGTTACAACGAAGGCCCCGGTGTCTGGCTATCCACACCATTCCAGATTTGCAAAGCCAAAGAGGTGGAAATCAAGATCTACCTCCTTCTCCAGCTGTATGGGAGACGGTGATCTGGGACAGTTTCCAGTTCCTCATCTAAAACACTTCCTACCCTATGCTTTGAGCCTTTGATTTGGGTTGTGTTTGCTAGCCAGTGCTAGCTGGGGACAGCGTGACACCTTCCATACTGGCATCTTTGAGTGATCCCATCCCTATCTGCATTCTCGCTGTTCTCAAAGAAGGGGGTGGTGAAGGTCAACCAACCCCCATATGCATTTGTTACTCTTTGTGACCAGCTGCTCCCAGCCTGAGGATGCCACCATGGCCACCATGGAGAGAGGACACCCGTCGCTCTCTGCAGAGAGAAGGGCATCTGCCTGGTGCTTCTCACCGTTGTTCTCTGCTTGTGGCAGAGCTCCCTGGGCCTCCTTCAGCAGGAAAGGGGGTGAGCTACCTTGATGGCCTTCAGAAATGAAAGATGGACCGGGAATGGAGACCGCAATGAGGTGGCAAAGAGAGGAGATGGGGGATAACTCACCAACGTGTTCTTCTGCAGTCAAGACATGCCCAGCCTGTTTGCACAAGCCCCGCAGCAGGCTCAGGGCTCAGGTGACAGCAGCCAAGGACATGTGCATGCACTGGAGCCGGCTGGCTGCAGCTCGGGCCAACCCTGCCACTCCTGCCTGCGGCTGGGATGGGGGCTGCTGGAGGAGAGGGGATGCCTTAACCAGATACATAGGGCAGGAGAAGACATGTACGGAAAACCGCCCTGATGCCCACGCAGCGGGCAGACACGGTGGCGAACCTCGCTGCTGCTCTTGGAGGTTTTGCTGATCCTTGCCACCAGATGGGGCTGGGTAATGCTGAAGGAAAGCTGCTTTCTCCCTACCCGCCACCATGGCTTGTCCCACGGAGCCGTGTTATGAGTGCCAAGAAATCCACATCTTGCCCAGGGCTCGCTGGAGACTCTGGGAAAGGCTGCTGACACTGCTGACATCTCGAGGTATCACATTCAAAGCATCTTCTCTGTAGAAGCTGCTCCTGTCTCCATACTGCTGCAATGCACGGTTGCTGGAAACCATGTGGGCAGTTTTGCTTCCCCTTCTCTTTTGATTTTGTGCTTCATGTTTGCCAACAGGAATGCCGGAGAAACCGCTCTGCTTCGGGAAGCGTTGAGAGCAAATTTGCTTTGCAGCTGGAAAGATCCGTCTGCCCAGCCAGCCTGACCTCCTGTATTGGTGAAGCAGTGGAAAACAGCAGAGAAATCTCTGAATGAACTGGAGGCTCTGGCTTTCTAACGCTCAGCTCTTGACCGAGCTTTGAGAACTTGGAAATGCCTCGTTGAAACAAATGGGGAGGAAGAAGGATCGAGGAGATGTCAGGGTGGGAAGGGACAGCTGTGCCCCATACCAGGTGTCTCCTACGTACGTAGGACCATGCTCCCTGGGCTGGAGTTTTTGTTTGCTGGAAAAGAAACTCCTGCAGAAAAGGGAGCAAGTGGAGGCTTAGTGCTGCCTTGTGCTGCCTTGCAGAGCACGTCCACTGCCACTCCAGGCCAGCCTGGAGAGCTGGGTGGGCAGAAAACCATTGCTGTCACCTGCGGGGTTAGTCCCTGCAATGCTCTGCCGACGTGGCAGGGCTCAGTGCTGCTCTCTAACCTCTGACCGGTCCCTGCCCAACTTCTTCCTCCAAAATCAGATTTCTTCATCTATTTATTTCCTGGTTTCAACCGTCACATAATTCCCAGCCTGTTGTCTTCTTGGGGACTTGTATCACCTGCAGGTGAGCAGGACAGCTCCTTGTAGGTGCTGCCGGGGAGATGGCCACGCTTCCGGCCCTGTCCTGAGCCTCATCTGGCAGAGGCTGTGGGGCCTATGCCAGGGTCTCCCTTGGCTCCCAGCTCATCATCTCGTTGCCTCCACCACGAGCCCTGGCCCTCAGATGCTGCAGGGTCTTGCCCCCATGGCTCCCCTGGATCTTGCCCCCCTTCACTCCCCCGAACCCTGCCTGCCTGTGACCCTGGGCTCCATAACTACCCCAGGCCCTGGGGCTCCTCAGTGCTGACTCCCACCTCCTCCCCACCCAGCCCCCTGGGGCATTTTCATGACTCCCACCTCTGTCCCAACTCCAAGACCCCATGCTGTGTCCCTGCCCTGGCTCCGTGTCACCCTGATGTAGGCCCGTGGTGACCCGCGGTACCCACAGCACTTCATAAGGGACCCCTCCCTCCATGAGGGATGTTGGTGGACCATCTGCCAGGGCTCTGTGAGCACCAGCAGGTCTTAGAGGCCCCAGCCAACCTCATCCTCTGCTCACAGCTCTGTGGGCTCCATTTAAGCTCAGCCCCAAGCACCTAGGCTCGGTCTTAGGCTGTACCTTTACCTCTGTCCCTCTCTAACCTCCCTGCGCATGGGTGGACCTTGGACCTAAGCTGCAGGTAGCCTTGTCCCCAGTCCCGTCTCCCAGATGGACCTTGGACCTACACTGCAGCCTCGTCTCTTGTTCGGCCTCCATCTCCTGCGGCTCCTGGGCTCCCCTAGGCCGAACCATACTCCTTAGCTCGCCTTGCCCAGGGCTGTCACCGGAGGCTGCCCGTGCTGCCATCGCCTCCTCCCTTGGGTGCTCCTTTAGGGAGGGCACCCATGGCTCATCCTGCCCCCGGCTCTCGTTGCTCTTTGGAAGGGTGCTGGGATGGAAGGGGATTCCGTCGCTCTGCTGAGCACTGAGTCCTGAGCACAGCAAATGCTCAACTACACACTGGACCTGTTTCAATACTAGAGATGAGTTATTTTTTTCCTTTTCAGCTTGAGCATATCCATGGCTTCTGAACTGGACAGAGGGTTTCCTTTCTGCCATCTCTTGCTGTCCTTAAGGCCATCACAGTCAGACTTACGCCGGAGGAGCGTCACCTGTGTCGTCGGCGGCACTGGTTTGTCACAGGATCCAAGAGTGGTGATATTTCCCTATCTCCCTCTCCTGATACCTTGAACAAAAGCTAAAAGATAGAAGGTTCCACTGTGCCTTTTGCAGTGGACATAATTGTTACCTCAAACATATATATTCTTCTTGGACGAAATGGAATAGCGCAGGAGTTATTAGTAGTTAAGAAAGGATTACAGTTAGGAGTAGAAAGTAACGCCTGAGAATTTTAACAAGGTAGTAAATAACACTTAGGCCAGATAAGAGGGTATTAGCAATGAATGCCTCATTAACAAGAACCTTGTGAAAGAATACAGTTCAGTAGAACTTCAAGGGCTGACAGTGGAAACATCCTGCTACAAAGAAGGTTGTGAAGATAAGGGAAGGCCACAAATCAGTCAGCAGTGATAAAAGGGAACTTCGTGGCCCAGAAGGCCCCGAAGCAGGGTAACTGGGGGAAAGGTAATTCCGGCAGGGGGAGATGGCGACCACCGACCCAATTGAGGGACGAAAGGACTACCCCCCCTACTCCTCTTGAGCATGTGCAGTGAATTGAAATCACACTGTAGCTTTAAATTGAAGTGAGAGAAATACAGACCAATGAAGAAGAGGATGCTCAGTCAGGTCAATGATTATGTGTTAGATAGGCCTGGGGTGTTAACTTTGATGTATAAATGTCAAAAATAAACTCCAGTAGGTGTGCATGCTAGGAGGAATTATCCCCCCATGTATCCGGCGCTGTAATAAAAGAATGCCTGCTTTTTAAACTCCAAAATTGAGTCTTAGAGAGTTCTTTCAACCGGCTTTTACGGTATCACTCTCTTCTCCTTTCTTTTCCTTTTCCGTTACAAGTATCCTTAATAAGAACCCCCACCGCCAAGGCTTTTTCATGATTTCAAGTTCAAGTTGCCTTTCCAAGTTCAAGTTACTTCTGTGCTAAAATAAAATGTTAAATTGGTCGTTTGGTGTTGTTTCACCTCAATTTAGTCCGAAGGGGATCATTAGAACCTTGGTCGCTCTCCTCCCTCTTCTCAGGTTGGGACGCAACACTGGCGTAAACCCACAGACGCTGATTTCTGCCTTTTGCTTTGATAGAGACACTCAGCTGAGTTTCACAGTTGGTGAAATCTGGACCCAGGGATGTCCACAGCAATGTTCCCCCTGGCTGCAGAGCAGGCAGCTGATCTCCAGGTGAACTGACTTGTCCAAGTGGGCCAGTTTTGCAGCAGGGGGATTATTTTCTTCTGCCTGGGCTGCTGTCTCTTTCAATATCTGTACACTCAGTTGTCCAGGTTCCCACCACACCCTGCTTTGAGTGCTTGACCAGCATCTCAGCTTCCTTGCCTGCAGGTGAGCCCACATGAACAGGCAGGGACAGCCCCGGTGACATCCTGCATTGTTTACCCACAGGATCGTGTGCTTCAGATAAGCTGCCTGCTGACCCACTTTGATGCCTCGTGCCTTTCCTGCACCAGGTGGGAGGTTGGACTGGAGACCTGCAGAGGTCCCTTCCCACCAAGACCTCCATGAGCCCAGGTACTCATGTCCGTGTACAGTCCGTGATGAGCAATGTAAGGCAGGTGAGCAGGGAGAAAACAGGTATAGCTGTAGGTTTTGCCTCTTGTTCAGTACAGCTCCAGGCACTTGATTTTGGGGCCTGGAGCTCTGGTAGGACATTCACAGCCCCCTCCCTGCTGCATTCAGTAGTGCCAGAGACACCCCTGGAGGGTTCCTGGTTTTTAGGCTTAAAACATGTGCGGTGCCCCAAGCCTCACTCTGCCTTGCAGGAGGTGCCTTATGAAGCCTGTTTGCTTAAAGCTGCTCTAGGTCTTGCTCCATCTCTGACACAAAGTCCACCCCCAGTGGGTGGAAAGAGGTAAATCAGGTGGTTTTTCCCAGAGGAAAGCTGGCAGTAGGTGTAGGACAGCAATGTAGAGCTGCCTTGCAAAGGCACTGGGGTTTGTAGGAGCTGGGGAGGAGAAAGCCAGGAGGAGAGCACTGGGGGCAAAGAGGGGCTGGAGGGCTTTGGCCGAACAAGAGACTGTGTGTATGCTTCCTAAATCTGGGGGTGTCCCATGGGCTCTGGAAACTGCCTTCCCACAGCCCTGCCTGCCACTGAGACACACGACAGCTGGGGAGCCCGTGGTGCTGGCAGCTGGGACACCTTCCTCCTGCAGCTTCCCTTCTCCACTTGATGGAGACGCTGGAGTGCAATTTCCAGGGCTGAGCTGGATCTTTGCCTGCCTTATTAAAAAGCATGGCTAAATTACTGGGTCTCTAGGTACGGTCTAGGAAGGTCACAAACAAATGTATTAACGCACTTCCCATCAAACTGACATCAGCTCTGCTGACCCAGGACATTTTTGATACCATTGGCTGCTTCTGCTTTGCCCCTTGGCAAGAAGCAATCACATTTCATTTCAATAATTTATCCCTGGAATTGGCAAATGGCTTAAAAACCCCCAACATACAATGTGTCTGGGTCTGGCTTTCTATTCTTAACAGTTCTGTCTGCAATGTGCTGGCATGACAGGCAAGTCTTTCCAGTGAGAGGGTAGGAAAAGCTCTGCAGTGGAGTCTGTAGTGCTGTCAGGATGCTGAAGGGGTGACCAGGAAAGGGGATGGGCTGACTCTTGAGGACTATCGCTCCATGCTCCTCTGTACCTGCATGGGAATAAGAGAGCTGTTCCCACAGCGCCAGGAGGTCAAGCTCTGCCCGATCGGTGCTGGAAACTGCTGTTTGACAACAACATTCTAAATGATGAACGGTGAACGGTGAGGCAGCTGTGTTCGGTGATAGGAGTTACTCATCCAGGGGAGGATGGCAGGAAGGGGTCAAAGGGGTCTTACAGGACAGAGCAATAAAACAGCAGGTCGTGTTCAGTGTAGGTTACTGTAAAAGTGATGCAGGTGGGAATATGCAGTCCCACATGGACACATAAAGCACGGGGCTCTGAGCTGAGCCTTACTGCTCAGGAGCGGTGTCTTGTCCCTGAAAATGTAAACTCAGCAAGGATCAAAAAAGGAAAGTGGTGAGAAGAAAACAAAGGACGTCTTCTGGCACCGGTATGAACCCACAGTTTTCTCATCATCATTCTTGTCTCAGAAAGGACACGATGGAAGAGAAGGGCAAACAAGGACAATCAAAGATCCAAATGACCATGTGAGTGGTGGAAGCCAGGCTTTAAAACCAGATCAGAGGAGGTGGGGCTTTGTGCAGTGGTGGTTGGGCTGCGCAACTCATTGCTAAACGGTGCTAAATGTTTACAGGGATTCAAGGGGAGCCTGGAAGAGCATTACTGGGTAGGAACTATGTCTGGCTGAGGAAACCTCCTGGGCTGAAAGTAGTTGGAGGCCAGGAAAGTCCTCAGGGGAAGTATCAAATTTGCTTGCCCCATCCTTAGTCTTCCTGGGGCTTCTGCTCGTGCTGAATGCAGGACAGACTCGCCTCCCACCGTACCACCACTCTGTGCCGTGGCACATAGCTGCCTATACCACCAACGCAACCATGAAAGCACATGGTCGTTTATCATGGTTTCCACCCACTGGGACATAAACAGTCTTGATTTTTAAGACAAACTGTTTATGGTAAAAAACAAACCATGGTTAGATGTGATGTCTCCGTGTCTGTTTTACCAAGTCTGTCCTTTGCATTCATGGTTGCCAGCCTCTCACTCCTGTTTTCACGAAAGCAGCTGAAGGTGACTCTTGGGTGGAAGAGCAAAAGCTTTGGGCACCATTAACACAAGGAAATGCAAAGTGAGAGGCAACAGGCTGGCAGTTCCTGGATGGGGACCAGCAGCGAGATCAGGCTCTGGGCGGTGGGGAGGCTTACTTTGCAAAGCCCCAGAGTCATGGCACGCAGGGGTACCTGCAGGGTTAGGAAAAAGGGGAGGTTTATTCCATGGAGTGGGACAATGAAGGGTTTCATTGCATCTTTCTGCTCAGTTTTTCATTTTTCATTGGTGGCTGCATGCCAAAACATCTCAATGTTGAAACAGAGCAGTAATTCAGGTGCCTCCAGTTCTGCGTTGTCTCTCTGGCTGCGGCTATCGGGCTACGCTGGCCTGGCTGCTCTGGAAGGAGCTGGGGCTGGCACGTGTGCGGCAGGAGGGACAACGCAGCCACCAAGCATGATGCGTGGAGACTGGCAACATGAGCCAGTGGGTGAACGTTACCTTGCAGGCACTGCAGCAGGAGAGGAGCATGGAAACTGCTGAGAAGTGGTCATCTTTTGCACGAAGAAGAGGTGGGCCGTAGGCACGGTGGCTCCCAGGATTTGGTGGCCTGCTGCGCACGGTGGCTAACAGACACAGTGGCCCATAGGCACAGTGAGCTGTGAGCACAGTGACTTTTAGGGCACAGAGGTTCCCTGGGGAACGGTGACCCTCTGGGAACGGTGGCCCATGGGCACAGTAGCTCCCTGGGCAGGGTGGCCTGTGGGCATGGTGTTTCCTGGGCTTTGGTGGCTCCCTGGGGATGGTGGCCCATGGGCACAGTATTTCCCAGGATTTGGTGGCCCCTTGGGGACGGTGGCCCATGGGCACGGTGTTTCCCAGGATTTGGTGGCTCCCTGTGGACGATGACCCTCAGGGCACGGTGGTCCCCGCCCACGGTGACAGCTGTCCCTTGTGCACGGCGGCNTGCCGGTGCTCGGCGCTGCCGGTGCTCGGCGCTGCCGGCAGGATGTACGCCGGGAGGAAGAGAAAGAAGCCGGTGCCGAAGAGGTGGGTGCAGCGGGGGGGGGCGGTGTCGGGCGTGCTCCGGGGAGGGTTTTTCCCCCGGTAACACCCGGGGGCGGCAGCTTGGCAGCCGCTGAGAAGGTGGAAGAAGCTGGGGCAGGTGTGTGGGACCGGGCAGGGTGGCAGAAAACCGGTCTGCGAGAGCCAAACTGGTTATGGGGAACTGCATTAAGCTGCTCTGATGTCAGCGTTAAAGAAGCAAAAGAGATAGGGAGACAGTATGCTTGGGCTACTCTCTGTTTTAATTAGGGTTAATTGGAGCTAGTGGTTTGTAGGCTCTGGCATGCTGGTGAAAAAATAAAAATCCCAATGATTATTGTCCTGCATCCCCAGTGTTCCTGTGAGGAAGCTCATTGGAGAGTTTGAGATGCTCAGCTGTCCTCTGGTTTGAGTTGCAGGCTGGCTCATGTTTCGGTGCCTGCATAAATCAAGCATACAGCAATTACTATTTACCAAAAGATCCCTATTTGTTAATAATTAATTACCATGCTGCTCAATAGCTGTTGCATAATGCCCCCCTGATGTGTCGCTGGAGTTTCCTGGCTCTGGGACCCCTGTGCCTCCCCTCATACCAGCCATGAAGTCACATCAGCCTGTTTACCTCAGGTTACCAGGTGTATAGGAAATAAAAGTGTATATATATTCTGGGGGGAGACACGAGCTGAGCCCAAACTTGGGATGGAGGAGGGAATGTCAATGTTAAAATTGTATGATGAGATGTTAAGCTGAGCCCAAGCCTGGGAGGAAGGAGGGAGCATCAATGTTATAAATTTATGGTGAGAAGGTGAGCCAGAGCCTTTCTTGGGTGTTTATTAGGGTGTCTTAAAGAAGTGTGAAAATGCGAAGGGTAGTTGCTCTGCCTCAAACCTTTCTCCTGCTCACCTCAGGTCAGTGATTCCAGCCCTGTGGTGTGGCTGGTGTGGCCAGACTGAGGGTTTGGACTAGATTTGTGTGACTCAAGGTGCAGAAGAAGGTGTTTCTTCGGAGCAGAAGGGGACCTTGATCCCTGGTACTGCAGGGCCAACCTTGGGAATCAGAAGAGATTATTTTCTTCTGTGACTGGGCAGATCTGGCAGCAGGGTCCTGCTGGGAGAGGCCAGGCAGAGCAGGGCTGGGGGCGGTGGGATGTGTGGCCAGCCCTGTGGGGAGGGGAGGATGGGGTTAGGGAGTTCTCTGGTCCCTCTGCAGTTTGCTCAGGGCTCTTATTAAAAATTAATAAAAATTAGGAGTCAATATATCAGCTCAGGTAACTTCAGCTGTTGTTAATATTCCTTGGTACTTGCCAGCTTGTAAAAGTGATAAACTTCCTGCAGGGTTCCGTGTTCAAAGGGCAGCTGGGGAAAAAACAACATTGCAGCAGCAGCACAGCCTTTGCCCTGCTGGGAGCAGAGCTTTCCCTGTGGCTCTGCTCTGGCCCATCTACACGGGGGCCAGCAGCTTTCCTCAGCAGCTTCACCGTGAACTCTGTGGTAGAGCTGTGCTGAGCTCTGCACTGTATCCATTTCATGAGACTGTGCCACACTAGGGCTCTTGCAAACAGGGTGGGGGCTCAGACCTCTTTAAAATGCCTTTTTCTTGCTTGTTGTGTAGGTGTTGAGCTGCTTCGTTGAATGCCAGGGTTTGGGGTGTTGTGCTGGGGTAGCAGAGCTCCCCGGGACAGCACTGCACTCTGCAGAGACTGCCAGAGCTTCGCCCTGAAAGAGGGGGCAGCTGGGTAGTGGGGATGGAGACAGTCCTAAGGGCAGGGAATTTAAACAGATTTTAAACATCTAGACCAAGCTTCACTGTTTCCTTGAGCAGGGAGAAATGTCATTTCCTGAGGTGCTCACCTGTGCAGATTCTCTGGTGGCTAATAATGTGATTGTGCCTCAAGCCAATGCCTTTCCCTTGCTAAGTGTGTGTGATGGGGGCTGGTGGTTTTCCTGGCCCTGCCTGCTGGCTTGCACAGGGCTCAAAGGAGCTTCATAACTGCCTGGCAGTGAATGAACAGATTTGTCAGTGGTGAGCGCCTGGAAGCTGTTTCCCTGTGGCATCCCTGAGGATGAAGAACTGTGAAGCCTCTGGCCCTGGGAGTTCCTGGGTACAGGGTGCAGCATTTGCCCATGGAAATAGGTTGCCAGAAGAGCTGCCCAGCATCACCAGAGCCCTTTTCCTCTTCGTCATGTCTCCCCTCGAGGGTGGCTGTGAAGCGCCTTGTGTGCTGCAGCTGGGGACATACAGGGACAGAGATGTTGGGGTGTCCTCCTTTAGCCTTCTGGTGCTTCGCTGCTGGGTGTCTCACCCATGTGTCTCAGCTAGAGCACTTTCAGTACGTGGCCAGACTATCCAAGAGACCCTGTTACACCTCTGCATTTTACCTACTCTCATAAAGAGCAGCACTCCTTGCTCATCTCCAGTCTCATTTTCTCTTCTTTCTGGGTGTTTGTGGGCTAGATTTGGATAGTGAGTGGACAGAGGACTTTTCTTTAAAGGATATCTGAGGAAACTCAGAATAATTTTCTTCACCTCTCTCTCTTGGTTTTTTTTTTTGGGTGTGGTTTTTTTTTTTAGTCAGAGACAAAGGGAACTATTTCATTGTTTCCTTCCTGATGAGTGACTGTGATTTCAAAAGTGTTTAAGCCACTGGCTAACGTAGTACATAAAAGCACTGGTGCCAATGTGTTTTGCTTAGCTTGTATGGACAAGTTTGGTGATGAGTTGTACCCAAAGTCTCTGAGAAGCAGGGTATATCCCTCCTGATGCTTATGTTACAAAACAGCATGATTGAGATTTCCAAAGAAATGCTACAATTTTCCATCTGTGCTTGGAAGACCCCTTAATAGCTCTCTGCAATGAAAATTCAACAGGCACCTCACTGCATCTCATTTAATACTCATTTCTTCTCTTGTCACACATGTGAGCAGTCCTGCCAGACAAGATTGAAGAATGGTAGTAGAGAGGACTGCTTAAATTGCTGCTAAATGTTGGCAGATCCTGTTATCTGAAGCTGCTTTATGAAGCAAGGATGCCTACAGAGAGGGAGTTTGTTGTTAGACAAATTACATCAGTTGCATGTTAGGGGATGCAATCTAACCAAATACAGAGGGGGAGTCTGAATGGTTTTTCTTCAAGCTAGAAAATTCAAATCAAAATTAAAAACCAAAGGAGACAAGGTGACATCTCTGACTCATTAAAGTCATTAACTTACTTAAGTTACTGCTGTGGCTGGGACTTCAGTTGCAGCTTGTGAAATAACTGCAGCTGATGGAGACAGGTCCCCATACGAGCTTAAGACAGATAAGAGCTGCTCTTGTGGACCCTACTCCTTCTGCAGACTGAGGGTTGCTTTCAGAGCCTAAGTTTGGCATCAGATGTTGTTTTAAGTTGGAAATGTCCATCTGAAAGGATCAGAAATCAGAAGATTGGAAGAAAATAGAGTTTAAAAATCTACTGTTTTCTAAGTGCTATTCCCTAAACCACCCTATGTAGTATCTCTTTGTCCAAGTGCTGTCATTGACTTTCACATGTGCTTCTTTTTGTAATATTAGTAAGTAAAGCAATGGATTCAGGCTCTGAGCAGTCAGAGAAAACTTAGAAGCAGCTAACTGAAATAAATTCAAATAAACAAATCTTTTTGGACCTTCCCACTTTCCATTCTTGCTATTTGTTAGTGTGCTCATTGCCAAGGGCTACTTGTTCCTGGGCAGGCAGAACAGCTGATCTGAATCCTCTGAGCAAATCAAGGTAGTGCTTGCTGTGGTGAGGACCTGGTGCGAGCATGTGGAGTGTGGCCAGGGAGAGACCTGCTGCGTGGGAGGATATGGGATGAGGAAGAAGAGGAGAAAGGGTGGACAGAGCAGCGTGTGGGTGGAAAAGTCTAACCAGACCTCCAAGAGATGCTCTGATGGCTTGTAGGTCTCTGCCCTCAGTGTCCCTGTCCCTGCCAGGCCTCAGTGGTAGGAGCAAGGATGGGAGCAAGGCTATAGTATCCAGCTGAGCTGTCTCAACCAGGCTGCACATTAAGGTGCCCATCTAAGGATCACCCCACACTCCAGCTGGAGAACATCATGCCTGGGGCTGCACAAGGTGGCCAGCTGGGATGGCCATGTCTCCTCCAGCCATCGCCTTGTAGGCTTGCTGGAGCTTGCTCTTGCTGCCGCATGCCTTAACTTGGCCACCTGATGTTTTACTGTTGTTGCAGCTGCACTAAAGTCAATGCTGGGTTTGGAAAGAGCCGGTCGGACAGGCCCAGTCTGATTAAACTGTCCTTTGCCTCTTCCAGCCCCAAACCACCACCCCCTGAGGGTGTGAAGTCCAACCCCTCCAAGCGGCATAGAGACAGACTCAACCAAGAGCTGAACAAGCTGACTGGCTTGCTGCCCTTCTCCGAAGATGTGCGTACCAGGCTCGATAAACTCTCCATCCTCCGACTGGCTGTCGGATACCTGAAGGTGAAGAGCTACTTGATGGGTGAGTGTCCATGCTGCAAGGGGTGAAAAGCTCCTGGGGTCAGTCCCCACTGCATGGCTCACATCCCACCCCAAGCCATGTTTGCCTTGGGATGGAGAGTTGTGTCTCCTGAAGGTAGGATGATGATGAGTTGTAGTATCAGACCCTTGTTTGTTAATGCATCAGTGTTGGATCTTTAACTGAGGTACTGGCCTGAAAATGCCTTGGAAAACCAGGGAGGAAAGTGCCATGTCTCCAGAAATGTGGAGGAGTTGGCCACGGTTGCTGAGAGGTGCTATGCTCATGGGACATCTACCCCTCAGGCCTCTTGCTGCCATGACACAGATTTTATCCATGTCCCCTCTGGAAGGAATCCCCTTCATTTTTGGATGCTGCACACCCAAATCTAATCCTCTTCAGTCAGTTATGGGTGCTTGGTGTCTCAGAAAAGCAACATCCTTGGGAAGGTGAGACCACCTAGTTTGGTCTTGGAAATTGAATCGCGGAGGTGGAGAGCAGGCAGGTGAGTGATTCGGGAGAGGCTGGGGGGAGGTCAGGAGCAGGACAGGGAGCAGAGGATCTTGGCTCCATCACTTTCGGAGGGGGTGTCTGACAGAAAAATGGCACCATGGGTGGAGGGGAGCAGCTTGGGTGCCTGCCCAGCAGCTGAGACCTCTTGCAGAGCTCTTCCATCTACTTCTTGTTAGCAGCCATGCCACCCCTCCTTTATGTCCAAAAACCCTCCTGTGTCCCACTCTCGCCAGCCCGTGGTCAAGGGACCAATAGGTAAAACAGTGTGTATCTTGCTGAACAGCCATGTTTCCCTCATCTAACTGGAACTGCGGTTTATAATTAAATTAAATTTAAAATGCGCAGGATCTGTGGGCTGCTGTGTGTCTCCTGGGCAGGCAGGGGTAGGAGGTGTTGCACAGGGCTGCTCTGTTCGTTGAGGGTGGCAGGTTAGACAAGGCTATTCCTAAGGCCCTTGTTCGGTTTGGCATCTCATCAGCTCATTTTTCTCCTTTTTCTTCTGGGGGTGGGGGGAAGTCTCATACATAGGAATAGTGTGGCCAGCAGGAGTAGGGAAGTGATCGTGCCCCTGTACTCGGCACTGGTGAGGCCGCACCTCGAATACTGTGTTCAGTTTTGGGCCCCTCACTACAAGGACGTTGAGTTGCTGGAGTGTGTCCAGAGAAGGGCAACGAAACTGGTGAAAGGTCTGGAGAACAAGTCTTATGAGGAGCGGCTGAGGGAACTGGAGTTGTTTAGTCTGGAGAAGAGGAGGCTGAGGGGAGACCTTATCGCTCTCTACAACTACCTGAAAGGAGGCTGTAGGGAAGCGGGTGCTGGACTCTTCTCCCAAGAAACTAGCGATAGGACAAGAGGAAATGGCCTCAAGTTGCTTCAGGGGAGGTTTAGACTGGATATCAGGAAGAATTTCTTTACTGAAAGAGTGGTTAGACATTGCAACAGGCTGCCCAGAGAGGTGGTGGAGTCGTCAACCCTGGAGGCGTTCAAAAAAGGTGTAGACGTGGCACTCAGGGCCTAGTTTAGGAGTCATGGTGGTGTTAGTTGATGGTTCGACTTGATGATCTTAGAGGTCTTTTCCAACCTTAATGATTCTATGATTGGTGGTTTACTGCTGCGCTTGCCACCCTGGCCCTGCTGAGCTCAGCTGTGGTGGGTCTGTTATACTTCTCTAATGAGCTTTTCTATGAGGCTGGGGGTGATGTCTCATACCCAGAGGCCCCAGTTCATTCTTGCAGGATGGAAGGTTGAGCTGATGCACCTGGAAAACCAATCTCCTTGTGTTTGCCTCTCTGCAGCCCTGCTGTTGCGGAGACCCTGGTACAGGGCAGCAACCTCAGTGGGAGAGTGACTGTGGCTGGACATTTCTGCTTTTTTGCTTCTGCTCTTGGCACCGGGGGCTTTTTGGTGTGTTTCTGTCCCCATGTGCATGTGGCTTCCTTCCTTCTGCTTGCAGGTCACAGCTATGATTGCCTTCTGGATTTTCAGCAGTAGTTGATGTATCTGAGATTGTTACTGCTGGTGAAAATACTTGTGCTGGGGGCTCCAGGGCTATTCTGCAGACCTTGGGTTTGAGGAGCAGGGATCACTTGTACACGCTACACATCACCTCATGTGGTGCTGCCTTTATGAGGAAGAAAAATACTGCAAAGAGGAGGCTAGCCAAGCTACCTTGGGTGCACAGACCTACTGGCTGCCCTCTTGCCCTAGCCATAGCCCAGGGAAGTTTTGTGCTGATATGCTCATGCCATACCCTGCTGAGGAGCCTCTCCCAGGCCCAGGAGTTGCAAATGGTTCAGCTCCTACTCCTGAAGCTGTAGCTCACACATGGGGCTGCAATGGTGGGATCTCTCTGGCAGAGCTGGTTTCTCAAGTGGGAACCACAGCTCCCTCCCGCTCCTCCAACTCCCATCCCTGGGCAGTGTTGGAGCATTACAACAGTGTGTTGCCTCTGCAAAGAACTCAGGGGTGGCTGGCAGACCACCCAGTGTGGCTGTGAGTGTGATGGACCCTTGTTCTGGAGATGCTGGCTGTTTGGCCCCAGGCACTGGCCTGACCTCTCCTGTGGTGTTAGCTGTTTCCCCGAGCACCTCTGTCATGTCTTCCTAAGTGTTGCTGGCTGCTGAAAGCTTTGCTGAGCCTGTGCTGGTACTGGCTGACTGTGGCTGGTTCAGGAAGGCTCTGACCCAAGAGGTCCTTCCTTGGAGCAGGACCCCAAAGGACATGATGGGGGCATGAAGAGGCACCTTGCCGTGGAGGGAAAATGTCTCATGCTGGCTGCCTTTGCACAAGAGTGGTGATTGCTGCACACGCAGCATTGCATGTGCTTTGGATGCTGTTGGGCTCCTCAAAGGCAAGGTTGGACTGAGAGTCAGCCTTGCTGAGTGTCTCTTCCTCCACTGTCTGCTTTTTGGGGGACAAACCTGGGAATAGGATTCACTCCCTGCCTGTCTATGAGATGCAGGGTGGGTAGCTGGATAGGCAGCCTGATGCCACGATGGCAAGGTGTGATGATTTGGGGATGCGACAGGTCCTTCTATCCAAGGTGGTGCTGTCATAGCATTAACCTGCATTGCTTTCTCCATTGACATTCAAAGAAAGGCAGCAGTCAGCCCTCCTTACTGATACAGCCAGACTCTGCGGCACCCAGCACGTGTCTGAGCTAAGAGGGAAAATGGGGGTGCAGAGCTTGGCTGGAGGGGTAGTCGCCATGCCCATGAGTCACCATGCTCCCTTGTCTGCTGGCAGGACACAAATTGCAGGCTGCAGTGCAAATAAAGCCTGAAAGGCTGCCAGGGATTGCTTTCCTAAGCTGCTTACAAAAGTGGTTGCTTAAACACCACGGAGCAGTGCTTGAGGGCTGGGGTGACTCCTGCAGCTGAGGGAGGCACAGACTGCTCTGAGTGTAAGGCATGGCATGGAGTGGGGTCAGGACATAAGGACAGGGGTGTGTTTCATCTCCGGTGCCTTGGGCTTGATGGAATGGGTGATGGACCCTGGTGAAGGCAGAGCCTGTGGAGGGCAGGAAGCCATCAGCATCTTTCTGTTCTTAGAGGCTCCGATTGCATCTTCTCCCCCCAGACTGGATAAACTTGGCTCCCTTAGCTTTTGCCCCATGGCCAGTCCCTTGGGCTCTCCCAGGGCCCTCTCCAGCTGGGGATGCTGGTCCCCAGGAGGAGACCCCTATGCCAAACTCTCCAGCTGGGACCCCTGCCTCCCAGCAGCGGGGGTTCCCACTGGATGTGCTCAGCATGTGCTTTCCCAGCGTGAGAGCTGTTTTGGATGAGCAACCATCATCGAATGGGTTCATGTTTGGTGGCAGCCTTGCCCCTCCTTGGAGACCTGTTCTGCCAAGCCAATTACTCCCATTTGGCCACTGCGCCTCTGATTTCCAACTCCTTCCCCTTGCTTTGCCCGTGTCTGCCCTTAAGTTCATCTTGTTTGACTTCAGATCATCCCACCAATTCATCAAAGTTGACCTCTGTTCGAGCCCTGCCTGATGATGTCCCGTGTCATCTGTACGTCACGGCAGCCTGCTTGTGGTGTATCACATCAGGATTTTCAGGGTGAGATGGTGAAAGCCCTTGTGCCGTGCTTTCCGGTTCAGTTTTACTGTCGTCTGCTTTCTGCTTTGTGCAGGCTCCTCTCCTGCAGCAGGAGAGTGTGGCATTGCCTGGTGACCATCCCAGTCCTCTGCCTCGACCTCTGTCCGTCAGCAGCCCAAGCCTATTGCCTTGCCTCCAGGCAGCTTTAATTGGTGCCATATTGACAAAGAGTTCCTCTTTTGAAGCATTTCTATTGAGTCCAGGTACTTGCCCTTTCCTCTAGGCAAAGGGTTAATAGAGTCTATGTGGAGCCAAAGAATGTAGTTATAACCAGTCTGGCAGGGAGGTGGATGCTGGCGGGTGACCCTGGACGTATGCCTGCCCAGGCTGTGTCACAGGTTAAAAGTAAAAATCCCATGTACTGCTAGAGATGGTTCTTGCAAGAAACGTAGCGTGTGCCAAAAAGCCCATCTGAGGCTCTGCCTCGTCTTGGCTTCATGTCTTTGGAGTAGACATTCAAGTCTTTGGGGCAGGAGGTAGACCGAGTGTTTGTGAAAGGCAGGAGGAATTAGCTGCTGCCCACTGTTTGGTGTCCTTCTGCTAGCTTTCCCTCCCCACTTTGTCAAGTTTCCCATGCAGCCTACTCTGTGGCAGTGTTTCTGGGAACGGAGACAAACCAAACTGGGTTTGGCTTTTTGTTGCTGGGTTTCTTGGCTTTTTTTTTTATTTTCAGTTCAAATGTTTGGGGAGAGGTTGACAAGAGATGATATGGACGATGCTTTTTCTGAACCTCTGGTCCTCCCCAACATGTCTTGCATCAGCTGGTATATCCTCCTGCTGCCCCTGATATGGCTTTCGCTGATTGGGAAACTATCTCGGGAAGACTCTACAGAGGTGACAGGTCTTCAGCTGGTTTCTTCTTGGGGGTGGTGGTGGTGGAAGGATCCACACACCTTCCTCTCCAGATGGAGAGGGTTCAACTGTCCTGCAGAGCATGCAACACCCACTTGAGCTATCAGTGAAACTTCACTGGTATTTGGCCTAGGTAGAGCTGGCCAGTCTTTGTGCTGGTCTCCAGAAGCTCACTTTGGCTGTGCCAGGTTTGCCTGTGGGCTGAGCTTGTCTGACTGCAGTCCTTGGTCAGAACTGTTGAGTTATCCCATTTTGACCTGCTGCAAGGCCACCTGAAGCAGGAAAACCAGCACACAGGCTTTCCTGGACAGCTTCAGAGACCGGTGTAGGTCCACCATGGGGGTTTTGCTGATAACTTACCAGGAACTTCAGGTTTTCCTGGAGCCCTCCCCTCTGATGCCAGTGGACAGGGCTGCAGTAACCAGCAGGCTCATAAAAATGCACGTCATACCTGTGATGCTGGCCCGGGTCAATATAAATCATCTGCCACGCAGATGCTATGAACAAGCAGCAGCCGGTGGTGAAGGATCTGTTTTAGAAATGTTTTAGAAATGTCATCTAAGCAGGACAGAAATGGTATCAACTTCTGTGGATGGACTGAAAGCTCAGCAGGGCTGTTTAGTGTCTTCTGATAAGCTCTACAGCTTTTCTGATCTTCTTCTGATCTTTTGCTGATTTGGGGGTTGACTACTCTTCATGGAAAAAATGACCAATTCCTGGTATTTCCACTAGTTTGCCTCTCAGACTGAGCATGGCTTTCGCTTTGAGGGAACAAGTCCAGCTCCCATTTTGCATGTTGGATTTAGAGCTGGGTTTGCACAGTTTTTTGTGCATACTGTAAATGTTTGCACAGTAACTTTTGTATGGTTGCTTTATCTGATGGACAAAGCAAACAGGATTCCTGATGGGTTCATGTTAAAAGCTCGATGACCTAGACGTGAGTTTTGCAGCACCACACAACTGAATTGTTCTTCCTTCAGGAAACCATGCCCTGGGCTGGCTGTGTTGGCCTCTAAATCTGTCCGCAGGCCTGGGTTTATACCCAGTGTTCAAACTCTCAAAAGGAAATTGCAAGTGGGCTCAGGGTGATGCCCTGGGGATCCTCGTTTTCTTGCGCTGCATTTCTCATGCTCACTCCAGCCATAGGACTGAGCTTCCCTGTGTTGTTAGCAACTTGCCTGGCTGCTTACACGAGCAGAAATGTGAGGAAGAGGTTTCCAACCTTCTTGTTCCAATATCTTCTCTGATATCTATGATATGTGGGTGCTATGTGCCTGTGGCTTGGGGACAGACCCATTTAATGGGGTTTAGGAAGTCAGGGAGCAGGGTCTGGGGCAGTGTCCTGGGTGGGACAGAGTGAAAGGTAACCCATAGTGGATTTGGATGCTGGTATCAATGCCTGCTTACATGGTGGATACTAGGGAAAGGGACTTGTCTCATGTCGTCTGGGTGGGATCAGACCCAGGTCATGGGGGGGGCCCATGCTGGAACTCTGCCTGTCTGGCTGCCCTGCATAGTGGGCTGGTGCTGAGCGGGGTGTGTTGGCTGGGGTACCCCTTCCTGCTGGTGTTTGGCCATCCTCATCAACAAACTCAAAGCAGGAAAAGAAATGGCCAAACTGTCCAGGAAATTTGCTCCCAAAGCTCAGGCTTTCTTGTGCCTGCCTGGTGTGGAACTTGCATGTCCCCTCCTGGATATTCCTGTGTTACTCCCTGGTAATGCTGTTTTTAGCTCACCATCACCTTCCTCAGGGTGTGAGGAAGAGCTGGTTGGTGGGCACAGTGAGGGCAGTGGCCAAGGCCGTGGGTCAGCAGCAGATGCACAGGAGCTTCTGCATCCTCTCCTCTCCCACCTGGGGAGGATCATGGTTATCATGATTTATGCTTGGGGTCTTCAGTTGGATAAGCAGGCAGCAGGATTGCAGCTGGAAGCTCAAGAGGATTTAATTTTTGAAAGTTGAAAGAAAGTGCTTTTGGGATTTAAACTTGGTTCTGTTTGGAAACCAGGAGATGCTGTTGCGGGATAGTGACTTACTGGATGATCTTTTAAATCTGCTTTGCTTTTAAATGTTCTCTCTTCTGTCCATGCTTTAATGAGAAACTAGAAAAACTTGTAGTTTGCTGGAAATTACAAGCTTCAGGTGTTGAGAGGAAAGCTCTTGAAGCTCCATGCTGGTTTAGGGCATATGTACATCTGCTGTAACTTGTCTGTCCCCTGGTGCAAGTGCAGTTGCACAGCTCTTTTCTGCCTGTTATCACAGTCTTCCCTGTGCAAATTAAAAAAAAAAAAAAAAAAAGAAATTTGGCCTGTGAGTTTGGAGTTGGGTGTTAAGGGAAATCATCTGGATTCGCCATGCTTGTCAGCTCCTGAACCACTCCTTCCCCTGGGGTCGGGTGGGACTGGACATTGAGATTGGTTGCTAAAATCTCAGCATATTTTAGCTAAGCTCTTCCATAGTACTAAAGTTGGCAGGATTGGTCTCCCCGCTCTCCTAGGAGTAGCGTGGTGGTTGCATAAACCACTGCTGGTGAAGCTGAAGGCAGCGTTGTCTCAGGCCCTTGGGTGATGTGTGCCAAGTGCCAGCAGGATGGTGGTGGCTATGTCCCCCGCGTCTGACTCTTGCCCATAGTCAGGAGGAGGAATAGACCCAAAAGTCCGGATTTTCCTCTTCCTTTGCTTTACAGCATGCACTTGTCACCAGCTTGTGGCTGATGCATGCTTAGGGGAACAGCTTGCCCTGTGCAGTTGGCTATAGCTCAGATGGGGACCTGCAGTAGTTGAGCAGTCCTGTGTTCACTCTTCTCCTGAACTAGATGAAGCACCTCCAAGCTCCCAGGGTCAGAGCCTGCTTTGAGCATCAGGAAAGCTTCAGTCTTGCCCACGGTTATATGAGTAAACATGGCAAGGTGAAAGTTCAGGGCTTGGTCTCTTCCAAGCTTTGCTTGTCAGATCCAGCCTTTGAGTGCTGGTAGATAGCAATGACAACTCTGGTGCTATCAAAACCCGCCTTAAAGACACTTAAAGGTTTTATCACTTGCATAAAAAATGGCTGAACTTCACTGCCAGACCTGTGCTGAGCTTCTGTCTGCAAACCAATTTGCGGTGGTTGCTACTTGGACCTATGTCTGATGGTGTCCCAGATAAATCTCGAATGATTTTGCTGATCCCTCTCTCTTTGAGAGTAAGTGCCCAAGGAGAAAAGCTTGTCTCTGTTTGCAGTGCTGCCTATTGCCATGATGCTCTGGGCTCCGTATGGTGTGACAGGAGCTCCACTTGCTGCAAACAGTGAGATCTCATGAAAGCTTGGATGGATTTGTTTAGTGCTGAGTTGCCTGGAAAACCTCCCTTTAGCTGGAGATCTGTGCTGGGGTTCATTTCCTAGGGTTCACGTAACAAAAGAAGCAGATGCTGGGTGTTGCAGACATGGCTCTGCCAAGGGTGAGAGCAGCAAGAAAATGGGTCTTAAAATGCTTTGCAAGGTGGAGAGGATGTGCTTAGGGTCTGTGCTGCCATGCCCTCTTCCTAGATTAAGGTCACCTAGGTGGTGAAGTCTGCAATAGAGAGAACCAGTGGAAAACCCTCTCCTGGTATGAGACCATGCTCTGGAGCTTGGCAAATCTTGAGATGACTAACAGCTCACAACAAATGGCAAATAGTGGGGTACCTCCCTGTAACCCACTGGCCCATACCCAGCCCAGTGTCAGCCGGGGGCAGGAGATGCCATTTTCCACGTGTGTGTTTTTGAGAACGTGTCATCCACACATATGTCCTTGTTCTGTTTCATCTTCTGCCAAACTTCCACCAAATACCCAGTCTGGGCTGCTGCCCAAGCATAAGGGAGGGCAGGATGGTGTCCTGCGGGGCTGTGACCCAACTGACACATGGCAAGCCTGTCTCCTTTGCAGGCTTCACTCTGCACCTTGCGAGCACAGCTGGAGACCTAGAGGTATGCCTGCAAGGTTATTGGGCATTTTGGCTTGGTGGAGAGAAGTGGTTAAAGCTGCAGGTAGGAGCTGCCCAGGTGGGACCAGCTTCAGGGGCTGTTCTTCATGCTGGTGCACCAGAGGTGGCAGGTCACAGGCTGTGAAGAGTAGTCGGTGTCGCAGCTGACATTTATATAAGTGGATGTATTTTTAGATTGCGCCCTTGTTATGGTTGCAACGTATTTAGGATGAACCTGGGGAAGGTCTTGGATGATGCAGCCTTTCCCCTGGGTACCTAGGGCTCTCCAGACAGCCATGATGGGATCTTCTGCTTGGTCTGTGCTGAGCAAGAGCTCATCTGTGCCAGGTCCAAGTGGTCCTGGCTACCACGTTTCAGCCACGATGACAGCTTCTTAGCTCCACAGCAAGGCCTAGACCTGCCATTTGCAGGCAAGCATTTGAGTACCAGCAGGTGCCAGTGCAGAGATGGTTTCCATGAGGATGTGCTGGGTGGCGTGGTCCTGCCACCATGGGAGCTGGAGTCCCAGTGGGTCTCCATTCACCGGCCCATGGAGAAATGCAGGATGAATCCTCCCAGGTCTGTGCTTCCCACCAGCAGTCTCAGACATTCGCTGTCCCTGCACTGGTGCAGTTAGGAAGGTTAGATCCAAGATCCCCATCTGCCATCTGTGCTAGAGACTGCTCATGGTCCTGGGAAGCTTGCTCCCTCTGACCCTGCTCAAGCAGGCAGTTGGCCTAGGAGATCTTGCCAGGTCCCTTCCCACCTCTGCTGCTGTGCAACTCTGCAACGCTCTGCTGCGGGGCAGGTGGCAGCAGGTTTCACTGGCTAATCTCACTGCAGTCAGCATTAAATTAGCTTTTTTTAATTCATCTCCTTGTTGTTTGCTGTTACCATGGGCCAGAGCTGCAGGGGTCTGGACCTGAAGTAACTCATGCAGTGAAAGGAGTCAAGCTTAAGTCCCTTCCTGGGCAAGATCCTGCAGGACTATATGGGAGCATTTTCAGCAGCAGCAGCAGCAGCAGGTTGGAGAGGTTGGTGTGGGCTTCAGGGCTGCCAGCGCTCCCCTGGGCATTTCTGCGCTCCTCGGAAAAACACTGGGTGACTTTTTCTAATGGGTTTATAATCCATGGTTTTGGCATTTGCCTGTTTTACTTGGATGGCACGAGCCTGCTCTGCTTGGCACAATGCCTTTGTTAAACAGCTGAGGCAAAGGTTGGTGCCAATTTGGCGGGGTTTGGGATTGGCTCCAAGAGAAAAACGGTTGTGCATGGCTTGGTGTTGCTGGAAGAGCTGGGAGCTCCTGGTTTCTTGATGCCAGGCA
Source organism: Fregata magnificens (assembly GCA_013389945.1). Lineage (NCBI taxonomy): Eukaryota > Metazoa > Chordata > Aves > Suliformes > Fregatidae > Fregata > Fregata magnificens. The sequence goes on from WAAD01019617.1 coordinate 23,275, forward strand.
TCTCTGGAGTCTGTTCAAAGAGAAATGCTTGCTATGGGTGAAGTCTGTCATCTCCCACAGGTGTAACTCAGTCCAGGAGAGCAGAACTGACTCCAGGATTTTTTTACCAATAACTTTTTTTTTCAGTGACAAAACTATGCCAGAGGCCAGAGACGTGTTAGCCTCCATGGCTGCATTGCTGTGTTTTTCTTTGTGAATGTGATGAGCAAAAAGTGAAGAGATTAGATTGCTTTGCCTCTCTTTCTTTCTTTCTCATGCTTGAGGTCTTTCTTCCACATTGCAGGGCTTAGAAACCTCTTTGCACAGGCAAGAAAGCCAACCCAAAGGGATGCTCTTGGGGAAGTACAGGACACATCCTGATTCATTAATGCTGAAAATGTTGCTGATCCTGGCTGACCCTGTCTTCCTTTTGAATGAAAGCTTTCCAGTCTTTGGGTATCACACCAGCAGCAGGAAGCTTCTTCCAGTGCTCTGGCTGGTGTAGGGGTTCAGGGCAGAGCTGGATTTCCCCTCCTGTCTTAAACATTACACACCAATAGCTTCTATCTCAGCACTTTGAAAATATAAATGATCACTAAATTGCTTCAGCAAAGCGTAGAATTTGTCTAGTAACTGCAGATCAGTTTTGTCATGGTCTTTTTAATCTTGCATTAATTCCCATTAATTCTCAAAGATGCAAACCAGGAGACTGAAAAAGCTGGGCACAAACAGCAAATGTGCATTGTCCTTGTATTTATAGTTATTTCTTTTACTGTGGGTAAATTATAGCTTGTATACACGTTGGACCTGTTTCTTTTAATCCCATTAACTTTGTGGTCTCAGCTGCTTCATGTGGAAGTGAGTCTCAACATCTAATGGTCCATTAGAATGAGTAGCTTAAATGGGGTGAATTAGCCAGCTTTTAATATGGCTTGTCACCTGCTTTTTCCTGCCTTGCAGCAGGCAGGGATCTCCTTCCTGCCATCAGTTATTTTCAGTGGATCTTAGCCATCGGCCCCTTGGAGACATGACTTCATCAGGCTGAGGGACCTGGGGCTCTCTGTGGGATTCCAGGGGGTGGCATCTCCCTGTCACATAGCCTGCTCTGCTGGGGTGGAGAACCCTGGCTGTCAGTCCCCCCCGACTCCTGGTAGTGCCGGCTCGAGCTTGACCTTGCTGCAAGCTCTGGTCCAAAGTTGCAGCATGTCCTGGAGATGCTCTCTGCATTGCCTTTGCCCAGCTGTGTCAGGGAGACAGTGGGAGGGGAAGGAGGCTCCAAGCCACCACCCCATGTCATCGGGAGATGGAGCCAGCATTGCGTGTCATGGGATGATCATCCTGCAAGTTGTTTCTGGTAAGCATGGATTTATGTGCTGGTGAAATCCCTCAGAAACTAATAACTTGTCTCAAGCAAATGGGGGACATTTCAGGAGTGATCCCTCCTTCCCATGAGGTACTCATGTTGCAGATGGGGTGGGTTTTTATCTGCACTTTCATTAAAAGGATTTTTTTCCTTTCCAAGTCAAAAAGTGACTGGGAATAGCCTCTGTATCCCTGTTGGTTACATGGGCCTGGAGTCCTCTATCTGGATGTGCTCAGGCATCTCTTGGGATTGGTCCCAACCCTTGCAGTTCTTGGCAATTTGAGTGAGGATGAGTTCAGAGACCTGTTTGGACGGGGAGAGCCATAGGGACACTTTGCTCCCAACTTGTTGCTTGAGGAGGACACCCAGTCATGACATGTTTGAACATGAAGAGGGTCACCACCTGAAAAGGGGTACAGGAGGTCTCCAGATCATCTAGACTGCTGAGGAACGGCTGTGGCTTCTCAGAGCAGCCCCAGCCCTGCCTGTCTGCTGGATGCACACTCCACCACTGGCCATCCCCAGCAGGGTGGCTGTCTCTTGAAGCAGAGAAGCCCTCTGCAAGAACAAGACTGGGCCACAGGTGTTGAAGTGATGATGAAAGTAAGGGGAGCTCCTGTCACACATTCCTGGATTATTTTGGTGGGAGAGCGCCATGCAGTGCCTCACGCACTGGCCTCAGCATCTTCTTGGCCTCCAGCCGTGGATGGTGAGGACTGGGCTGGATGTGAACACCAGCTGCTCTACACCACCAATACTTAGAAGCACCAGTTACAATCCATGCCCTGCACTTAGGACCTTGTAACCCCTGTGCATTGATGCTTGGTGGCAAAGCAGTCGGCAGACACTATTTCTTTGGGTTTCCTACACTGTCTCTGTGCTCCAGGCCTTCTCCCCAAGCCAGGTCATCATAGTGTGTCCCATGGGAGATAGATTCTGCAGGATTTTCTAGCTCAGCTGTGCAGAAACGGACCACTCTGTGTTTGAGAGTAGGGGAAGTGAGCATCTCTGGGAGATTAAAAGCCCCTTGCTAAGACCGGTGGGAGAGTTGGAAGAAATAATTTTGCTGGAAAGCACAAAATGAGCAAATAGGTGTTTTGCGTTGGATTCTGTAAGGCCACAGCAGCTCTCCCCAGCTTGTTGCAGCTCTCCCTGCAGATGCCGCTGGTGGACACTGGGATAGAGCTGGAGACAATGTGCTCTTGGGACATGCATCATCTCAAAACTCTCTTTGCCCTTTTGGAGCTTTGTTTTGGAAGAACTTGGTTTCTTTTTTAATTTCCCTGCCAGCTTGCCTCATTTCAATGCTTTAGAGAGGAGTCAGCCCTTCAAAAGAATTCAAATTTAAAAAAAGAATCGATGTTTCATTTTGAAACTATTCTGCGCCATCATGTGCAAATTGAAGCCATACCCATGGTCCAGATGGGCTTTGGATGTCTTTCCTTGGGGATCGCCTGGCAATCGTGTGAGGAGGCTTTTTGCTTGCTGACTGCCTCAAACCTGCCTTTTGAAACTCCTGGGGACTTGCCTTTCCTTGACTGATGAGCAAACTGAGCACAGTGACTGCTTTCCTGGCATTGAACCTCATCTTTCCCAACCTTTTCCCAGAGGTCTTGTGTCCCCTGGCCTGGCTGAACCACCTCTTGCTGATTTGGGAAGTGCCTATGGAGAGGGTTGTCCCCTGCAGAAACGGGAATATGAACTTATGTGGAGGGGCAATGCAGATTTGTGGTGTGGGCTAAACTGACCCTCAGGGGAGCTGTCGGGGAGGGGAAGGCATGTCCCATGCAAGTTGCCCACAAGCTGGGCTTTCCTCCAGCGAGTGAGGGTGCAGGATGGAAAGGGCAGAAGATGTAACTGCTGCCTGAGCATCTCCAAGGAGCACTCAAGGTTTGGGGGAGGCTGAAGTAGCCCAGTTCTATCAGCAATAGAGATCAAGGCTAATCCTGCTTAATGGGCTCAGACCATCCTCTCCACTTTTATTTAAACCTATGTGACTGCAATGGTGTGGCTCCTCTGTGTCACCTTATGCAAGACCTTCAGCTAATTATCTTTAATCATGCACCTGGTTGCTGAAAGCCTGCATGGGCGGGTGCTTGTTGTCACTCAGGCTCCACATGTAAATAGATCTGGGCAATGTTTTGATCTCAAACTGGTTTTTAATATAAAAATGCAGATCTGTCAGGGAAAATGCTTTTGCATATTGATGGTTTGATGAAAAGCAAAGTGTCTCATATCAGCAGTTTCAGATGAAACTTTTCTTAGGTTTGGAATTATTTTGGCTTTGAACTTGGAGCTACTGGGGAAAAAAAATAACAAACCTTTAAAACCTTTCAGTGGTGAGGTGAGAGCTTCTACCATGGAGAAAATTAAATGTGTGGTCAGACTTGGGATGGTTTGGGGTTTTTCCTCATTTCCTATTGCTCCCCCACATTCAGAAGACCTTTACCCTTTGGATCTAGCCAAGATCTTGCAGCACTATCAGAAACCCAGGGCTCAGATGGGGCAGGCAGTGATGCTCTGCTGGCATGTGGCTGTGCATAGGGCATGTGAGTTCTGCCCAACCTTGGGGCACTGCAGGAGCTCATGGCAGTGGCAGAGGTGGCGTGGTGCCTACATGGGGACTGCTTTGAGGTTTTCCTGCAGCTTTTTGGTCAAGTTGGTGCAAAAACTTGCCTTGAAAACTGTCCTTTTGCTGGAAGCTGAGTTTGGACTGAGGCTTTTCAAAGATAATTCCCCAGCAGATTAAGTACCACACTGGGGATGTCCCTGGGAGCTGCTGTCCTCATTCCTGTTCCCTGAACAGCCGCTTTTCTGTGTCCCATGATGCTTGAGGTCCTGTGACCGGGGCAGTAGGTTTCACATTGGCTGCACCCATGGGTGTTGCCTTGAAGGCATCTAGCGAGGAAGCACAAGGCAGCACGTGAATCGGCCTGGGGAGGTCATGGCAGCGGGTCCTGGGAGCAGAGCGCTGCTCAGCTGTCTCACTGGAAGCACTGTGGCCACCAAGCCTGTGATCTGCCCGAGCAGCCAAAGGCGGAAGGGAGAAAAAATATGGTGCTTTGATGGCATCCCAGATGGTTTGGGAAGGTTTGCCCCTGTCTTTCATCAGCCCTGAAGGGCAGGAAAGCAGACATTGTGGCACTGGGGTGGCTTGAAGCCAACTCCAGCTCTACCAGGCTCTAACCTGAAGATTTCTTGCTGTGTTGGGTGGTGTTTCCTAGCCTGGGCACTCCAAAAATGCTCACCTCCCCTCTATGCTTTGTGTCTCTGCCTCAGACTGTGGCAGAAGCAAGGTTTCCCAGAAATGGGACCAAGCAGGGGCTATTATCTCTTGGAGGGAGCATTGGGCAAGTTAGGGATGGCTCTGTAATGGGTCTCTGCTCCAGCTCCCACTAGTCTCATCTTCCTTCGAGCTGGGTCCACGTGCATCAGGTAGCGTGGTGCAGCCATGCATGAGCAGCACTGAGCTGGGGAGGAGGAGGAGGGGGAGGCTCCTGGCTTGCCCCTTCGATGCTGATTTCTTGCCCTCTCACTCACAGCTGAAGCTACAAATGTTGGTGACTGCATGCTGGATCAGCCCGGAGCCCCAGGAGGGCATGGACAGACGGACCCGCAGGTTGACAAGGAGCTGTTTCCTGAGGGGGAACTGCTGCTCCAGGTATCGTGCTGCAGCTCAGTTGTTCTGGGTCTTCCCTTGGTTCCCGCCATCTACAGGGCACAATGGCTGGTCCCCGTCTGCTAAACCGTACAGCAGCTATGGGGCACGGGTTCCCATCTGTAGAGCAAGAGGAGACCCTGCCTTGCCAGGAGCTGCTTTGCTGTGATTTCTGCAGGCACTGAGCACCTTGGAACAGGGACCAGTGACACTGCCTGGCTGGGATGGGTCCCCATCCCTACCGTTCCCTCCCATCCCCCACCGCAGTTTGCTGCCACTTTGGTTACGCTGCAGCGGCTCTGTAGAGGCTGTAGCATGCTGCATCTGTGAACAGAGCAGGGCTGGGGGTGGTGGGTTGTGCCCTTCTTGCAAAGGCATTGTGTGCTGTCTGTGCCTGTAGCTTGCAGGTGTTGGCATTTTTCTTTGGGACCCACTACAGCTCATGGACCCAACGTGCACAAGCTCATCCATCCCTACCAAGAGGTGCAGGGGTATTGTACAACAGTGTAGGGATTGATCCCTGATTAGTCTCTGAGGTGGTGGGTTCCTTGTGCTCTAGTAAATGCCAAGAGGAAAATGGTGATAGCTGCAGGATAAAACATCTGCCAGGAACTGTTTGCCCTACCTGGGGCATTGTATGAGCTCCCTAGGATGAGTTCACAGCCTGCCTGGGATGTAAAAAGCCCAGGTTCCGTTTGTAGGTTGGGGGGGGGAAAGAAGGGAAGGTGGATCTTGGAAGACAGTGGTGGACAAAATCAGTGGGTGGTGGGAGCTTTGCTTTGTAGAAAGGCCAGTGTGTGTCTAATGAAATAACTCTCAATGAACTTCAGAGAACAAGGAGCTGGTGAATCAGCCGGCCAGAATGCTGTTTGTTTGGGCTGCACTTTGTAAATGTAAGCTGGAAGGAAATGGGATAGAAAGGTCGCATGGAAAGGCTGGTTGCTGAATAAACATCTGGGCATGTCAACTTAAAACGTGCTGCTCTTTGGGGCTGCAGGCAAGTCTGTGCAAGACCTTTAATCTTCCCATGGCTGTGTTCCCGGCATAGCATGTGTCTGTGCTTTCTGGGCCTTCAGTCCTCTTCTCCCTTCTTCCACCGGTCCAAACACTAGCAGACGGATCCTTGCCTCTCCTTAAAGTCTCACTTTGCCTTCAACCCTGCTCCTGCACAGCCTTACACGAATGCCCACTGTTATGGACAGAGAGGTGGGTGTGAGCAGAGCCCCAGCAGGAGCCCCCATGGGGGATTTTGCTGAGGTGGTGACTCCTGGGAGCCCAGTGTGACTTTTGGTGATGAAGTTTGGACCACATGAAGTCTCCCGTGTGGGCTTTGCTCCCAGGAGTGGTATCAGCTGTCTGCAAGTGTGATAGTCACGGAGGAACAGCTGGAATAATGTGACAGCCAGGAGGGATACCATGGTTGCCCCAGTCCCACGATGGAGTTGCTCCTGAGTGCTCTCCAGGGGGCTGAGCTGGGCCATATGATGGCAATTTGTTGAGCCACCAGAGCATTGGCAGCCTTGGGTGATTGAAGGCATCTGGAGAGCTTGTGAGGTGTTAATGTGACAGAAATCCTCCAGCTGAGCTGCCTGATGTTTGTTTTGGTTTTTTGGTTTTTTTTTTTTTTTTTTCCCCCAAAGAGCATTTTAATCAGATACTGTAATTTGCAGAAAACTGACTCAGGGCCCCTTGCGGGGTTGCAGCACACAAAGGAAAGGGACTGGTCCTCCTGCAAGCTGGATCTGTACAATATCAGGCAACATGCTCAACCCAGCAGCCTTTCAGATAGTCCAAGTTACTAAAAAAAGCCAGCCCACGTGAGCCTCAGAGTGTCACTGTAAAAGGGCAAATGCATGAGCTAGTCAGTAGATTGCTCCTGCCTCCTCTTTGTGTGTGGGAAGATGGTGAGCAGAGCCGAAGGAGCAGATGGTGGCCAGACCCTCCTCTCCAGCCTGGTCTCAAACAAACAGCATGTCCCCATGGTCCTCCCCAAGGGCAGCTCAGCATGGCTGAGTAGGGCAGTGAGGGCAGAGTCTGTATTTGTGGCAGGTCCTGGCCTGATGCTTATGAGACCTGCTGAGACTTCTGCCCACGTCTTGATTAAATCCAGACTTCTACGTAAGGTTTTCTTTTCCTAATTTCTCTCCTTTTATTCACTAATAAATTAAATCTGTTACAGACAAGAGCAGGGGGCAGGAATTACTATCTAGTGCAGTACTTTCCTGGATCTTCATCTTGCCTCTTTTTCTGGGTATTCACCGGATGCGTGAGCTCCCTTCCCTCCACCCTAGCCATGATCTCCCATATTTTTGGAATATTTTCTCTAATTTGTCATGGGTTTGGTCTTTTTCAAGCAAGGAGCTACCAGTTGGGTATGGATTTAGCTGCAGGCCATGCTTATGAATTGCAGAGCGTAAGGCAAGAAGTGAAGTTGGCAGATGGTATGAGCACAAAGATGTTTTTTATAGAGATTAGGTTTTTTGTGTTTAAAGCCTTATCTTCTGTCATCTAGAACATAGGCAAGAGGAGAGTAACTTTCCCAGTATGGTGTCTCATAGTGGCAGTTCAATGCCAGGATGTGTTTGAAGGCCTTCAAGAGCAATGGGGCCTCTGAGACATTTGTCAGGACCAAGAACAAAATCAGATGAGAAGGGGTTGTGGCCCTGTGTAATGGGGGACAGATGAGAACAGGATGCTGTCGCCTCCTTGAAGATGTGTCAGACAGTCTGCACACTTATAAGGACCAGGGGGTGCCACTGCAGGCATCACAGGTGCAATGTCAGGGCCTTCACAAATCTGGGATCTGAATTTCCAGATCTTTCCACCTCTTTTGCTTTCAAGGTGGGTGTTGTTTTTAGCTGCATTACCATCTTTGAATGATAACAGTGACTGGATTTGTTCTTACTTTGTGTACTTTGTGATGAGTTGTTCACGTACCCTTGGGGCTGAGAGCAGAAGTCCAAGGGACAGTGATGTCCTCAGGTGCTAAGGATTAAAAGGCAGGTTTTGGGGGGTGATTGGAGAAAGCGTGGGGGGAAGACATACAGAAATAAGCTTGTATAACCTCCTAACTGTAAAATTCAAGGTGAGGAACAAGGCCCAAAGTGTCTTTGGAGGTCATCCTTAAAATGAAAAGTGGATAAATAGGTCAGGTCAGTGTCTGACTGCAGTTTGGTTACTGTCTCTGAAGGCTTGAACTGACACTAGGCTCCTGCATGGCTCAGGGCAGTCCTTCCTCCCAACTGTCTGTTGGTGCTTGTTGAAGTTGTAGGCAGGTTCGTTATAGAAAATCAGAGCCACAGAAGAGTATAGCTATACCCAGCTGGTACAGCTGGAGAGGAGGTAACTAACTCTAGGTCCTCCATGAAACCTCTCCTTAGCTGGTCCCTCCTCATGCAGGAACTGCCCTGCAGTGAGAGGGCTTCAGTGATGGGTCTAGGAAAAAAGTGGTCAGTCCACCTTTGATCATTGCTCGTGCCAACCTGAAAAACCCCAACTAAATAGGATTAAAAGTCTTGCATGGTCACAAGGTGCTTTCCTTTTTGGGGGGGTTCCTTGTTGATGAAGGTCCCTTCCCATTCCCGAATGCTTAAGAAATACCTGGGGAAGCTCATCTTTCAGCAGCTGAATTGAAGGTAGGGAGAGTAACTCTAGGCTCAACTTATGCTTTCAGGCACTTAATGGATTTGTCATCGCCGTGACTGGAGATGGCTACATCTTCTACATCTCCCCTACTGTGCAGGACTACCTGGGCTTTCATCAGGTGGGTAGTGTTTTTTCCTGGCTGTAAACAGATGGATGCAGTCCAGGTCTGGGGAGGAGGTGCTGATAGCCCTGCCAGGGCTTTCTTTTCTCCCCTCCCAGCTCCCCTGGGTCGTTTTTGATGTACGTTTTCAAATGAGTCATGTTCTTTGGGGGCTGTGAAAGCCAACAAGCATGCTTGTGACTTTAGTAGGAACAGATGCAAGCTGAGCAATGTCAGGCTCTGTATCCCCTTGTCTTTGTGTGTAAGAAGGGTGTGAGATTTTTCTTGTATCATGCTGCTGGGCACATGTGCTGTCACAGAGGGCTGAGGGTATCACAATGGTGAGCGGTGTCAGTGCCCTGAAGTACCATGGGCTATGCGGGATGCCAAGGAAAAGCAGGACTCTCCCCATATACACCCTGTTACCTCCTGTTCCCCTGATGTCCAGCTCCTTTGGCCAAAGGACTGAGTGAACAGGAGAACCGTGAGGCTGCCAAACCCATTTTGTTGCATGGGTTCCTGGTGTACCTGCAGTGACAGAGGCGTTTTCTTCTTTGTCCTCTCTTTGTGCCCTTGCCCAGCTCACTGTAGAAGGATCATCATGGGCTGATGCCCCAAGTCAAAACAGCTGTCAGAAGCAGGGAGTGGTCTCAAAGTACCTTTATTGTCTGGTTAAGCAGGAGGCTCTGCTCTGGCGTGTTTCTGAGGGCAGGGACATGGCAGTTGGTGGCCTGAGCTGCCTGTGGGCTTGGCAGGGTCACGCTGACCACCACAGCTTGCAGGACCAGGATGGGAAAGGCTGGTCCAAGACATGGCCCTAGAAGGAGGGGGCTGTGTTGGGAGGCAGGTGGTGTGAGGACTTACTGGTGTTTCTGTGGTGTGGCCAGCCTTACAGCCCATCCTTCCTGGTGGCCCACAGAAGGAAGATGATTTGCACTGAGATGCCAATTTCTACAGGTTTGGAGTTTAAAAAAAAAAAAAAACAAACCTACAAAAGCCTTTTTTAAAACAGCAAAACACTCCACATAAGTCTGAAAAGGGGAAAAAAAAAAAAAACCCATCAGCTTGGTCAAAATGTTTTGATCAACCTGAAATGATTTTTTGACACTGATGTGTGGAAGAAACAAAGCTGCTAATTTGCAGAGGGCTAGGGATGGCAATGCAAGAGAGATCTTGCGTGCTGTTGCAGGCCAGCAATTTGTGCCCCACAAACAAATTCCCCTCTAACAACCCACAGCTTTTCTGGCTCTTTGTCTGAATTTGGTCCTGAGAAGATACTAGAAGTTAAGACATGCCAGGCAAATGCTGCTGCTGTAGCACTCACCCCGCAGATGGAGAGCAAAGCTTCTCAAAGAGCTGGGCCTCCTGTGGCAGGGGAGGGAGCTGGAGTTTCAGCATTTCCCGTGGGCCCTGGTAAAGGGTCAGGAGCCAGAGCCAGTGTGAAACATCCTTGGAAGGGCTGGGTGATGCCAGGAGAACCTCAGCCTTGCCAGTGTGGGGAACAGGCTGGAAAGCTGTGCTTAGCTATCACCAGAGGATGCTGGGGAAACAGGCAGTGTGACAGTCCTGAGCAGCCAGGGTTGCTCGGACACTGCCATTTCTATTGCTTCTAGAAACCTCAGAGCCATTCCCATGTTTTCCCCAGGCAGACCCACTCTCTGCTCCCTTTTCCTCCTTCCTGAGCCACCCTCCCTAAAAGCAGCTGGTTCCCAGTCCTCGCTCTCCATGCGGCACACAAAGCTGCTTGTGTTTTCCTGTTTCTTTACACTCGATTACTGCACTTTTAGTACCCACGAAGGAAAGCCTCCTGCCATGTCTTCCTCCAGACACCTCTGCCAGGCTGGGCAGGAGTCAATGCTCTTCTCCCCTTGTGTTGTTCCAGTCGGATCTCATCTACCAGAGCGTGTATGAGCTGATCCATGCGGATGACAGAGCCACCTTCCGCTGCCAGTTGCACGGGGACCCGGTGGCCAGCAGCACCCAGCATGCTGCTGATGGTGAGTGCCAGGGCAGTCCCCAGTGGCAATGCCTCGGGATGAGCCAGCTGCCTCTGCATGGCCACCTGGTGCCAGAAAACCCTGCTGGTGGCATTTATAGCCACCAGCCACAGCCTTGTGCTGAGGAGCATCCCATAGCCTTCCCCGGGGACTTGCAGCCATGCCAGGGGTTGGCACAGCCACCTGTCACCAAAATCAGCCAATAGCAATGTTGTGCTGTCTTTTGCTGTGCTAGAGGGATGGGGACGTTTCTTCCCAAGCCTTTTTGCTTTTCAGCATTTGAAATACTATTTATTTCAGTGGGGGTGGCTTGTTGCCTTGCTCCCATCTGCGAGGCAAGCTGAGCTTGCGGGGACCAGAAACTATAGTGAACTGGTAACTTCCCAAGGCAAGGTCTCACCCCTTTTGTGAAGATCATAGGTTCACTTGAGCAGGAGAATCTCTGCCAGGAGTAGGTCTGCAAGGCTGAGGTCAAGGTGCACAGCTTGGAAAGCTTCATTTTCCCTTTGGTTTCGCAGCGCTTCCTGGTGACCAGCTGCTGCTGGCTGGATGCAGTGCTGTGTCCAGCCCCCAGCACCTCTGCCCCAAGAAGCACTCCTTCATGGAGAGGAGCTTCACCTGCCGCTTCCGCTGCTTGCTGGATAACTCCTCGGGATTTCTGGTAATGCAGCCCAGCACTGGGACACCCCTCTGCCTCCAGCATGTTCCCTAGGGGCCACTGGTGTCCCATAGGGGTGGGGGCACAGCCAGTTCCCATCACCCTGTTCGCTTCACCTCTGCATTTTCTAATCCCCTCTAAGGCCTTGAATTTCTGCGGGCGCTTGAAATTCCTTCTTGGGCAGCAGAAGAGGGCATCGGACATGTCCCCACTTGCTCTCTTCGCCATCGCAACTCCCCTCCAGCCACTCTCCATCCTGGAGCTTCGGACCAAGACACTGATCTTCCAGACAAAGCATAAGCTGGATTTCACTCCTATGGCCTGTGATTCCTGGTAGGGCATCTCTCACCTTTTGCCTGTGGCAAAATCCCTGGTGCTGAACAGAAAACCAGAGCCTGTGGGAGCAGGGTACTTCTGATCCAACTCCCATGGCAAGGTGTCTGATGCTTTTGTCTCTCCACTGCAGCCCCCCAGTAACACAGGGAGCAGATTAACTGGGCGCCAGCGCTTCTTGGCTGCTGTGTTTTAGCCCAACAAAACCAGCACGGGGTGGTTTTGTGGAAGAGGGGATGCAGCTCAGCCCAGGACGGGGAGTTGCACCACCCAAAGTGGGAGGCTCTGGCTAGCTGCCCAGGCACTGAGTGGGCAATCACGTCTGGCTGGTGGGGTTCAACTGGGGGATCCCTCCCTCTGTCCGTGGTGTCACTGGATTTCTGTACTGTTTCCAGGGGAAAGGTTGTCCTGGGATATACGGAAACAGAGCTGTGCAGGAGGGGGTCCGGGTACCAGTTTGTGCACGCGGCTGACATGATGTACTGCGCAGAGAACCACGTGAGAAGTGAGCGCTGGGGCGAGCAGCAGCGCTGGCTGGGGAGGCCATTGGGGTGGGTGAATTTGTGGGGGCCCTTGCAGCTACCCAGCACCGGTGCAGGTCTGACTGTGCCAGTACCATTGCTCCTTCATGGGCCGTCTGTCCTGGGTCTGGAGCAGCTGTGGTAAAGGCTCTCCCCTCCTTGGTGATACCTGCTCGGGGAGCTGGCGGGGGAACAGCACTGCCCATGGCATCATGTGCTGGCTGCATCCTGCCTATTCTGCCCCATAGCATGGGCACAAGGTGATGCTCAACATCGTGGCATCTTGCCTGTGCCGTTTCTCTGCCCCTGTGGAGTTACCGTGTCTGTGCTGCCTCTCTTCTCTCCCTGCTCCAGTGATGAAGACAGGGGAGAGCGGGCTGACTGTTTTCCGGCTGCTGACCAAGAAGGGCGGCTGGGTGTGGGTGCAGGCCAATGCCTGGCTGGTGTACAAAGGGGGCAAGCCTGACTGCATCATTGCCCGGCAGCGAGCCCTGTCGTAAGTATCACTGGGTCTCTGGCTGTGTTCTGCTCTCAGTGTGACTGGCCATGGGGCTGCTCAGGGCATGCAGAGGCAGTGAGGGTGGAGGAAAGGGTGGTTGGGTTGCATGGTCAGCACTTTTGCAGCATGTGCCCTCCTGTAGCAGGGGGCATGAGCAAAACAGCTCTGAGAAGGTGGTTGCTTACTCCTGCTTGGGGTGAGCCCTGGACACGCAGCCCTTCCCTGAGCCATGCAGACCTCCCTATGGGCTCCCCAGAGCCCCAGTCCTCCACCAGCAGCATCACAGCCAGCCCAGTTCAGCACCTTTTTCTTTGGAAAAGCCAGGGCAAGGCTGTGAGCTTCCATCTCACTGTTGGAAGGGTGGTTTTGCCTGGCCCAGAGGAGGTGCTCATGCTGTGTCAATCTCTTTTTCCCTCTGCCCTGAAGGAATGAAGAAGGGGAGGAACATCTGCGGAAGAGAAACCTGCAGCTGCCTTTTAACTTTGCCACAGGGGAAGCGGTCCTATATGGGAACGACCTTCCCGAGTTCCTGGGCTCCTTCCAGGCTAAGGAGGAGTTGCAAGCACCGGCAGACTCCTGCATGGGGCAGTGCTCGGTAGACCCCAACTCTCTTCTTGGGGCCATGATGAAGCAGGATGCATCCATATACGTCTCCCATGCTGATAATGTGCCTCAGTTCTTGCCAGATCTCATCGCCGAGCCTGAAGGACTGAGCCAGAATGAGGAAGTCGGTGATGCCAAGGAGGACAGCAACTCCCTCCTGGTTGTTATCGAAACCCTCTTTGAGAACAGCAAGGTGGACAGAAACATCTGCCAGACCCTCCAGAGCCTCAATGTGGACAATGCAGAGCTGCAGCGTTGGGAGGAGGCTCCACTCAGCTTGGGTGCAGAGGAGGAGCTGCTGGCTCAGGAGGTTGGCGAGAGGCTAGGCACTGAGGTGACACCCTATGTGGAGCAGATGCTCCTCAGGGAGGATGCTGGGAAGAGCATGGACTTCCTGTGCTGCAGCGCATCACCCTGCAATGAGGAAGACAGTGCTGTGGCTCATTTCCAGCATGGCCGGGCAACTAATTCAGCATTTCAAGCCCCACCACAGCCCCAGGCACCTGGTGCACAAGGCCAAGATTCTGTGGTCTCTCTAGTCTCTGTTACATCTGATGTCATCTCTGCTCAACCAGAACAGCAGGTCTCATTCAACCCAGCCGGGCTGGTTGGAGGGACTGTTCTGGATGTCCTGTTCTCCAGCAGCAAGTCCTCTGTAGCACTTCAGCTGGCAAACCCAGGACAAGTGCTTCAAGCAGAAGTTACTGCCTCTGCTCCTGTAGATAACACAATTCCTGATGATCAGAGCCAGCCTGGGTGTGAGGTGGTTGGCTCAAGCTGTCTACCTCCGTTGCACTCAAATGCAGTAGTGACTCGGTGGCACAATGTCCCGGTCCAGGCAAACCCAGCTAATGCTTTGGGTCAGAGCGCTTCTCCTGGAGGTTGCCCATCAGAGGCTTGGATGGCCACAGCTCCAAAACAGCTGGAAGCAGCAGGAACACACCTGGAGTCACAAACTCTGCTGTCTGGCAGCCCTAAGAATGCCCCAGGGGCTCAGCTGTGGTTGCTGCCCTCCCAACCTGCTCCTTGCCCTGGGCAGGGCTTGTATGAGTCCTTGTTCTCTGGGGCTGGGGAGCTCCATGATGAGGAAGCTGCTCTCCCTGCACGAGCATCAGCACCTCTAGAAGTCAGCCAGCTGCCAGGGGATGGTGGCTTCCCCAGACAGCCCCCAGTACTCCCCCTGAAGCCCAGCTTTTCCTGGGAAGGGGAGCAGGACAAGTGGTTCATAGAGCACCAGCCATGGCTCTTGCAGGCTGGGGCAGCTCCTCAGAGATGCGGTGGGGCAGGTCTGGTGCAACACAGCGGACTTCTGCTGGGGTCCAGCACAGGTCCCAGTGCTCACCGGATGGACCATGTGTTGCTACCTGAGTGCCAGTACAGAAATAACCTTTTTGGATATGAGAGTGCCTTTCTTAGGGATGCCTCTAAAATATCCCTTCCCCAGCAGCTGGGTGCTATGCCTTGCCCCAGTGAGAGCCACCCTGGAGCATCATGTTCCTCACCGGGCTCGGTTTTGAAGTGCTCAGCAGCTCTCCCCACAAAGGTGGTTGCAGGAGCACCACCCTCGTCCGAGTGGGGCCTTGGCTTCCCATCAGCATCCTTCACAGATGAGCAGCCGCTCTGTGCCTGTGAGGTCCAGCTCAAGGTGAGGTGCGAGGGCTACAGGACCTGAGGGGAGCACCAGCTCAAATGGATGGAGCGAGGGGTGGGGCCGCGGGGATGCAGGCACAGCATCAGTTGTGGGCAGCCTGTTTTGAAGCCTCACTGTGAACTCGGAGCCACATTTTGAAAAGCCACCAGCAATTACAAGCTCTTCTGGCCACACAGAAGAGCACCTGCGAGTGGTGCCCCATGTTTCCTGGTTGCTCAGGATTTTGCCTTCCAGTGCCAGAAACGAGGTGCCCTAGCAGAGCTTTCAGGCAGCCTAGAATGAAGTGTTTTGGGTTTTTTCCATGAGAAGTCTTTCAGGGAGATGCAGCCCTGCCAGCAGGGAGGTTTGTCAGACTCTTGGGGTCAAGGAAAGGACCCCCTGCTTGACAGTCCATGTGTTCTGGCAACCTCTTGCAGACAGACCTGCTGGCCTTACAGGCACCACAGCACTGAATTGCTTTTTCTTGATGCAGCGTGGTCTCCTCGTTGCCTGTGTGTGTGGACCACACTTGTCATGTTGCTGTTCAGTCCCCTGCATCATCTCAGCCTGCCTGAGCCCATCTGCTTTGCTCCTTGCTCCCTCCCTCCTGTGCTCTCCATCTCCTCTCCTCCTCCTGAGCCCCTGGTGACCCAGTTCCTTTAGAAAAGAGGATGTTACCAAGCACTTTGGGAAGCTGAGCAGCATTTGAAGGGCCTCTGTGGGAGGTGGAGTTGCTGAGAGCAGAGGCAGTTTGGGATTTTGTGCTCCTCAGCAGCCTTCCCGGCAAGTTTGGGAGAAGTGAGTACCAGGCTGTGACTTTCCCTTACAGCACGGTGGGGAAGGTCCAGCCAAGCTCCCCTTGGGTTTGTCACTGGCTTGTCTTTTCCTTCCTCTCCTGTGCTCAGCAGTGCCATCAGGTGGAGGAACGATGGGGTTTACTCCTGCAGTTGCTCAGGATGGTGTGGTTTTGCCCAAGCGATGAGAAAGAAAGGCACGAAGGGATGCAGTGACTGCTGTCTGCCTGTCCACTTCGGACCAACTTTGTGCCCTTCAAACTGTTGTCCTGGAGACCAGCACAACCACTTTCTTGAATTCCCTTTCTTTTGTATTTTTTTAACCTAAGATGTGAATCTTCCCCCCGCCCCGGGGCAAATTCTCTCAGATCTGTCAGGGAAGACCCACAGAAAAAGCAATGATGGGGTGGGTTGGGGAGGGGGGTTCATTCAAGACCAGACCTGGCAAGCCAAGTTGGTCAGAGGTGAGAGAGGTTGGGGTCCTCCACATCTTCCCTCCTTGTACCCATCACCCTGAGCATCACATCTGCCTCACACCAGTATTAAGTATGTACTGTTTGCCAAGTGAGTAAAATCAGGTGATTAGTGCAGGGCTAGCCCAGCAGCAAGCCTGTATGTGTCCTGATGCGGGGTGGCCTCATCTCCCTGGGTCTCTTCCTTCATGCCCTGCTTTGCCTTGCTGTGCCGGGGCTACGGGGACTGCTCACAGGGCAAGATGGGGCTCAGGAAGGGTCGAGCTCCTGGCTGCACGCTGGGAGTAGAACGATGCTGGAAATGTGCTGGACCCCTCCAAAGTGGCCTGCAGGAGCACCTACGATGGGGCAAGGAGCTGACTGGCTGTGATATGGAGCCTTAGAAATCAGCAGACCCAAAAACTGCTGGATGGAGCCTGCCCACCAGCCTTTGTTGTCCTGGCACCTGTAAGACAATGAAACAGTGCACAGCCCCAACCAGGGGGTGCCAAGGACTCCTGATCCTGCAAGAGGTGCGCCTTGGGGAGGGGGCACCCCCCCAGGCTCTGCCAGTTGGGGCTGAAGACAGACCCCTGGTGTTCTGTTACTTGTGTATTATCTTTTATAGGTTGTGTATGTGCATATAACGTCTGTTTTTGTGGCAGTGTCTCATTTTATGCTTCGATTTCTTTGTATTGCTGTTGGCAGACAGATGATGCTGAGGAGAAAAAGATGTCCTGAAACTCATCCACTGTATTTGGTTACGTATTAAAAGGTGATTTGCTTTGTATAGTGGTGATGGTTTGTTTTGACCTGAAACAGTGTCTCTCTATTTCCCTCTTGACTGAGCAAGTATTTGAAAAAGCCTCCTTTTGGCTTAGCCCCGAGTCTGATTTCTCTGGCCTTTGGCTGAAGGAGGAGGACAGCCTGAAGGAGGAGGGCTCACCCCCTCCTTCTGCATCCAGGGAGATATGGGGCTGGGGTCACAGATGGGGAAGGGCTGTGCTTTGCCTTGTACAGGGTAATTTGGTGGAGGAATGCAGCCCTGTGGACACCCTCCGATGTTACAGGCAATGAAAACACGGATTACTGCCCTGTGTGTTTATGCTCTGACCTTGCTTGGTGCCTGGCCCTGTTGCTGTGTGGACCATTTGTGGACCATTGGTGGACCATTTTGGAAGGACAGAGCTGGGGGTACTGTGGCTGGGGCATGCACACACACCCCTGCCCCGGTTAGTGTGCAGCTGTGTGTGTCTAGGCCAGGGTGGGTGTGTGACACACTTGTTCTCACTGTCCCCAGCCGCTATGGGCATGCACAGCAGCAGGGGTGTGACGGTGTCCCCCCATTGCACCCCTTGACTGCCCCGTGCAGTGGTGGGGCTCACAGGCACGGTTACACTCTTGACACTGACATGCGTGTACAGCTTCCTGGGTGTCACTGCCATGCACGCTTGTGCACAGGCACATGGACGCACACCCTCGCAGTGGCATGCACGCAGTCACCCTGCCAGTTATCCCGGCATGCCAACATGACTGCAGTGACACAAGTGCGCACACCCCTCACCCACGTGGGTGGTGGGGCTCACTGCCCTATTTCCTCCCCTCATCCACCTCTCATCACCCCCACATCCCCCTCGCCTCCCAACCCCCCTTCAGCC
>WAAD01019617.1:41773-76415 GCA_013389945.1 Fregata magnificens
TGCTTTGCAATCTCAAGCTGCAAGTCTTCAGGATGCGTCGCACCTCGGCAAAAGCAGAGCTCGCACTTGTTCGGAATTAGAGGGATCTGGACAGATGAAGTTGATTTTATTTGTGGGTTCCGCTGAAGTAGAAAATTGAGGTTTAGGCTGGAGAGTTTCAGCGTGATCCCGGGCTGAGGCTTTGGCAGGCAGAGCTGCGAGGGTAGCAGCTTATTGTGCAGCCCAGTTGAAAAGTTTCACGAGGCGAGTGACTTTATCCCCCCCNTGAATAATAATTACCTGTGATGTGGGTGCAGCTTATCTGGGAACCTTTTAAAATAGACCGTGTTAAAGGCATGTCTGCATTCCACTGGGCTATAATTGTTGTAATTAATAGGAGCCCACAGGAGGGTATTTAGGCAGCCCTGGATTTTCCTGGTGAAATAGCAGTGGCTTGAGAATGCTGCATATGACCTCAGAAACACCATAATTTCTGTTTTTAACTCCAAATCATTGAATGTATTGAATGCCTTTTTTTTTTTTTCCATTCTCTTTTAAACCCTGCTTGTAGGATTGGCAAGCGGGTGAAATGAAAAACGAATGGCCTCGGAGGGGAGTTGCTTGCCTTGCAGCATCAGGTCGATTTGTTTGACTGTATCGGCTGTGTTTTCCGCAGCATTTTTGCCCTGGTAAGGAGCTCAGCATCAGCCTTTGCAACACTGAACATGTTGCCCAAAACCCATCATCTGCAATGATGCTCTGAAGCAGAGGACCACCAGCGTGGTACTGGTGTTTCTGAAGCATGCTTGTTCTTGCGCGGGGTGGAAGTCCATGGCGCAGTGCAGGCCTCGCTCTTCCCTGGAAACATTAATAATTTAAAGTTTGCTGCTTAAAGAATTTATAAAACGGAGGGGTGGTAGCGATTCCTTAAAACGGCGGTTTTGAAATGGCTGGTCTTGTTGCAAAGCATCACACCAGGAGTTGCTTTGAGGCTTGTCATCCTTTCCAGGGTGACTGTGCTGGGATGCCATGCAAGCTTGGCTGGGGAATAGTGATGACTCTAGGGGGGGGATGGTCCCCCTGCCCTGCGAGCCTCCTGCTAGGGCTATGCGTCCTGGGGTTTGACGTTCCTGCATCCCCGGCATGGTGAGTTACTTTGGTTTTGCATTGCAAGAAACTGGGAAATATAATTCTGAGATTCTCTCTAATTTTTTCCTTTTTTTTTTGTGTCATTCCATCTGGTTTGATTTCGTGATGCCAACTTCCCAACCACTGAGCACATCAGTGTGTCTGAAGCCATGGGATGGTACCCGCCTCTGTCTGGTTTAAGGCAGGTCACAATAATTCAGGTGTGGGAGGGGAGGAGGAAAGCCTCATCCTTTTAGATGCAAATAGTGATTGCAGACCTCCTTCAGTCTCTTCTGCAGCTTTAAAAAAAAAAAAAAAATCTTTAAAAGGAGCTCTGGGCAAGCCCATCTACAAAATCAAATTGTTTTAAGTGACTTTAGTCCCTTTCAGTGTGAATGCCGGAGTGATGTTGCTCTCTGACAAGCTGTGCTGGAGCTGAGATAACGTTCAACTTTGGAAGGCTGCTGTTCAAAATACTCCGCTTATTCCTTCCTCGCCTTTTTTTTTCTTTTGGTCATCCGCACGTTTAGGTTTTTTTCCCTTGATCTGTCAGGGAACCAGGGTTAAGAGGGGCAGCCGGGCTCTGCTTGCCTGCCTGCTCGCTTCTGAGCCAGGTGAGCTTACGTGCTCCGACTCCCCCTCGGCATCCTTCGATATGTGAAATGGGATCCCAAGGAGGCTGTTTTAGCTGCTGAATGCTGACAAGTCCTGTGTGAAATCGGATCAGAAGGCACAAGGGGTTTGGGGTCTTGTTTCGTTTATTGAGAGCAGACAGCCCAACCCAGAGCTGTCTGAAGGCAGCTCAGAAACAGGCAGTGCAAACCCTTGTATTGACCGGGGAGGAAGGAGGAGCTGGCCTCTCCCTCACCAAGAGACCAAGGAAAAGCAAAGGCAGAAACTAGAGTGTGCTGCCATGCCTTGTGTGGGGAAACATCTTCACAGCATGTCCTCCTGGAGCAGGTCTCGGGTGGGGAGAATGATCACTGACATCCATTCACCCAGCAGGTTTGTGCCAGCTGCTGTTTCTCCAGCCCCCATCTTAAATAATTCGTTGTATGTCTCCTTCTTCTGGCTATTTGAAAATTAATTAGTTTTTAATTTTGTTTCAGCATCTTGATTTATGCATAGCTTGTGTATGGGGAAATTTGTACGGGCATAAGTGATTAAAAACCAGGTGGGTTCCAGATCTTGGTCACTGGTAAAATCTTCGGGAGCTTCTCTCACTCTGTTTTGGGCTCCCGATCATCTTCTGGCCACATGGTAAATTCTTCAAAATGCAGAGAAGGCTTCACAGCTTTTGTTAAATGCGTACCTGTGTTTACATTGCAGTGGCCAATCTGCACGGGTCAGGGTGGATTGACTGAGCTGTGCAGTGGAAGCAAACCTTCTGTTCAGCCGTCAGAGATGGCCGAGATACGCGCAGATGCTTCTTGCACACGGTGCTTTTATCTGAACAGTGGAGTTTTGAATATCGGCTTGGCGAGATATTGCCAGGAGGTCTTTGATTTTTAAAAAGACATGTTTTTCCTTCATGCCTGAGCATTTTTGTATTTTATGTGGCTTACACTGAAACTGTCCCTGCTCCCTTGCTGCTTTGTTTGTGAGCATGATTTTAGGCCTGCAGTTAGGTCATAGAAATCAGAGGATTTAAGGCCATTCAGTGTTTTGTTCTTTAATCTTTGGAGTGGTTTAGAGACCATCAAACATTGTCTTTGTTAAGCAGGGTTATTTATCTAAACAAACATTTCCTCAGGGTGACGTGCCAAGTACTGGGTTGGGTGTCTCTGCCCCTGATCTGATGCCAGATTGTCTTCTTCCAAAGGACAAGAGCATCTGTGTGTGTGTTTGTCTACTAATTCTGTTCCTTTCTTGTGGTCTGGCAAATCTTTCCAGTTTAACAAAGTGGGAAGCAGTTTAGTGCCAGGAGTTTGCCACATGCGTTCAGCATCTCTGGGGAAGCAGGGTTCTTGGCCATGATAGCTCTTGGCCATGGTCTCCTCCTGGAAGGAGGCACTAGTTTTTGCCTTGTACAGCAATAATGATATAACACTGTTTAGACAAGCATTGGGCTGCAAGTTGCGCGGACCGGCATCCTGATGTCAGACAGGAGGTTCTCTCTGATTTTGACCATCAGAAGGACCCTCTGGCCCTCAGGACATAAAGCAGCAAAGTGCCTTGGGATTGCAGAGTGCCCCCCCCAGGACAGCAGATGCACTGTGTCACAGTGCAGGGCCAAGGATGATGGTGGGGAGCCAGCTGTGCCACCAGCAAGCACACCCCAGCGTGCCAGGTTTGATCCATGATGGGGTGGAAGAGGCTTCTCTTGTGACGGAGCAGCACTGCTGTCCTCTGCGAGATGCCCAGGTGCCTTTCTTTTACCCTGTTGCCTGGCTTTGCAGCTCAAAGTGTATACAAATGCTTTCTGTCCTTGGGAACGCCGCTTATCCTGATAGAGGTGAGCTTAGGCGGGGGAGCAGGGCCACAGGAGGAATTAAGACGTTGGGAGAGATGTTCCACCAGGGAGGTGGACTCCAGTGAGGAGCCCAGCCCTGCCCATCCCACATCCCATCCTGCTGGGTAAAGCAGCACTGACCCGAACCCAGCACCGTTAGCCTGGACCAGGAGGGCCGAAAGGAGCTGAAGTTGGCTTCCAAATCAAAGACCCTATCCAAATGTCAGTGCAAATTGACTTAAGGGCTTTTACCTTCTCCTTTCCTATCCAGGTCTTTCTTCTTCTACAACAGTCCCCCCAAATATCTTATTTCTTTATTCCCCCTTGGTGATACAAATATTTTTAATTCTCGTTCACCATCTTAACCTTCCTCCCTGCTCTGCAGGAGGCTCTTTCAGCATGCGTGGCTCAGTAGAAGTGGGAGCATGCTGCAGGGCTGCCGCTGCTGGAGCCGAGGAGCCAGGAGCAGGGGTCTGCATCTCCCCTGAGCCCAGGAGCCCTCTCCTCTCTCCCCGCTGACGCTGAGGACCATCCTCAGAGTAATGCAGTGAAGCCAAGCTGCCGAGCAGCCTTGCTCCTGCCATCCTCCTCTCTCTCTCTCATACCCCACGACTGGTGCCACTGCACCGGGGTCTGCACAACACGTCATACCAGATGAGCACCGGCAGCTTAGCCCGGTGGTGCCTGGTGGGCTGCTCCCCTCTAATCCCTCCCTGTTCCTCTCCTTGACGCTAGGGCCCAGCAAACACTGCTGGCTTATGGGGTGTCCCCGCTTCTTCTGCTTTCCTTGCCCTCTGGAAGCGGGGAGAGAAGAAGGGAAGGTCCTCCAGGTGAAGGTTTGTTGCTGGGTCTTGCCCTGCATGGTGATTTGTTAGCAAAAAGGAAGATGCCTCAAAGGCGCCTTGTCACGTGGCTGCCGGATAACATCTGTGTTGCTTTGTCCACTTAAACACCCAGTGGGAAGTCAATTGGCATACCTCAAAACGGGCAAGGGCTCAGTTTGGAGAAGTATCTCTCACAGTTTGCTCCTGCAGCATGCTGGGAAGGTCATCCAGGCTGTGCTTGTCATCCTACAGTGAGCCTGACCCTTCTGGGGTGTGAGACCTAGCCCCCCCCGAGCACTCCCTTGCCCTTGGGGGCCAGCTCGGTGTCCCCAGGGGGTCCTGTGGTTGTCACGGACCTGTGTCCATGTGGCTCTATTCTCAGGTGCTTGCACACTGGAGCTTTGCCAGGCCTCAGTGGTCACCTGAACTGATCTCATTTGGGCTTTCATGGGCTTGTGCTGTTTTGGAGGGCTATGATGCAACACAGCTTTTCCAGCTGTTCCTGAAACCGAAGCCGGGGAGGGGCAGCACGGGGCAGCGTGCTACTGGGAACACAGATGTTTGCTCACTCAGCTTAAATCAAAACGCTCTTGAGGTGACTGTGGTTGCGGGGGCACCAATGTCCAGCGATTGTCCTGCAGCCTTCATTTCATGTGAGGCTCTGAATTGAGTCCAGGGTTTATAAACCATAGGAAGAGGGGTAAGAAAAGCTCGGTGCATGGTGCCAAGAGGTGTGTGCTTGAACCCCACTGCTGAGTCTTGCTTTAAGCCAGTAATGGGCTAACTCTGCTTTGAAATGGGGCTCCTTGGGGATGCAGATGCACCTCTGCCTGTGTGTAGCGTCCTACCCAGGGAGCTGGGCTTGCCAGCAGCCAAGGCATGGCCTCTGGGCAGCTGAGCTGCATTGCTGGCTGGGAGGAGAGGAGGAAAATACTCTGGCATGTATTGTGGCATTAGAAATTTTTTGGCTCAAGATGGATTATCAGCTGCACAGTCTGTCATTGTGGATCAGAGGGTAGATGTAGCCTTCATTTTGGGCTGTACGTAGTTTTGAGCTGTGCATAGTATGTTTTACATGGAAGGTTAGTGTTGTGTATCCAAACCCCAAGCAGTTTGCCTCTCCCACGTGTTTTTAAAAAATAAGGCTCCTGCAGGTGTTGAGGGTTTGGGGGCTTTCCTGGAGTCCTCTTAAAATCTCAGGTGGCACCTGCAGGATTGAGGTGCAGCCTCAGGGCTGAGCCTAACCCTTTAAACTATGGTACAAATCCAGGCAGTTATTGCTAGAGCTGTGATGGCCCAATAAGTGCCCAAGCTGCTCCCTGGCCATCGGGTCAGGCTGGAAAATTGCTTTGAATTATATAGTTACTACAGACCTAACTGTGCCCCTGAAAACTCTGCTTAGCGGTGAGGATGGGAGATTGGGACGTGTGTTTATTGATGTGCAGTTCTTTAGAGATGACTAACTGCTCGTTTGCTTTGTCTGCTCTCCCACCTTCTGAGCTGTTCAGCCATGTACCGCAGATAGCTGTAGCCATAAAGCCCAAGGGACTGTTTAAGAAAATAAAGCCTAGTCCTGTGATCACCCTGCTCTCTTAATTGCTGAGCTGGCCTTGGAGGAGCAATTTAAGCTGGGAAAGTCTTGTGACTTCCCTTAGGTAGGCAATTTTCCTGCTGCATGCTTTCCTTGCCAAATATTTCTCCCTGGCTCTCATGAGAGCAGCTGGTAGGAAGCCGTCGGAGGTCTCGGGGGTTTACACTGGGCTCTCGGTGGCTGCCTGCTCTGCTGCCTACAAGCAACCAGGGTCTCTCAAGGCTCCTTCAAATGTAAGCACTGGAGCAGAGCTGGCAATAAACTCCAGGTTAAGGTTTCAGGCTGGGATGATGCACACCTAAAGCTCCTGGGGGATGAGTGGTGGGAGCAGGAGGGTTCAAACAGCTATTGATGCTGCAAGAAGGAGGGAAAGCCTGGCAGGTCCTTGTCCTCTTTGTCCTTGTTTAAACCGCTGCACGTGCTTCTCCCTTTGAGACCCAAGTGCGTTCGGAGATGCAACAGAAAGCTAGGCGTAGTCAAAGCCTCCTTGCTTTTAAAAGTGCAATTAGATCTTCTAACAGGACATCCATTATTCACCATGCGTGCTCATGGAAGGTGGTGTATCCATACTGTTCAAGCAAGGGATAAATAATTCACTTATTTAATGAAATTTGTGTCAATGGGGAGCTGTGGCAGGTATTATGAAATGGTAAGTAAAACTGTAGTATCCATTATGAATAAGCAAAGGAAAACTCAAGAAGTATTTGCCAGTTGCTAGAAAATGGGCTCTGTTCAGCTCAGTGGTGAGAAATGAACTGATGGTTCGGCAAACTGGGGAGGACACGGCTGTGTTGCCCGGTTTCAGCAAAGTTCTGCCTGCTTCTCTTGATGTTTTCGTGATGCTCTTTCCTTCTAAAGCATTTCAAACACCCCACATCGGACCAGTAAGTCTTCCTTGTATGTGGGAGCGGAGTATTTCTGCACTGGCTAGGAAGAGCTCAGTTCATGCTCAACAAGAAAAAAAAAAAAATCCCAGAATAGGATATACTTTACTAAGTGCATGTTCCTGTTCTTTGCTTCTCAAAGTAGTTGGAGATATGTAAGCTTGCTGTAAAACATGTGGATTAAATGACAGAGCAATGATCAGATTTGGCATGCTGACAGTGTAGGTAGCATTGGAGAAGCCAGAGAGGAGGTCACAGTGCTTTGCCTGCCTTCACAATAGCAATTTAGCTTTCCACCGTTTTGAGCGTGGCAATCAAGAAGGCATTTGGGCCAAATTTTGCTCCCTTAGCATCATGCTGTGGTTCTCTGCATTGTATGCTCCTGCTGAGCCGTGGCTGTGTCACCTGCGGCATTCCCACCAGTGGAAACAAAAGCTCTTGTGCTTGTTTCGCTGGAGTGTTGCAGAATGTTGCATCATGCTAGAGGGAGAGACCTGGGCTCTTCCTTGGATTTTTTGGGTGGATGGGCCAGGTCCTGGAGGATCTCCCCAGCAGTGCACCCACGGAGGGTGGCAGGCAATGCAAGCCCTTGTAAGCAGAGGGACCTTGCCGACCCCAGGGAGGAGGGAGATGGGTGATGTCTGCTATGGGTGACCCAAGGCTGCTGCAGTAGGAAAGGGAACTCGCCTACTCCCACGCTGCCAGCAGGTTGTGGCAGGCATCACCTGCCTCCTACCTGGGACCCATGTGAGCTCATCAGCAAAACTTTTCTTTTGTTAGGCTGAACCTTTTTTTTTTTTAATAAGGAAAATATCATTCTTATTTGGTGGAAAGCACTTTTCTGTGTAAGCGACTTCTAGATTAAAAATGAAACAACCTCAGTTTATTCAAAAGAAACCTGAAGAGGTTTTTTTCCTAAGTTTCCAATATTCTGCTGCTTCTTTGGAATAAAGTGCAGGAAAACAATTTTGAGGGGCTCTTTAATGTGAGGGGGTGTGTACCAAGCAGTGGAGCTGCAGGCCCCTCTGCCCGTGAGCATCTCGGAGCTGGAGAGGTGGGTAGGAAAAGAAGATCTGGACATATCTCACAGTGAGGTTTTTACTCCCATGTGACTGGAAGACCTGCTTTTTAGGGAATGGCACAAATGACAGAAAGAGAGAGGTGGATAGAAGGCAATTTCATTAATAAATAGATCAACCAATCTCTCCTTCCCCTAGAGAGTGACTGATACACACTGGGGCATTGAGCCCTATGGGAGAATGCTTGCAAGGAGCACCATTACCAAAATCCCTCTTCTCTCTTCCTGCCCAAGACCTGCTTAGACTAATAAGTGCCATGCCGATGTCCCTGCCATCACCTGCAGCTGGGTTCAGTGTTTCCTCACCTTGTTTAAATGGTGCCAGCAGTGGTGGGGAGACATGCCCCCTCGCTGCTCTTGAAGAGCCATGAAGCGGTTGGGTTTCCTTCTGCTGCTTCTCCTGCATCAATGCCTGGATTGGATTTGGGACAGAGTCATCTCATTTTCCTCCTTTGCAGTCAGTGGCCGATGCAAAACCCTGTTCCCACTTGGAAGTTTTGCCATGTGGAGGGAAGGGGGCTGGGAGATATCCTCTCAAAAATGTTAATACCCACTTGTTGGTGCAGAGATTTCTCAGGTCTGCAAAGCCCTGGCAGGTTCAGGAGTTCACTGGCAAACCTGGTAGGCGGCGAGGTGTCCCTTCAGCATCATGTGAAACAGCTTCCCAGGCTGAGCGCCGGGGGGAAGCGCCGTCCCGCAGATAGAGGGAGGAAACCCACCCCCTTTGGCCCCCCAGACCTCCTGCTCCCAGGGGATGACAGCACAGGGCCAGGCAGCAGAGACCGGGCAAGCAATGCAGGCACCTGTGCGTGAGGACCACCAAGGTGCAGAAAGCATCCTTCTCCTGTGGGGAGGCAGATGCGGGCAGGGAGCTTGTTCCTCAGAGATGGTGGCCAGGTGGAGAGAGATTTTCTTCCTCTCTGCTGAAAGCCTTTTTGTGGCAAAATAGCCTGCAGTTCCTGGCAGAAGATTTTTTTTTTCTTTCTTTCTTTCTTTGAAGAAATAGCAGGAAAAATGTGCAAACCTTTCTGCTTTCAGGTGACCAACGTCTCTGTCCTCACCTTCCTCGTTCCACAGCTGCCAGTGGCAAAGGTGATGCTAGTGGCCAGAGTGAGGGAGCCCAGGAAAAGCCACTTCTCCTTCCCCCCCCCCCCCNTACATAGTGAGGGTGAAGACTGCACCTTGTGTCCCTGCCCAACATGAAGGCAAGTGCTGTGCTGGGAAGGCCACCTTTCCCCCAGTGCTGAGCTTGCCCTGTTTCTGCCTTGCCCTTCCCCAGGGTAGCCAGGCGGGAAGGGAGGATGCCGTGCGGCGGGGAGGATGCTGTGGTGGCTCTCCTGCTTGTCTCCGCTCCACCAGGCTGATGCGCTGTGACAGTTCTGCTGAATTGCTGACCCGAGGGGCTGTGCAGGGCTATTTATGGAGAGACAAAGCCAGGGAACACCAGGCGAGAGGCCAGCCTGAGATGTCTGCAGCCAAGAGTGGGTCATCTTTGGGGTTCCTTGGGTGGCTTGGATGGAAAACATGCTGTTTGGGGAAGGTCATGGGAAAACCCCCACAGGGATTCTGGTTTATGCAACAGCAGCCCTTCGGCCCCAGTGGTTCGATCCTGTTTGCAGGAGCAGGCTGGGTTTGGTGGCAGGCATCTGCGTGGAGGACAGTGGGCCATCCTCTGATTTTAATTTCTGTTTCCTCTGGCCCCACAGCTTAGGAGCAGCCCAGATGCTGATAGCAAAGTCTATTTTTAGGCAGCAGTTGTGATCAGGTTTTCCTTTTGCAGGGAAATATCAAGCCATTAAACCAGACCTCTGAGTAGAAGGCAGCACCCTTTAGCTGATCTTGTCATCCAAGTTTATTTTTATCTTGCACTTCCAGTGCAGCAGTCTGGGAACTAGCAGAGGAGGACTGAAGACCTTTAATAGTTCATAGCTCCTACATTTTGCTCCCAGGGATCAGAAAAGTGAATTGCCAGAAGGGTGCTGCCAGAAACCTGCTCCATGCACACCACAGGACCCTGCCTGAGCGATGCGGCTGCCATGCTTGCACGCTGCTCTGCCCAATGGCCTGCCTGTGCCTGGCACTTTGTGCAGGCTTGTCAGGCTCTGACCCAGGCAGGGGACCCTGGGTGGTCCCTGGGCAGCAGTGCTCGCAGCGGGATGGCGTTCAGGGTGGGGGAGCAGTCGGGATGCAGCAGCATGTGCGTGTCCGCCCCAGCACGCTCAGAACCGATGCACTGTTATACAAACATGTGCCATAAACTTAATCCTGGGCTGTTGGCCCCTCGGTGTTCAAATAGCTCGTGAAATAATCTGTGCGGGCTGAGCCCGAGGGGAATTTCCTAGACCTCCCAGAAGCAGGGGATTTGCTGCCGTATCAGTTTTTTTCTTTTGATTAAAACCAATATTAGAACCAGGACATGCTTTGCATTTGGTTATGGAGCAGAGTTGATCTTTGGGATGGTCCTGTGTCTGGTGGAAGTGCATTTTGTTCTCAAAGCCTCACATGCGTACCAGTGAGGCTCTGCAGACCACAACATCCTTCCCTGCTCCCACCTACCTATGAGCCAGTGCTTGGCAAGTGCCCACGGAGGATGCAGAGGACTTTGGGATGGAAGGTGAGCCCTGACAGTGGAAGAGAGCAGGTCTGCAGGGGCAGGCATGCTTTTGCTACATGCTTGCCTATCCCAGCAGAGAGATGCTGACAGATAGGGGGACTCCACTTTGGAGACCAAACCAGCCCCTCCGCTCGTAGCTGCCCTGTGAACACAGGTGCTGCTGGGTTCAGCTTCGGACCTCGTGGTCCTAGAAGAAGGCTCAGAGATGTGCCTGGAGCATCCACCTTTCGCAGCAGCTGGGAAGCTGCTCACCCACGAGCTTCTGCACGAGCTTCTGCACGTGGGCTCTGAGGTCCTTCAGGATCTGCTCCACGTAGACGGAGGAGCTGAGTTTCAGCAGCTGCTTTGGCAAAGAACAAGGTGATCTGAGCGTTACAGAGCCTGGTTTTGTTTATGCGCTGGTGGCTGGTGCCTTGTGCCTTCTGACTTGCTGCTCTGTCTCGGCTCGTGGCTTTGCTCCCATTGACAGCTTTATGGAGTGTTAAATTACTTCCAGGGTCCACTTGATGCTCCCGTCACATCTGAGCGTGGCAGCTCCTTGGCACATGTAGCACAGGAGCTGGGAAAAGCAAACTCAAAAGAGCCTTTGCTCTCCCTGAGTAGGAGCAAGGGCAGGCTGCAGTGGTAGCTGCTGCTGGTGCCTCACACCTTTCCTCCCAAGTACCAGTGGGAGCAACTGGTTTATTGGCAGCCAAATACCGCCTTCCGTCCTCATGGTGCTTGCAAGAAGCTTCCCGGCTTTGCTGCATTCTCCACTGTCTCCTGGACAGGCCTGCCATGCACAGGCTTGTTGTCATCTTACTCTTTAAACATTATCCACCCTAAAATATCCTTGGGATTTGTTCTCTCAGGGAGCAGAGTACAAAATTTACAGGCACTTCTTTTGGTTAAACCAAGTGACAGATTTCTTCATCCGTATTTATTGTGCATCGATTGCTACCAGGTTGCCTGTGATCTCGGGTGTCTACATTTTTATACATGTGTGCGTTTTTCTGTGTTGTTTTTCTCCCACTGTGAGCTGTGGCTTGCCTTAATTTGATTGCATAAACCCGCTATGTTGCTGAACTGCAATGAGACATCGTTAACCGGACTATCCAGATTGTAGCCTTCAAAATGGCATGTTCCTTATCCTGGAAGAGAGTGGGGTTTGCTGCAATGCTTTTTGTGTAGGGCAGGCTTTCGCTGCTGTTGGTGGGCCATCCTTCGTAGAGTCAGGGCATGCATGAGCTGATCCGTTCTGGTTCAGCATAGCAAAGAAATACTGGGTGCAGTGACTCCCCCAGCAAGAGAAGAGCTGCTGCTGTGCCCCAAGAGCCAGTGGGGCGTGCATGGTGTGGCACCAAGGGCTGGCTCTTGCTGTTTGCAAGGAGTGGTGTGAGGCATTGACCCTGTGTCCACATTGGGACTGGGGACCTGCATGGTTGCTATTGCTAAATGATAAGAGAGATTTCCAGCTGGTGAGCTCCCTAAACATGTACGTTTGTGCTAGTGGTTGCAGGTAATTGCTGATAAACGCAGGACCTCATAGTTATTCTGCTGAGGCCTGTCTGATCCTTGGCTTTAACTGCTCTTTACTTGTAGGTTGTTAAAGGTCGGGGCCGGGCGGGGGAAGGAAGTTGAGGATATTGGTTGTTAAAGGTCTGGGGTTGTTGACGGTACTGGGTGGGTGAAAAACGTCCTGTTAAAATCAACTCTTTTGAGGGGTGAAGCAAAGGGTTGGCAGTACATCACAACTTCCCCTGGCAGTGCGTTGCCTAGCTTTGCAGCCAGGTCCACATTTTGGATGTTCATGGTGGTGACTTGCATGTGTTACTGCAGGACTGAAGTCCCTTCCCTTTGCTTTGTGCAGTTGCTCTAAAGAATCATGGTGCCAAAGGAGGAGAGAGGGATGGAGACTGCAGCAGCGGACCAATTCCGGGCTTGGCAGCAGTACCGGAGGGCGAGCTGCTCCTACAGGTTAGTGCTCCTTGCTGGCCACCTGTCCCTGGCAGATGCCTTCAAGGGATTTTCCTCTTGTCCCCTATTCCAGCTCCTTTGGATTTTACCCAAAGAGCAGACTGTTCTGTTATTGATTGCAGGATATTTTGGTGAAGCAGTGATTTCATGTGGCGTAGCTCATAGTGCTTCTGACTGAGCAGAGGTTTAAGACCTCTTCAGGTCCCTGGGGCAGAAACTGTGTTGCTTCTCCTCTCCTCTTCCCATCCTTCCTGGAGAAGATTGCCACCTGTAAATCATTTGGGTGTCAGAATCCCTTCCATGTCGGTGAAAGCAGTGCTAAACTTCTGACCATGGAGATTCAGCTCTTTCTGCTTCTCTGCCCTCGTGTGTAAATGGGCCATAGGTGTGACACAGGAGCAAGACATTTTGAGTGTGGTTTTCAACATGGGCATACTGGTCCTGACTCGGGGATGTTGTCCAAACACTGATGAAAACAGGGAAGAAAATGTCGTGGAAGTGCTCCCTGGTTTTCAGGCAGTGATGCATGACACTGAGTACATAGATAGGTGCTGATGGGTCATGTGCTCAGCCCATATATACAGGGTAGGTGCATGTATCCTGCAAGCTCTGTGACAGGCTTATAATTGGCTCCTTTGGTGACACTGGAGGCAGCATGGGTGATGCTGCAGCACAGCTGGGCTGAGCCTGCTGCTTCCATGGTTTATTCAGAGACTCTGGGAGATGACCTCCTGTCT
This sequence comes from Fregata magnificens, assembly GCA_013389945.1. NCBI lineage: Eukaryota > Metazoa > Chordata > Aves > Suliformes > Fregatidae > Fregata > Fregata magnificens. The sequence continues at coordinate 55,017 of WAAD01019617.1, forward strand.
CCAAACCACGCATGGTGAATACAAAGAGGTCAGGCTCCAGCAGTGCAAGGTCCTGTCAGGACGTGGGTCTCCTCTTCCTTCCCCACCTGGCACCTGAGCATGGGCTGCAGCACTGTCCCCTGCCTGGCTGTTGTCCAGAGCAGGGTGAGTGTGCTGGTCAGCCCCAGCTCCTTTCCAAAAGCTTGCTCATCTCTTAGCAGCAAGTATAATTACTATGCTGCTTGAGAGCTGGGGAGCCAGGATCTCAGTGTTTAGTGAAAGAAATGCTAAAGCCAAGGTGGTTAATAACCAAAAAACTGAGGGTTTTCTGCTGTGGATATAACAAAACCGTGCGCAGCAGGGCTTGCCGGGGATTGATGTCCTGCTCATCAACTTAATGCCATCCTTGTAGAGGTACCAAGTTGGGTGTTAAAAAGCTCTGGGTTTATGTTTGGCTCTTCCAGGGGCCCGTCTGTGTGATGCTGGACACAGCAGGGGCTCAGAACCTGCCACCGTGCCATGAAGAAACGTTCCTATGTGTTTAAAAAACTACTTCCACCTGGTCTGTCTCCTTCGACATCCAAACTTCCTTTGTCTCATCTCTTGGTCCATCCTGATTCTTCCCTTCCCTTCCTCTAATTTTCCAGCCTTACTTTTTGGCCTGTTCTTTTCCACCAAGACTCTCTCCAGCAGCAATCTCAGCAGAAGAAGGTATCTTACTGGGGTTAAGCATGAAAATCCCTCTAAAGGGGCCAAGGCTTTAGCAAGGCTGAGAACTGGGTGGACCACTTCTGCCCAGGTGCACAGCAATGCAGGTTCACGTCGCTGGCTGCGGAGTATTAAATCAGCCTGCTGGTCGGTGCAGTCAGGGAAGGACAGAGTGCTGCAAGATGTTGCTTGCTGTTGCCATGGCAAAGCGATGCCTCTGAAGCTGCTCAAAGGGTTAAAGCGCATTTGGCAACACTAACCTCTGCAGCAGATTCCCACACACTGAGATCAACCCCAGTAAATAGAGAGAGCATTTGTGCCTGGAATAAAGGGAAGGAGAGGGGGGAGAAACGCAGACCTGGACAATGAAACAAGAGTTGGCAGCAACAATAGCTGGACTTGGCTGAGACTACACGCTAGACCCTAATTAATCCTGATGTCTATACATTACGAAGTGGGGGAAGCAGGCCAGGGCTGGCTACTGTGGCAATAGCCAGGTTGGTGGTACAGGATGGTTTTGGCTCCGGGCAGCCATAGGGCTTCTGTGGTCCACACTGCAGGAGGACTCCTGCCTTCTAGAGGACTCTTGCTTCAAGCTGGCAGGAGTGTCCCCACGGGGACCTGCTGCCCTTAGGGAGGGGTGGCTGGATGGTGCTGTCACAGCTGTGAGAGTTGTTTGGCTTTTGGGAAGCTAAACCAGTGACTTTCTTGGGTTTTCACGGCCTTTGCTCTTAGGCAGTACTGTGGGCTTGAAGGTGTTTACTGGAAGTATATCGGGATCATTTCAGAGCTGGGGAAACTGAGTCACAGAGCAATGCCTACCACTCAGGGTAGGGGGAGACTCCTGCGGGCCTGCTCCCAGCCCTGGCAAAGTGATAACATGGTCTTCAAAGTACTGGGCTCTGCGCCACTGGGACTTGTCCCCCATGGTTGGCAAAGGCTGGTGCGGTGCCTGCAGTGCTTAGGAGTGCTTTGGGGCGCTCCCCTGGCTCCTGACGGTGCCTGTGTTGGCAATGCTCTTCTGCGTATCAGCTCCTGCGTAGTGTCAGAGAGCAGGGATGAAAAGCCAGGGGTCCTGGGACAGCAGCTGCACTCCCAAACTGGTAGGGAAGCTCCTCTGCACCTTCTAATCTTCACAGATCTCCAGGTGCAAAGGACACTGTCAGCCAGCGCTCTGGTCCCTTCTCCCATATCCCGTCCTGCCAGCTCTGGGGCTGCTGGGTTGGAGAAAACACCGAAATTACTTCCCAAATTTGTTAAGCTGATGAGCTGCTCTTGAGGAAGACGGAGGCTCCAGTCAGCTCAGCCCATTCCTGCCTGGGAATGCAGTGCTCCCTTGGATGTTGACTTTGCAGTCCTGGAGCTCGAGGATAGGATGGAAGGGCCAGTGAACTGTAAAATATGTAAGTTGTGTAGCATTAAAAATGTATTGGAAACTTTGGATTGATGCCTGCATTTGCTGTTTTCTGTGGGGAGGGCTTAGTGCTTCGAGCCTGCATGAGCAAAGGAGCTTGAGTATTTATTTTGTGAAAACAGAGCACGGTGTTCAGCCTGTTTGGGTGGAGGGCATGCACAAACGAGCACGTGCTCCAGGACAGGGTGTTTGCATTGTGTAAATCTGTACACCATGCAGAGAGAGAGCTCCAGAGGAAGAGGAGCATTGCCGAGAGCATCTTGTGGCCAATGTGTGCATCCCAGGCACGGGTGGCTGCAGACATCCCTTTCCCCCATGAACACCGATGCTTGGTCCTTTCATTGCTATGTGGTGCTTTGGAGGGATGGTGCTGTGCAGGTTGGATGAGTGCCTTGCATCAGGTTGTCGCTGGGTGTAAGTTTGGGGTCAATCATTTATTTGCCAAAAGGAAAAGGTACTCTGAGGTCAACCAGCAATTCCGTGGTTTTCCGCCAAGTCCAGGGACCAGACTCAGCCTGTCCTCCCTCCTGCTTTGGAAGAAAATGGCTTTTCAGAAATCAGATGTTTTCGCTATGGTTTCAAACCCCAAACTCTTATGCTTTAGCTTTCACCTTTTGTGTTTTCACTGGTTAAGGCTCTTTGCAGTGTTGGGTTGGCCACCTTGACCATAGGGTGGGCGATGCAGGAGCGGGCAGCGGAGACAACACCTTTCTAGGCCTTGTTCCTTGCCCATTCCTTGTTCCAGGCAGGCACACCACGATCCTTCTCCAGGCCTCTCCTCTGGCACCTGGGGAGAACAGGAGGGATGCAAACGAAGCCAGGAGCTGGGCGGGTTTATCCCAAACCAGCAGGAGTATCCCCATCCATGTGGGCCAAGCAGCAGCAGGGAATGCCCAGCCAACGCTGGCAGCACACAGTGATCTGCAGTTGGTTTGCTCTCCACTGAACATCCCCCGGCTTTTGCAGCCTCACGCTGTCCCAAGCCACGCACGGCTGCCAAGACCCTCCCGGGCTGTGGGGAGGATGGGAACTACATGAGCGGAGCCACCCAGGTAGATGCGGGTCACCATTAAATGCAGCCAACATGAAACGCTATTTTGATTCAAGGTTGTCAGAAAGGCTTGTTTCCGCCAGAATACCAGAATGGACCGGTTCCTGATGGTGTCCGGTTTCGTTCTGCAAGCTGTTCTGAGATTTTTATTTACTCTTCGCATAGGATGAGTATAAATGTCCAAATCTGAGTCTGAGCGAACGCTCCTGGGATGGAAGCAGTTTTCCATCAGTTTGGATTAGGGTACGCTTGGGCAGCTGTACGGAAGAGTTACGTGACCTCAGAGAAACCCAGCAGAAGGTACCATCTGTTTTCTTGGTGATCACAGCTCTGCTGGCATTGATCCCCATTTTCCTCCATCCAGCCTTCAATGGAATTTGCCCAAGTGAGGCAGAACGGAGGATAATCTGAGAATGAGATGCAGGCCTTGACCTCTGCTAGGTGGAGTAGACTCATCAGGTCTGTCAAAATTTGTGTTTTGGCTGCGTGTGCTCTGGCACCGTGGCAAGGTATGTGCATAGAGGCAATTGCAAGAACGGAGGTCTCTGGTGCTGTTCGCATTCTGCAGGAAGGGTATGAAACCAAGAAGCTGCTTGAAAAGTGCATCAGTGGATTTGGTGAGAGCCAGGGCATTACCCAGTGTTACGACAGCAAGATGCCATTGGGAAGAGCTTCCTTTCCTTCCGGGTTCTCCCATGCTTTGTCTCCTCTCCTACACCTTTCTCGTGGTGGGGCAGTGACTCAGCTGCCTGCTAGCCGGGACCAGCCATGACTTGGGTGACCAGTGTCTGAGCAGAATGGAGCTCACCATCCAGCTAGAAAAGGGTGATGTAACTGTGGCATGTACCTGCCGATCTCCTCTCTCCCTTAGGCACTCAATGGCTTCGTGCTGGTGGTGACGTCGGAAGGACTGATATTTTACTCCTCACATACGATTCAGGACTATCTGGGATTTCATCAGGTTGGTGGGACACCTCTGACTCGCTGTGGTGGGTTTGCAGAGTGGATTTTTCCTTGGTGGTGGAGAATAGCCGCAAGTTCCCTGTGAGGAGGAAGCTCTGCAGGGATCACAGGGTCCTGGGGGACTGTGTGGGGCTTTTCCTTGGTCTTGTGAATTTGGACCCCATGTTGCCAGACATGGTCATGGGGAGATGTCAAAGCAACTTCACTAGCCCACAGAGGCTTTCCACCAGCCATGTTGACAGGCTATGACGTTCATGGCCCCGTCGTGTAATGCCATGGTGAGATGCCTGGGGTTCTCTGCCCAGTGTGCCTTTAGGCACCCACTCCTCTGGGTGACCCCTGGGAAATTCTGTAAGGCTCCAATGCTTTGTGGTTATCTGAGCACCCAGGTAATCTGGAAGGCACCAGGTCAGATTTACGAGGAAGTGGGACTTACCTGTAGTCCTTTAATTACTGTGGCTTGGTGGTGTTCCCACACAGCTGGCTTTCCCCAATACCTGGGGTAGATGAGGACTGTCCACCTGGGCAGAGGGTGCAAGTGCCGGAGCAGGTGCCTTGTTTTCTCGCTAACAGTGTAGGACTGGGGTGGCTTTGCTGCTGTTTTGTTCCCAAACCCATGTTTTCATCTCATCCTAAAAGTCAGCTCTAAGATTTTGAAGGACACCATTTTATGGGGATGAGCTTGTCAGAGGGGAGCTCTTTTGCTGATGCTAGTGGCTCTTTAAGATGGGGGCAGAGGGGGAGGTCTGGCCCAACATGGGCAAGGGTTCCATAGAGCCAGATGTTCTGTCTGTCCCCACCAGCTCTGGTGGAAGGTGTCAAACCTCATTTATCCAGGGACCTAGTTGAGCACCAGGGAAATTGGGTGAGATATGGCCAATTGGGGCTGTGACAGGCTGTTTCCAGGTGGGACTTGAAAACTGGTGCCTGGGGGCAGGCCACAGAGCTCACGCGTTGCTTTTCTCCTCTAGACGGATGTCATGCACCAGAGCATCTTTGAGCTGATCCACACTGAGGACCAGCAGGAATTCAGGCGCAATCTCCACTGGGCACTCAACCCACCTCATGCTCCAGAGGGTGAGCCTTCTGCAGAAGGTAAACACAGGCTGGGAGCCAGGCATCCGGGGTGGCATGAAATGTGTAGCTCCCCATGTACGCCAGGGAGTCCAGCTCCCTGCCATCACTTGCATGGGGCTTGCATCCTCGTGGCTCAAGCCATGGCTTCATCCAAAAATTGTGGCTTTCCCTGAGTTTCTGCTGCTGTGCTCTGCAAACTGCCGCAGTCCCTGATGCTGGGGACCTACAGCCCTTTCTTGGGACCTCCAACCCTCTCCGGGCATCCTTGCTTGCTCCTTTCCCAGTCCCTCTTTCCTACAGGGGGGGAGAGTCTCGGCTCTTCTGCTGTCGCCTACAAGCCGGATCAGCTGCCCCCAGAAAACTCCTCCTTTCTGGAAAGGAGCTTTGTGTGCCGCTTTCGCTGCCTCCTGGATAATTCCTCTGGCTTTCTGGTGAGTACAAACCCACACTGTGACCTCCACAGCAGGAGGGGCGCAGGCTCACCCCGAGGGGTCTGTGCCACTGCTGGAGCATAAAAGTTGGCCTTGAAAGACCCAGTGCTCTTTTCTGCCACGTGCAGCACCTGCCTGTCTCAACAAGGAGATGTTTCTGCTGTTTTTCATAGGTTTGGTCTGTACCTACAATCTCTCCATGTGGGTTTTGTTGCTCTCTTCTCAGAGGTGCTGAATCTTGAACAAAAGTGCTTTTCCTCCACACATTTTGCCAGGTTTTTGTGTTAAAGGCATCTCTTAAGGCCAAGTAGGTGGTGTTCATCCCTCCTCCTGTCTGCTGCAAGTTAATGGGGTTCTTACCTTCATAACCACAGGTGTAACAATGCTGTTTCTCTCTCTCTTATCCTGCTTCAGTTTGGAAACTCAATACGAAGAAAAAGTCCTGGTTGTCTGTTGTTTAGAAGCAACACTATGATCCCTGATGGGGCTGCGATACAGCTCAGTTAAAATGCAAAGCAGCCTGTGGATTGTGCGATGCCCTGATGCAACTGCAGCATGTGCTCGGTCCTGTAGCTGCTGTGCATCCGAGCAGTGAGTGGCTGCAGGGGAAGAAGGCAGTGGGTTGCTGCTGCGGGGAGCTCAGGGTAGCATCAGTTTGATCCTGTGTCTTATTTTAGTGGGGAGCACTGGAGTTGCAAGGGACAAGTCACAAGGGATTATTTGCATCAACTCTGCAGCAAGATGGCTTGCTTTCCATGCAGCTCTCCTCCCTCTCTTCTCTCTCTATCCAATTTTCTGTGTGACACTGAACTTTTCTCCTCTTCCCAGGCTTTAAACCTTCAAGGCAGGCTGAAATTTCTTCATGGGCAGAACAAAAAGTCTGAAGATGGGTCTGCACTACCACCCCAGCTTGCTCTCTTCGCTATTTCCACCCCCTTGCAGCCCCCATCCATCCTGCAGATCCGAACCAAGAACATGATCTTCAGGACGAAGCACAAGCTGGACTTCACCCCCTTGGCGTGCGACGCCAAGTAAGCAGCAGAGCTGATTTGAGGGGTGATGCTGCGGGCTTCCAGCATGCCATTCCATACCCTGCCTGGGTGATGTCCCACCCTGGATCTGCCTCTGAGCTGGGTGCGTTCTCGGTCTCCCGCAGGGGGAAGATCGTTTTGGGCTACACCGAGGCAGAGCTGCGGATGTGTGGCACTGGGTACCAGTTCGTCCATGCTGCAGACATGCTGTACTGTGCTGAGAACCACGTCAGGAGTAAGAGTCCCTTCCCTGGTACCTCATGTCCCCATCTGAGGCTGATGAGTGGGCTGGGCTATGGGCAGCTCCATTGGCTGCTGTGTCAAGCCCAGCAGCTCTTTCCCCATAGGATGCTTTGCTTTATGCCTTGCTGTGATGCTCTTGTCACTGCAGGGAGCTTGGGGTGGTGTGTAGTGAAGGGTATTTAGCTGGGATGATGTCCCCTGCGTGCGCCAGCCATGCTACTGCTGTGACCCCACCTGCTTATCCCAGCTGGAAACGGCAGCATCACTGGAGGCAGCCCTGCCTCCAGTAACGTGCTGACAGCCATCGGCATGCATGCTTCCTCCTGGCAGTGATGAAGACAGGCGAGAGTGGCCTGACGGTCTTCCGCCTGCTGACGAAGGAGAACCGCTGGAAGTGGGTGCAGGCCAACGCGCGGCTCGTCTACAAGAACGGCAAGCCCGAGTACATCATTGTCACGCAGAGACCCCTTGTGTAAGCGCCATCTGGGTCAGCCCAGGCTGGGATGGGGACAGGATGGCTTTTTCCATTGGTGTGTGCTCTGGGATGCCCCAAGCAGGGCAGGATGGTCGATTCATCATTGCTTCTTGTGCCTTTTAAAGGAGCAGCCACAGGATACTGTGCTTTGATGCTGTTCAGCCACATCCCCCTCTGCAAGGCCATCCTGCAAGTACAGGAGAGCGCTGAGCAGTGCCCTGCACCTCACATCCCTGCCCCGGTGTCCTGGGCACCGGTCCAGACTTAGCCTGGGGAGACTGGTGGCTGCTCTCCAGCAGCTGTAGGGACAGGTGGGTGCAGGAACAGCAAAGACCTCAAATGTGGCTGCTGTATGGCAGCAGCCCAACATCCCTCTCCTAGAGGAGTAGCTGCAGCATAGATGAGCAGGGCAAAGGTGTGACTTCTGTCTGGCAGAGCTCTGTTACCCTTTGCATTTTAAGTATCCTCTTGGTTGTGCTGCAGATGTGTGTTTTTATGTGTGTGTATATATAAAAATATGTAAGTGTGTGTGTGTTTGTACATAAATGCATATGTAAATGTATATGTGTGTGGTTCTGCTTGGTACATGGATGCTGGTCATAGCAAAGGGGCTTTGGCTTGCAGGAATCACAATTATCCATTGCAGAAGCAGTTTGTGGCATGTGTTTGTGCGTATACAACCCCAGTCTCCTCTTCCTGCCCTGCAGAGATGAAGAAGGAGGAGAGCACCTTCGGAAACGGTCCATGCATCTTCCCTTTACCTTTGCTACAGGAGAGGCACTCTTATACCAAAGTGCTTACCCTCTCCCGGGCTTCCCTGACCCTTTCCAGAGCAAAGGGAAAACCAGCAAGTCCAGAAAGACCTCCCACAGCCATGGAGGGCACTCCCAGAAGGATGACGTTGACCCCAGTTCTCTGCTGGGTGCCGTGATGCGACAGGACAAGGCGGTGTACGTCTCCCATCCAGCTCCCAAACCTAACCACTCCTTCAGCAGCAGTTTCGTGGACCACCTTGAGGACATGTCCTTGCTGGATGCAGGAGGAAATGCCTGGAGTATGGGCGATGCTCCGAGTTCTTCAAGTGGGGACAGCCTCAAAAAGGAGCTGGTGGATTTGCAGCAGGAGGACCCTCTCTTGGCCACCCTGGGCTCGCTCTCAATTAAAAGTGATGAGAGCTGTTCCAACAATGAGCTGTTCAGTGCACTGGAGGGCCTGGGGTTGAATGCCGAAGACCTGGAGCTCCTGCTGCTGGATGAGAAAATGGTGATGGTGAATATGGACCCTGACCGCACCCCATCCCTGAACGACTGCCTCACCCGCAACGAGATTCTCTCCTATATCCACGCCACTCTGGTGAACAAGCATGAGGGAGGACAACAGGTCTGTCCCCTGCCAGGCACATCCCTGAGCCCACGTGGAGGCACCGCTACGCACCAGGCCCATATGGAGGATGAGGACTCTCAGTACATGCTCCAGCGCATGGTGCAGCCCAGCATTGCCTCGGGCCAGCCCCTTGCTCCACTGTGGGAACAGCCCCTCCACGCCGTGCCAGGGCAGCCACCCCCGCTGCTACTGAACCTGGCTGAGGAGGAGAAAGAGCCATCTGATGGCTCGAAGTGGAGGCCAGCTGGGGAGGAGGGTCTGCTCCGCTTCCTCCAGCCAGCATGGGGCACCCTGTGGGACAAGCCACCCAGCTCACCCCCGGGAGCCCTCTGCCCACAGGAGCCACCCAGGGCTCGGCAGCTGGAGGGTGACTTCCTGGCCATGCATCACACCCAAGAGGATGCTCACCGGTCCTTCTCCTTGCCCAGCCAGTGCCAGGGCTGCATGGGACCACCCAGCCAGCCGAAACACTGTCACTTGCCGATGAATGGGTTTTGCGGCCACAGCCCTGACTCCGCTCCACACCTCCTTCCAAGTAGCAGCCCCAGCGCACGGCAGGACTATGTTTGCCCGCTCCTGGTATCGCCAGATCAGCCTGGTTTTTATGGCATCAGCCAAGACTTGGTCTCCCAGCACCAGGGATGCTTGAGTCCAGGGCCTGGTGTGCCAGCAGCACACTTTAACCTCAACGGATTATGCAGCATGGAAGCTACGGGCAGTGGGGGGTCCCACGAAGAGATGGCTCCATACTCCGGGTTTTTCCCCCCCTCCTCATACCGGCTTATTCCTGAGAAGCAGCCAAGCCCTGTTCCCTCCATGCCCCAGCATGCTTTTCCAAGCTCATCTGCAGAGCACTTCAGGAGCATCAGCAACGCATTGGAGACTCCCATGAACTCCTATGGGACATACACCTCTGCACTGAGCCAGGAGAGCAGGCACAGGGTAAGGGCTTCTCTCCACTCTTGTGCTCAGATTTTTCTGTGCTGGAATTTCCTGGGGGTCTCAGCACAGGGAGGCACGTGCTGCCTGGCCAGTAGACAGGAATCATCTTGCTCTAGCTGGTGCATTGCCAGAAAGGAAGACTTTAGGGGCTTTTCTTTGCACCAAAGAGCGAAAGAGCAGAATGTGGGTTCTTACCTTTAGAAGGTGGCTGTCTCTGGGTCTGATTTCCATATGGTTTGTTTAATTGCCATTTCCGTACAGGGAATAATTCCAGCCATGCACTGGTAAGCTTTGAAGGGTGGTACAAAGCACGTGTGAGATGAAGATCTGCTGTATCATAGTGTCTTTCCCTTGTGGAAATGTCCCCTGGCCTGTGCACAACCCCTATCGACAGCCCCATCTGGCTGCTGCTAGCCCTCTAGCAGGGGTCTGCGGCATTGGATCTGAGCACCATGGTGCCCTTCAGGGCTGCCTTCACAGGTGACTCTTCTGGGATTGGGGCCAACAGTCCAAACCGGGGCTGCTTGGGGAGGGCATCAGGAGTGAAAGCTACCTGGCCCTTTCCTCTCTCCTTGATGCAGATGCCGTGCATGTCTGTAAGGGCCATGAGCTTTCTGGGCTGGGGCTGATAGCATGGAGAGCTAGTTTAGGTCCTGGAGGAGCCTGTCTCTGCAGTGATGCTTCCCCAGCCTGCAGCACCACCAGGCTGAGTGAGATGTCTAGGGTGGGTCTGTCCTGCCTCCCTGCTTACCCAGCTCTGTCCTGGTGAGTACTGTCCCCAGGGCAGCTTGTTCCTTGCTGCCAGACATCATCTGCTACTGGAAGGGTGCCCTGCTGTCTCACAGGGATCTCTGTGTTAACCTCTGGGACCATCAGATACTATCAAAGCATCTTCTTCCTTAAGGCCATACCTTGCACCTCAGGTCCTCTCATTCTCTATCTCCTCCAACTTGATACACCACGCACCTTCTAGCTCTGTTGAAGAGCTTGACTCTGGTCCTGCTTAGGGATTTGGGAGCTTGTAGGACCAGTGAAGAACAGCCCCGACACATCTCTAGAGCTCGGTGGCCACCTCATGTGGCTGGCGTGTTTTTGGCTTGCCAGGAGGAGTGCAGTAAGGGTGCAAGACCCAGGTGCTTCCTTCAGATGCAGTCCAGGTACCTGTGATTTACAGACAGGTTTCATGAGTGAGCCACAGGGCTGTGGGTCAATTAGCAGGTCAGTAGGTGAAAATTAGTGCCAGCTGAGGAGGTTACATGCACTTGCCCTCTGTGCGCTTTCAGCCTCTTGTCAATGAAGTGACGGGTTGGCATTTGCAAGAGAGGACGTGGGGGAAGGTGTGGGGACGTGTATGGGGTCACTGCTAAGCCCCTGTACCACTGGGGGTGGTAGGACATGAGCAGACCTGCTCCCCCTCCTGCCAGCCTCCTCCAGGCACCAGCCCGATCAGCACTAGTAAAATGCTGCAAAATGCCTCAATGCTCTGTTTTCTCTCTCTTCTCCTAGCCTGAAAGCAGCTGTGTTTTGCCCAGCATTCCCATGGGACTCCCTGGAGACTGCCCGGTGCTGGGGGGGAGTCCAGCTCCCCCCTCTCAGCCGCACCCCCAGGCAGAAGCACTGCCAGATCACCCTCACAGCTCCAGCAGCGACTTCTGTCTCTAGGAGAGGAGGACTGGACTGGACAAAGCAGGACTATTCACTAGGGAAGAAGCTGCCTTCAATTTGCAGATAACAAACCTTACCCCTGCCACGCTCTTGATGTTGGTTGCTTTGGGCTGGGTTTTCTTGCTCTTTTTTTTTAATTATTATTTTATCAACCTCCCCACCACCCTGCCCCTGCCGAGGCTCCATGTGCTGGTCCTGTGGAGGTCTCCCCAGCCTGGGGAGGGCAGTAGCAGGCAGCAGGGCAGGTTTCCCCAGGGCATGGGAGCGAGCTGGGCTGTGATGCGGGTCAGCCAGCACGTGGAGCCTCATCTTTATCTCTTGGTGTTCAAGAGCTGTGTGGCTCTTGGTCAGCTGGAGGATCTCAGAGCACATTTGTCACTTGCTGTCTCTCATCTTACCCACCCGACCTCCTTGCTCTTGTTTCCCTGGTGGGGCAAGTGTCTGCCCATCCTGCCTGCATATCTTACTGAGAGTCAGCTTTGAAATGTTTGGGCCTTTTATGGTTGCTGCTCTCTTTTGAATGGCATTTGGAGACTAACTGTGGCTCTGGAAAGAAAAAAAGGAATGCTCTCTACCGGCAGCCAAGCTGCTGTGTTGAAGGTGTGACGTTCATGTGGCAAATCCCACACTTTGCCAAGAAGCCAGGGAGTGAGCTCTCCGTTGCACCAGTCTTTGCAGTTCTGCCATTAACAGAGTGTATTTTTTGGTGCATTTTGCCAGGCTTTTGGAAACCCAGGCTGCTTCCATGGCTGTCGCTTGGCTCCCACAGTTCGGTAGTCCCTGACAGTGTCTGTGGAAGGCAGCCCTCACCCCGAAGGACAGGAAGGTTTCTGATGGCTAACATCCTCCAGCTTCACCAAAGCTTTTCAATTACGTGCATGATCCAACACAGATGCAAGACTCGTGTGTCCAAAAAGAAAGAGATAGGAAAGGATTTCACCTCTGGTATTAAATTTCCTGCCATCCCAGCCAGGCACCTGTGGCTGTGGCCATGTTGTACAGATATTGCCTGTTTTGTAAAGAAAGTGAACCCTTACTTGTGTTCTCGTGTTGTACTGGTCCTTCCCCACTGCCAGGTTTCCCTGTGTCCCAGGTGTTCCCATTTGTTAGGATCCAGATTAGACCTTCTGTAGTGAACACCCTGGGTTTTGCTGTACTGTATATGACTTGCCCAGGTTGGCTGATAAGCAGTTTTTCTCCTGGGTGATGGGGTCTGAAGTACCTGAACAGGCAGTGGGGGTCATTCTCAAACAGCAGGAGCAGGCTGGGATATAAGCTATACCTTCTATCTGTGCCTAAAAAGATTGCAGATAAGTAGCGGAGCTGCCTAACCTAAGGAGAAGATTTCAGATTTACTGGGGGGGGGAAGTTTTCATTAAGATAAAGAAAATAAGTATAATGATACTTAATTTATGTACTGATAGAGTGATATTTTCCCACAGAAAATAAATACAGCCCACATGTATGTATATATTATACGTTGACAGATTTATTTTTATGCCACTCCAGTGGAGGAAAAAAGACCTCTTACCTTCCCAAAGTAGCATCCTATGGAATGGGACAAAGAGGCTGTTCAAAAGATCAGAAATACAGTGACCCTTTAAGAAACCTGACAAAACAGCATCCCTCCTCCTGCATGTCTGGCTTTGGTTTCATGTGAACTTTCTATCCTTTTCATTTCAATAAATGGTTTTGGACCTCAGCCCCTGACATCTCCCTTGCTGGTTGTGTGTCTCTTCCCCGTCTCAAACATGCCAGGGTTTGGCTGGCTGCAGCATTGGAGCCCGGGTCCTGCCGCTGGCGACCCAGGACAGCAGCCACATGTGAGGGAGGCAAGCAGGGCTCACCCCTGCATGATGGAGGCAGTTGCAAGCTGTGCAGTCGAGGTGGTTAAAAGACCTTCTGTGTGTTTCCCCCCACCAGAGGAAGGCAGAGCCCCTCAAAGGCTCCTACAAAGGAGCTTTCTCAGCTTGTACCTGCTTTTCCTTGTTCCTGTTAGTGCACTCAGGTCATGCAGTGGAGAGAGCCCAGCCTGGGGTCCTTTGTCCACTGCCTTTGGTGAACAGCTGAGGTTTACAGGGCTGGAGAAGGGGGCAGCGGAGCTTCGTGAGTTTGGGGTGCAGTCTGGCTTGGGCACTAGGCTCTGGTTCCTACTAGCCCTGCCTGTAAGAAGCCTTCTGCGCAGGGAGATCCGAGCTGCTGCTGGGTGATGTTCAGCCCCTGGAGAAGAAAATTTCCTCTGTGTGCAATTGCTCTTGGTTCTGTATTGTTGTCCCCTCTGACGCTGGGGACTGCCATGTGCAGGACGTGTAGCCTGGAAGAACTGAAGGTGGAGCCATTGTTGGGATGGCAGGCAGCCAGGAGTGCACCCACCCACCAGACACACTCGCAGCCTGTGGGATGCCAGGCGCACACCACCCATCTTCCAGCTCCTGCCATGGACGTGCCTGCAGCCCCACAAGTACCTGGGGGGCACTTTCCAAAGTGCTGGAGAGGTTGGTGGGCTGGGCAGGGCTGGACTGTGTGGTGGGCACAACCGCTGCCTGTCTGGTTCATGAGCATTATCCGTTTATCGCTGGAGCCTCTTTGGCCAGCTCCAGCGGGTGACACCACTTAGTCTTCAAGGTGGGTTGTGGATTTGTACACCCTGGTGATGTGGCATTTCAGAGGGCTCATGGGACAGCCTAGAGGTTGTTTGTGACTTCTCTCTAGAGAAAGCAGACTTCATGAGCCCATTCTGTCCTTTGGGAATCAACAGGCACATGGAGAGAGGTGATAGGGTGAGAAGGTGAACCCCGGTCTCTCAAAAGAAACAAGCAAGTTAAAAGCAGCTGACAACCCGAATATTTAAATTTAAGTAGATTTGGAGAGCTGGTACCCAGGAATATTAAAAGAATCAACTGAATCTCTGATCTGGTGATCTGAGTATCTGATGATTTTAAAGGAATGGGGAAAAAGCAATTATTCTGCTGATATTTAGAAAGAATCAGGTGGGATAATTGGAGACCAGCAGGTCAGGTGAGTTTATATGGATCAGGGCAAATTCTCCAGAAGGGTAGTCAGTTGCTCCAAAGTGAAAAGGTTGCTCTTATTATTCAGTGTGATCTTTATGCAAAATAAAATTTGGGTGGGTTTGGTTCTTTTTTTTTTTTTTTTCATTTAAAAAAATTATGAGAAACAATTTTGAAACGAACTGAGAAATCTGATGGAGAAGGGTGAGCATGTGGTTATGACAGACTTCTGTGAGAGCTTGTTGCTCGTCCTGCATGACCACCTGATTTAAGAAGGTATGTGCAATATGCAGAACCAGAAGCTTCCTCTCAGCTGGGCCAGGAAAGCTCTCGTTCATACAGGAGTTTGAAATGTGACCTTTGCTCAGGTTTGGAGTAAAACTGCAAAGTTTTCTATGAGATCAGTTGTGCAGCCCTGTATGTATAAAAACATATATAGAGATATATCTAAATATAAAATGCATATGTGTATAAAATGCCTATATAACATAAAATGTCTTTTAAGACAAACTAGCTGATACTTTTCCCCTGCGTTGTTTTTTCAATCTGAAAATTAGAAAAAACACAGGCTTGTTTTTCTGAATATTAAATTTTAAAACATTCCCACCTCCACCTGGCATCTGCTTTTCCATAACAAAATAAGGCAGTATTGTAACATTTCTCAAGTTTGATGGAGACATGCTGGGAGAATGAGGTCTTCTATAGTTTCTGTGCCCTGCTCTGCTTTTTCTCCCTTTCTCTTCCTAAGGAACAGGCTATGGGATGGCATCATGAGCACTGATGGGGATGGAGGGATGGCCATTCTTAGCACTGTGGCACAGGCACTGCAGCATCCTTGTGGTTGCAGGTCACTGACTTCCAATGGTCCACTGAATCCCAGGCGCTGAGGACAACCTGACTACTAGCAAACTTTCTCCTTGAGCCAGGTTCTGGATGTGCAAGCGATCATACCATTGCCAAATACCCTTTGGTTTCTCCTCTTCCTTGCCACTTGTCTCCACAGCCACAACAGCTTCCCAGCAGCCAAAGGGACCTATGGAGGACTGCACTCCTCCTGGCTTTGTCACCAGGGTGCTGTGCTTTACTTGACCATGGTGTCAAGTTGTCCAGTGATGTGTTTCCATGAGGTCTATAGAGCAAAAGCCATCATCTCTGCAGCGGGAGATGCCCTGCAGCAGGTGCCCTCTGCTTTTCAAGGAGGCTAGCACATCCATAATTCATGCCCATCCTCACACCAGCTGCTGCTTGTCCTCCCCTGGGCCTTATGGCAATGACTTGCAACGCACTGGGCCAGCCCAGGGAGCCCAACTGGAGCAAAACCTCCCACATGAGCTGCAGCAAAGGAGAAGCCACTGCTCAGCATCTGCAGCCTGTCCTGGGCCGCAGCGGTAGAAAAAGGGGGTCAGGCAAATATGCTGTTGCACTCTTGTTTGCGCACCTGGGGTGAGCACTGTCTTGTGGGATGTGTTCACCCCTGAAGAGCTGGATGAGCCTGAGGAAGGTGTGAGAAAAGAGTATGGAGAGATTTGGGGTTGCTTGTGTAGCTCTGGGCTCAGCTCCATCCAGGGGAGGGCAGGAAGAGCTGTGGTGCTGCCTGGCTTGAGCCTCCTCGCAGCAGGGTAAGATGTGTTTGGGTGGCCTTGCTCTGGCTGTACTGGGGAGGTGAAAGTCCTACACCTGGCACTCTGCTCTGCCTACACCCTCCTAGTCCTGCACCCTCCATGCACTCTGCTCTGCCTCCATGCCCCAGGCCCGCTGTCAACTCTGCCGTGTGGTTGTGGGCAGCCAAAAATACATGACTTACATGTGGATCCAAGAGTACTTATTGTTAGTCAAGTTAATGTTTGAACAGCCCAAGCAAAGGCTTATTTAAGCCCAGTTATGGTCCAGTCAGGTGCCTCACAGGCACTGATGAGATGCAGCCTCCTCGCATGGGGAGATGGAGGTCAGTGGGGAGGAGGGGCTGAGCCCAGGTAAGCGCTGTGTCCTCTCAAGCAACAGCCCCTGATGTCCCCTCAGCCATAGCAGGGGATGCGGCTGACCTGAGAGTGATGGCGAGGCCATCAGGGCTCTATTCATGCCATGATGGGGTATAACTGGGGAAGGAGCAGATCTAGCACTTCTAACAGCATGCATGCGGGGGAGGAGGACAGCAAAGAGGATTTTTTTTTTCCTCTGCATCTTTCTCCTTTACCTTCATGCCCACCATTTTCCCAAGCTGCAGCAAATGCTAGCCAGGGCAGGGGTCTGTGAGTTGCAACCTGAAGCAAAAGATGGCTGCGGGCTCAAGCCAGCTGGGAGAGGTAATGTCTGATGCTGCCTGCAACCATGAGGCTGAAAGTACTGGTCCCCAGGCGGCATTGCGGAGGCTGGGAGCAGATGTCTCCCAGGGCCCCAAGGCAGCGGAGAACAAGGTAAATATTTCTGTAAAACCTCAGCTGGGTGTTTGCCCACATGACCTACGTGCACCATCCATTATATATGGGGGCTGGAGCCATGGGCAGTAGAGCAGAATGCTTTCTGATGGTTCATGCATTAAACAGAGATGAAGGAGGATGTGGGGAGGTGGTATTCACTCACGCCCGGCCCATGTCCTCTTCATTGGCTGTGGCTTGGTGCTAGAGCAGTGCTGAGCTCCCATGGCGGGCAAGAGGAGAACCATGGACTGGTGCTGCATCCTGACTTGGGACACCTGGGACAGTGGGTGTAAAGCTAACTAGTGTGTTCATGGGGAACAGCTGAGACACCTTTCACTTTGGTTTAAATAATTAAAAAAACAACGTAGACGAAGTATAAAGTCTCTTCTAATATGCAGGCACTTCAGCACATCTGGAATGCGCAATGCTTCGTACCCAATACTGAGCTGAGTGGCCAGCCACGTACACAACCTTCTGTGCCCATGATTTTCACGTAAGATGGGCTTTAGATACCAGTCATGTGCCCAAAGAAATACATTTGTCTATCCTTTTGATAGGTCCAAAGGCTTTCCAAGCCTGGCTGGTGGTATAAAGAATGATGGAGTACATCAGCCATCGTTCTGGAAGGAATGACCAGCTTATGGCTAGGAGGTACTTCTGAATAATGAGATTGTTGTTGTTATTATTATTATATGTATTATAATCATAATTATTATTTGCTGGACATAGGAAAGTTGGATTTGGATGGGTTGAACCTTTTCATGTTGTTTGATGTGTGTCACAAAAAATAATCTCAAATCTAATGTGAAATCTTTCTAAAGGAAATGTTTTCAGCTCCCCTGTTTAATTATTTCATACTGAAACTTACTTCAGTTTACTTGACAGCTTTTAGTAAGCTAGAGTCAAAACTCGTCACTGTTTAACCTCCGGTGAAACATTTCTTTTCAATCCAGAGCATGTTATCTTTCATTTTATATTTCTTACCTTCTGCTAAATTTGCAGAGACTTTAATTTTAGGTGGGCAGGAGGAACACCTACATGGGAGCGGCCGGAGAACCAGCAACAGTGTGTCTGAAACAGGCAAGGACCTAAGCTGCTAACATATCTGTAACCAAAGATAGCAAGAGGATTAAGTCAGCCTCTCCTATGCCAGTCTTGCTGGACACCAGCGCAACACTAGTAGACTGGGGAAGCCAAGAAGGAGCGTCCATCCTTCTCTGGCATTGATTCACGGATGAGCACTGTCAATCAGTCTTGCTTGGCTGACATGCGGCTGTGATGGGGTGGTTCCTCAGGAATGCAAGGCTTGGCTTCTGCAGAGTCACCTTGTTTTCTTAGGGAGGTGAGGGGGACTGCATTACTTTGCTGATTTGTACCTTCACAGCATCACTGTGTCTGTTGGATCCCTTCTCCTGAGACTTTGCTGTTTCAGGACAGAACAGAATTAGCTTTATGCTAAACTCTAACTAGTATCTGCCAGCATTGGAGTCACCCATCCCTGGTTAATTTAATGCTGTTTGTTGGCTGTCACCATATATTGCTGTCCTTGCCCCTTCTGATGTGTGGGCAGCCTGTTGTTGTTCTGCAACTGTGAGAAGCTCCTGCCTTTGCTAACAGATATATTGTTGTTGTTATATTGCTGATATCTCTCAGATGTCTTTCCACTTAGCAGAGATGTGTTCCAGGGCTGTTTGGTGTTGTGGTGCCCCATGTCTGCTTTGAATTCCCCCCTGCCCGCCCCCACCAAATCATTAATTCCCCTCTTCCTGGCCAGCTGTCAGCAGTGGTTGCTAAACCCTCAAACACATCTGAGAGGATTTCCAAACTGAACAGGTGGACCAAGTGTCACGTCTACCTTGCGCAGTCCTCTGCAGAGGTGCTGGGCTCCAGCCCCAGCTGTTCCAGCCATCTCTAGTGGTTTTGGCTCTCCAAGGGAGGAAATGGCTCTTGCAAGCTTGCCCAAGAACAGTTTGCATCTCTGTGCTTGCTGCCTTTTCACAGGATAGTTCATGCCAGAAAAACCCTTGGCTTGTGTGTGAAATAGCATTAGTGTTAAAAATCCCAGCCCAAGCTGACAGTGGCCTGGCCACACATGCGAAAGGGAACTGCAGCTCCTGAGGGAGAAGAAAATCCATTTGCACATTGGCCCTCTGCAAAATCAATAGCTGGAATTACTTTGCAGAAAGCAGAACCCAGCAGTCAAGCATCTAGCAAACAAGCAATGTGATGTCTGCACACAAAGTGGAGGAGCTCAGAGGTGGGTTGAGCTCTACATCAACCTCAGGGACAGAAGTGACACCGAACGTGTCATCCCTGCTGCTGCTGAGGCCAGCATAGTGTCTTTGGAAGATTCTTGCTTTTGCTCAGATATTGTTGCCTTCTTGTGGGGTCAGTGGGTAGAGGCTCCACAGAGGCATCTGGACAAGCTGGATCAATGGGCAGAGGCTGACTGTATGAGATTCAACAAGGCTAAGTGCTGGGTCCTGAACTTGGGTCATAACCCCATGCAACGCCACAAGCTTGGGGAAGAGTGCCTGGAAAGCTGCCTGGGGGAAAAGGACCTGGGGGCATTGGTCAACAGCCAGCTAAATATGAGCCAGCAGTGTGCCCAGGTGGCCAAGAAGGCCAACAGCATCCTGGCTTGTATCAGGAATAGTGTGGCCAGCAGGAGTAGGGAAGTGATCGTGCCCCTGTACTCGGCACTGGTGAGGCCGCACCTTGAATACTGTGTTCAGTTTTGGGCCCCTCAGTACAAGAAAGACATTGAGTTGTTGGAGCACGTCCAAAGAAGGGCAGCGAAGATTGTGAAGGGTCTGGAGCACAAGTCCTATGCGAAGTGGCTGAGGGAACTGGGATTGTTTAGTCTGGAGAAAAAAAAGACTGAGGGGAGACCTCATCACTCTCTACAACTACCTGAAAGGAGGTTGTAGTGAGGTGGGGGTCGGTCTCTTCTCCTGTTACCTCAAACGTGGATGAAGTGTAAATAGCGTTGGAGTTATTAGCAGTTAAGAAAGNTTGGAGCACGTCCAAAGAAGGGCAGCGAAGATTGTGAAGGGTCTGGAGCACAAGTCCTATGCGAAGTGGCTGAGGGAACTGGGATTGTTTAGTCTGGAGAAAAAAAAGACTGAGGGGAGACCTCATCACTCTCTACAACTACCTGAAAGGAGGTTGTAGTGAGGTGGGGGTCGGTCTCTTCTCCTGTTACCTCAAACGTGGATGAAGTGTAAATAGCGTTGGAGTTATTAGCAGTTAAGAAAGGCTCACAGTTAGGAGTAGAAACTAACACAGGAGAATTTAGAATATTCAAGGTAGTTAATAATGTTTAGGCCAGATAAGAGGATGTCAGCACTGCATGCCTCGTTAACAAGAGCCTCCTAAAGGATACCTTCAAGGACCAACAATGGAAACATCCTGCTACAAATGAGGAGGTTAAGATAAACAAGGCCACAAGCGTGAAGTCACTAGTGATGAAAGGAAACATCTGCCCCAGAAGGCGCCAAAACACGGTAACTGGGGGAAAGGTAATTCTGGTAGGAGGAGATGGCGACCACTGACCCAATTGAGGGACGAAAGGACTACCCCCCCGACTCCTTGTGAGCATGCGCAGTGAATTAAAATCACACTGTAGCTTTAAAACTAAGCGAGAGAAATACAGGGCAGTGGAAGAAGAGGATGCTTAGTCAGGTTAATGATTATGTATCAGATAGGCGTGGTGCATTAACTGTTATGTATAAATATCTGAATGAACTTCAGTAAGTGTGCTTGATTTGTGGAAAATATTCCACCTTGCACCCTGCACAGAATAAAACAATGTCTCCTCTCTAAATATACTTTGTGTGTTTCGGGAGTTATTTTAACTTACAGGTAATGCTCCCAAGTAACAAGTGATAGGACAAGAGGAAATGCCCTTAAGTTGCGCCAGGGGAGGTTTAGATTGGATATTAGGAAAAATTTATTGACCAAAAGGGTTTTCAAACATTGGAACAGGCTGCCCAGGGAAGTGGTTGAGTCACCATCTGTGGAGGTATTTAAAAGACGTGTGGAGGTAGTGCTTAGGGACATGGTTTACTGGTGGACTTGGCAGTGTTAGGTGAACGGTTGGACTCAATGATCTTAAAGGTCCTTTCCAACCTAAATAATTCCATGATTCTATTTAAGCTAATTTGTGGACCATAACAGACATGTTGGGGTGGACTCTTCTGAGGTACAGTGATCCCGTGTGGTTCAGTTCATCCACAAAGGGAGATCAGCTGCATTTTGCCAGGTCAACTTTACCTCTGAATAGGACCCTCTGCAGAAATGGACTTCTCCTCTCCTGTCCCTGGAGAAGGACATTTATGGGTTTGATCCTGGGGTTTATAGATATGATCTTGCCCTTCAAGTATTTGCCTGCAGTTAATTTTGTAGTTGTTTTCCCAAGGTGTCCGTATGCCTGCCAGCAGTTGACTTAGGGATCTTTTTACCAGTACAGGCAGGAAAGGAGCACTCCTGGGAGCGTGGTGGGGTACGGATGGTGCAGAGGGACTGGGCAGGCTCTGGCAGCCAGGCAGAGGCTGCCCACAAAGCACCCCCCATGGGACATGGCACTCTAAGGAGAGAAATAGGGGGA
>WAAD01019617.1:77026-103555 GCA_013389945.1 Fregata magnificens
CTGAGGGGAGACCTCATCACTCTCTACAACTACCTGAAAGGAGGTTGTAGTGAGGTGGGGGTCGGTCTCTTCTCCTGTTACCTCAAACGTGGATGAAGTGTAAATAGCGTTGGAGTTATTAGCAGTTAAGAAAGGCTCACAGTTAGGAGTAGAAACTAACACAGGAGAATTTAGAATATTCAAGGTAGTTAATAATGTTTAGGCCAGATAAGAGGATGTCAGCACTGCATGCCTCGTTAACAAGAGCCTCCTAAAGGATACCTTCAAGGACCAACAATGGAAACATCCTGCTACAAATGAGGAGGTTAAGATAAACAAGGCCACAAGCGTGAAGTCACTAGTGATGAAAGGAAACATCTGCCCCAGAAGGCGCCAAAACACGGTAACTGGGGGAAAGGTAATTCTGGTAGGAGGAGATGGCGACCACTGACCCAATTGAGGGACGAAAGGACTACCCCCCCGACTCCTTGTGAGCATGCGCAGTGAATTAAAATCACACTGTAGCTTTAAAACTAAGCGAGAGAAATACAGGGCAGTGGAAGAAGAGGATGCTTAGTCAGGTTAATGATTATGTATCAGATAGGCGTGGTGCATTAACTGTTATGTATAAATATCTGAATGAACTTCAGTAAGTGTGCTTGATTTGTGGAAAATATTCCACCTTGCACCCTGCACAGAATAAAACAATGTCTCCTCTCTAAATATACTTTGTGTGTTTCGGGAGTTATTTTAACTTACAGGTAATGCTCCCAAGTAACAAGTGATAGGACAAGAGGAAATGCCCTTAAGTTGCGCCAGGGGAGGTTTAGATTGGATATTAGGAAAAATTTATTGACCAAAAGGGTTTTCAAACATTGGAACAGGCTGCCCAGGGAAGTGGTTGAGTCACCATCTGTGGAGGTATTTAAAAGACGTGTGGAGGTAGTGCTTAGGGACATGGTTTACTGGTGGACTTGGCAGTGTTAGGTGAACGGTTGGACTCAATGATCTTAAAGGTCCTTTCCAACCTAAATAATTCCATGATTCTATTTAAGCTAATTTGTGGACCATAACAGACATGTTGGGGTGGACTCTTCTGAGGTACAGTGATCCCGTGTGGTTCAGTTCATCCACAAAGGGAGATCAGCTGCATTTTGCCAGGTCAACTTTACCTCTGAATAGGACCCTCTGCAGAAATGGACTTCTCCTCTCCTGTCCCTGGAGAAGGACATTTATGGGTTTGATCCTGGGGTTTATAGATATGATCTTGCCCTTCAAGTATTTGCCTGCAGTTAATTTTGTAGTTGTTTTCCCAAGGTGTCCGTATGCCTGCCAGCAGTTGACTTAGGGATCTTTTTACCAGTACAGGCAGGAAAGGAGCACTCCTGGGAGCGTGGTGGGGTACGGATGGTGCAGAGGGACTGGGCAGGCTCTGGCAGCCAGGCAGAGGCTGCCCACAAAGCACCCCCCATGGGACATGGCACTCTAAGGAGAGAAATAGGGGGATGGCAGGGGGGAAGCTCAGCCCCCTCTTTCCCCTCAGCAGGAATAAAGTTCCTGCAGCAAACAAAGCTTTGAAGGAAGGTGGAAGGGAAGCCAGGCAAGACTGTGGCAAGCTGGAAGAGGAACAGGCTAAGCATTATACATGCTGGCTGCACCCCTGTGGAGGTAATCTCATAGTTATTTTAGACTCCAACTGGGAAGCAGCTCTGATCCCAGCTTTTGTAATATTCTGCCAAGCCCATGCTCCAAATCTCCTGCTGGCTCTGAGCAGGGCAGACCGCATGGCGAGAAGCTGCCAGCATCAATCGAGGTGAAAGACCTTTGCACTGCTCCATGCTGCTTGGTGTGCATTTCGTGCCTTGCTGCCTGGTTCAGAGCTCCTGGGAAGAGGCTGTGAGACCTTGGTCTTGGTCTTTTTTTTTTCCATAAGATGCAGATTCAAAGACAAAAATGGAGCAGTTGGATCCATGCCTCCTGATGCTGAGGAGTTCCTCGCTCCCCAAAACCATCCTGCACAAACATGGGAGCTCCCTGTCATGGGAAATACTTCTTACCAGTATTGACAGCAAAAATAGACGGCATTTTAGGGCTTTCTTGTGCTAATAATACATGTGGTGGAGCTGGTTCACTTTCTAAATCTGTGCAAACAGGAGCAAAATCCAATACCTTGTCTCTGTATGTTTCACTGACTTCCTTCGCACACAAGCTGTTCAGAGGGGTCTAGCATCAATAAAGAAATGCAGACTGGGTGGCATTTGGGCACCTTCTGCTTGCTTTTGGTCTGTGCCCTGGAAATAAATGGGAAAGGTGCAAAGAAGCTCAAATCTGAGCTCCTCCACATTCATCAGCAGTGATGGCTGCTCCTTCAGCAGTATTTCTGTACCATCTTTAGGTCTGGAGTAAATTACCGGCTTGTGGTGGGATTTCACTGTTGTGGATCGTATCTCCTGGGCACACTGGCTACTTGCTCGAAGCATGCTTTAGGGGGTTCAACCTTACTGATTTCTTCAGCGATGCTCCTCAAGAAGCAAGACCAGGTTGAATCAACTGCAATGGCTGTCGGTCCTCAGATCCCACAAGGACATGAATCCTTGCCCAGTTTCAACTGGATTGTGCTCTGATTTCATGCAGTCTCAGAGTTGGATCAAGAAGCACTTTCTGAAGTTTGGTTTTCTTCTTTGTTTTCAGGATGAAAAAGAAAAACTCAGCTGGTTTGGGGGGAAAAAGGGGAATGGAAAGAACTTGGTTTAAAGCAAGCTTTGCCTTCCTAGCCAAGTTGTTTAAGCAAGATAAGTCTCTACATTCCTTGAAATACATTAAGTGTGGCTCCAGGGGACATTGTGGAGACCCAGCACTATAAAAATGCAGATTTCAGGGAAAGCCTTATGCACTGTGACAATATAAAGTACCCCCAAAGGGCGTCCGCTCAGGCAGAAGCACACTTTATTTGAAGCATATTACGAATAAGACAGGAGAACAATTTGTTTGCTGGGGATGGGCAGTGGATGAATTAAGCAGAGCAGAGGGCACAGAGCAAGTCAATTTGCAAAAGTACCAAACACAGAGGAGGTGGCTACATCCTGTCTGGCTTCCAGGGTGTCCTTCTGCTCTCTGCTGAGATGGGGTTGAGGTGCTGGGCTTCGGGATCCCGAGTGCCTGCAGCTTGTGGCATCCCCGGATGCATGTGGAGGCTTGCCTGCCCTGAGATAGGGGCTCACTGTTTTGTGGTGAGGCCACCAAGCAGTGGACACCCTTCCAGGGGCATTGGGGCATCCCCTTGTCTCTGCTCTTCCTCCTGGTTATCCTGATCATTGGGGCTGGGGGACATTTCTCAGTATGTTTTGACAGTTGCTGTGCTGTGAGTCAGCAGTCTAGGACCTGCTCTCCAGGTGGTAACAGCTCACTTCTTAGCGCATACCATTATCTGCATGTAAATACAGGGAAACCAAACCCTATTAATCTATGGAGAAGGAAAAAGGAATGGTGCAAGTCCATTTGTGTTTTTTGAGTTGAGGGGGGAGGCTGATTGCATGGGATTTTAATTTATCTTCTTTTTGAGGGGAAGGGACTTTCCTTTGCTAAGGTAGAAGGCAAAGTGCTCAGAACCACAAAATCTTACTGGATGCCAAAACCAGATTTTTTTAAAATAGGAAAAGGAATTATCTGAAATCTTCCATGTGAAAAATAAAGGATTTTTTTTTCCAGAACCTATCTGAAAGTGGCTAGAAAAAAAGCAAGATAATGGTCTTTCAGTCCAGCTGCTTAAAACTCATTGGGTGTGCATGTTTTTCTGCTGACTCTCTGTGCGGAAGAAATGGGATCTGTGTGAGTTAACAACATCATGACCTCAAGTATGACCTCAAGGACCAAATGCATCCTTCTGAATTTTGAGAAACAATGAATCCGGCTGAGTGCTCATAAGTTAATTAGAATATGAGAATAGATGGAAAACCAATTCACTGTCCAGTGGATGGTTTGCAGCCTAGAATGTCCTATGAGCTCTTCGCGTATGTGCAACATGAACACCACTGCTCAGTCACTGACGGCCGACCCGAACTGACCAAAGGGATATTTCATACCATATGATGTCGTGCTCAGCAATAAAAGCTCAGGGAAAGGAGGAGGAAGGGAGGACATTCGTGGCTATGGTGTTTGTCTTCCCAAGCAACTGTTATGCTAAGGCCCTGCTTCCCAAACAGTGGCTGGGTATCTGCCTGACAATGGGAAGGAGGGATTGAAATCCTCTTTTTGCTTTGCTTGCACATGCAGTTTTTTCTTTTCCCTGTGAAGCCATCATTACTTCAATCCACAAGCCTTCTCACCTTCCTATTTTCTCCCCACCCTGCGAAAGACGGGAGTGAGCAAAAGGCTGGGCAGGCGTTTGGCTGCTGGCAGGGGTCAACCCACCACACCCAGGTTCTCCACTGGGTTTGATGTCTTGGTGTTGTCTCCCATAGAGGGAGTGTGTGACTTTTAGTTTCCTTAGAAATGTAGTATCTGCTGCTAAGCCTGTTGTTTTGCACGAGTGAAATTCATGATGGCTTGAGAGATGCTTTGTGTGTGCTGAGGAAGTCATGTCTTTAGGAACCATCGCATTTCCAGTGTGAACCAGGAAAAATGAGGACTTTCAAACAGTCTTACTCTGTGTTACTGAGTCTGTGAGCCAGAGAAGTTGCCTTAGCTCTTATGAGCCACTCACTTCAGGGATCTGCTTTCTGGGATTTGAGCTGACAATCTGCGTGTAGGAAACCAGCCTACAATGGATCTGCCTGGGCAACACAGGGTTTGCTCTTCATTTCATCCAGATGTTATTCGCCCTCTCCTTAAGGGCAGGACTTGCTTTGGTGCAAAGTGGACTAGAACAGACCCAGAGCAATACGGATGAAATAGGCTGATGAAGGTATCTTCTCCCATACTTAACAATTACAGCTGAGGTCGTCTGCTGTCTGGTTAAATGCAGCATGTTGCAAGGCCTGGTGCTGTTGCTTGCAGAGTGCCTCATGCAGAGTTGCTGGCTCCTTATTAGTTTATTAATCCTAGCCTCTGTGTTTATTGCATCGGTGCAAGATCATCCCTCTGGTGAGCTCAGAGCTGTACGAATGTGGTGTACTGCCATCCTGTGTCATTCGGTGCAGTTGCTGTAGTAAGTACAGCCATTCTGCTGCTTCTTATCTTTAAGGACCAGTCCTGGGGGAACTGAGGGCTTCATTCAACATGAGAAGGGCCCTCAGTTTCCTCCTGTGGCACCAGCCTCTAGCAAGAAACTGCCTACAATTTTGGGAAAGCTGGTGGGGCTTTCTTAAAAGGACGGCTATTCCCACTCCATAGGAATGCAGGTCCCCTTGTGGTTTCCTCCATCAGCGTGATAACATAGCCATCATGTTATGCTTTAGTCTACATTTGGTTTGCTATGCTGAGATTTCAGTCCCTAAAACTCCTGCTGTCACCCACAGTGGCTGAGCGTCCCCAGCCCCATTACTGGCTGTGAGCTGGCAGCTGGAGGGGTTTAGCCCTCGGTCTCCTGATCTGTACTGGGATCTATGTGGTCAGCACTTCAAAATTTTTCAACCATCTATTTAATATGTACCCTCAAAATGCCTCTACTGAGTGAGCCAAAAACTCCTTCAGAAGTAATAGGAGAGAAACCTGCTAATAACCTTCTGGGGTCCTTGGCTTTTCCCACAAAATTCCCCTCTGTGCTGGTCCCTGTGTCACTGAAAGCAGCAATCTACAGGCTTCAATTCAGTCCTGAAATGCAAACAGCACAGCAGCTCTAGCAACAGCCTTTCCTCTGCGTAAGTAAACTGTCTATCACTTAACGAGCCACAGCACTTAATGAACTGTGATATGGGCAAGTCTCTCTGTCTATACTAAACCCTGGGCAAACAGCTGCCAGAGGCAATTACAAACTCTGGTTTTTTATTAATAACCTAGTCAGCAGGCTGGTTGTTCTGCTTGTTTGGGTTTTGTTGCAGTCTGTCCTGACACACAGTGATGTTGATGTCAGCGATGCCAGACACTGCCCTCGAAGGTGGGGGAGATGGAAAGGGAGCCCCGAGCCTGCTGCCAGGCAGTGCAGAGCCGGCACGCCAGCGCAGGTTGCCTAGGGCCATCACACTCCCCGCCTGGCCAGGCACATGGGGACACCATGGGGAGCCTCCTCTTTGTGCCATGCATTGCTCTGGTCTCACACCTCTCTGCACGGTGCCTCTGGCTCCGTTCTGCCCAAGCACCACAACCAGGGGGATGGGCTGTCCAACAGCCATGAACCACCTCACTGCCAGCTCCTCCCTGGTCTGAGACCCTCTTAGGGAGTGTGGTGAGGTGATGCCGTGGGACCAGCATGAGATTCAGCCTCTGCCTGCTGACAATGGAGCCATACTCCAGCAGAGTAGGGAGGGAAGGGAGAGAAAGCCACACGAAGTGGAAAAGGGAGAGGAGGCTGTGGCAGGAGGGAGCTGCGGCCCATCAGTAAAATGCACACAGCAAATATTCAGCCTAATGAAACAGATAGTTTCGTTATAAAACATCTAACTGGAAAAAGAAAAGCAGATGCACCCAGAGCAGAGCCAAATGGACTTGACCTTCTGATAATTTTACAGCAGGCTAGGTGGGACTGTAACTTCTATCAAGCACCTCTTTATTTTCTCTCCTCCCATTGTCTAACCCCTGGGGAAAAAGCACATTTGATAGCCCTGAAATGAGCAGTTTTCTTGGAGAATTAAGGCCATGTTGCTTCCTTGATAACCTTCTTTACTTGCCTCCAGGCAGCACAGTGATAAGTTAAACTCAGCATCTCTCCAGATTTGATGACAAAGGTATGAATACAGAGGATGATTTGCCCTACAGACTGCATCCCCTGGAGACCCTGGGAACCAGGACATGCATTGACAAGCCAGTTACCCTCTCAGATACCAGCCACATCCAGTGCACACATGGGAACCAGGGTGAGCTGCTTGCATTTTACACACCAAAGATGTGCATGTAGGATCTGCCTGCAGGCGAGTCCCTAACTGTGTCAGATGGACCATGAAGGGCTATTCAGATGTTAGCTGGCATGAAGAACAAGACAGTCTCACAAAGCTTACCCATGCAAGTCCAAAGGCCAAGGCTGCATCTTTGTGACCTCCTGCAGGAACATGGCAGAGAGCTCCCAGGTGCTAACATGGTGACATGTTCGCTGTCAGAAAGTCATCGAAGTGTTCCCTGGAGTGCACTGGTGCTGACTCGCATATTAACAAGCAAGCACTGAATCAAGCACTTCTAATTTTCTTTGTTTCTGTAAATCTAATCAAAAGTTAGGCTTTACCATAGGTAAAAGTGCTTCGTTGTGACTTTCTGAACCTTTTGCTTCCATTTGACCTGATATTGATATGACCTGATATTGATATGACTGTGTGGCTGTGGTACTTAAAGATCTGCTTGGATTTTATGGGAATGAAGCATTTTGGTGCTTTTGAAGCATAGTCTGGGGGAAAGCTCGTTCTGGGGATGGCAGGTGCATTCTCTGTCTCCCTTTGCCTTATCTGTTTAGCAGGGAAAAATCTGATTTGCAACCAACACTTTGCTCTCTGTGTTCGGAAGAGATTTATGCACAGGACTGGCAAGGCTAGCCAACATTTTCCTTTAAAAAGAAATTCAGAGAGGAAACTGGGTTTCAAATGCAATAAATGTTCAATGAAGCGTTTCTTGTTTCCAGGGAAAATGCTGACACTTTTCTCAAAATCAATGTTTAAAACATGTTTTCTTTTTCAAAGAAAGCTGTTTTGGCTTTCTATCCGGAATTTGAAATTTATTTATGCTCTCTTCTAGATCCTATGTCCTACACATTATATTTTCGCAAGCTACAGGTGAAGCTCTTTATGGGTTTTTATCCTTTGTTTCTGCAGCAGTGTTTCTCCCAGCTCTAGGAAAGGTCCCAGTGCTCTTTCTGTGTTTCCCTTGTACTGTTTCCTACAGTCCTTTTTTAACAGAAGTGTTTGAAATCCTGAGTAATGCATCTTTCTGCCTTAGTAGTTAGAACTGAGTCCAAGTGATTTAAAGCAAAGATTGCCAGACCTCTTTGCTTTCTGGAGCTGGGCTGTCAGGGGGGTTGGTTGCTGCGGGAAGGCTGTTTCCCCTGAGTTGTTCCTATCTTCCAGTGGAGGCACAAGGCATGGTGTACCCATGGTGTACCCATGCCCATGGGTGAATGAAATCTCTCATAGTCTATAAAATTTGGGCAAGGGTCTAGAGCAGCACAAGAGTTTGATTGGTTGTTTGCTTTTTTCCCCATGAACTTTTGCCCTGAGGCAAAGCTCTTTCAGGCCCCAAACCCACCATCTCCCTGTGACTGTAGTCAAATCTCCAGGGTTAGATGCCAGACATATGGCTTGGCCTGAAAATCTCACCAAAGGCGTCACCTTTACTGTGTGGAGTTGTTAATTGATTCAGTAGGACCTACGCCTCTCAGACCATCTGTTTGAAAGTAGCCACATTCTCCCTGATGTTGCTCTGGAAGAGCCTTGAATCTCTGGGCAGACTTATGAATAAAACATGGTGCTCCATGAAGCATAGTCGCTATTCTTCAAAGGCCTCGTATGGGGAAATCAGACGCATATGGCTTTGCTGGATCTTTAAGATCACAGCCAGAAGGGGTACCCCTAGCATTGCCAGTGTGAACGCTGTAGCCCAGTGCTGGTTATGGGGACACTAGACGTGGGACTTGGGAGAAATAAAACTAGAATCAATGTGTGTTGGGCAGCATGTGGCATTGCAGGTCAAACATAGCAATTGTGAATTGCTCCAGTGCAATCCAGTGTAACAAGGGCCCCCCCATGCAGGCAGAGGTCATAGCCAAAATACAGGCAGAGCTGAACTCCAGATCCAGTGGAGGAGAGAAAGACAGGGACAAAGAGAGGACAAAGGCTCTTCCTATGCTTCCCAGAGCAACGTCATGGAGAGGAAAAACAGTGAGGGTGAAGGAAAGCCTAGATACCTACGTAACTCACTCCAGCCATGTTCCCTTGGCTGAGCTGGAGATAGGCACTCCTACCACATAGTTCAGGCACTGAAGATCCAGGGCTGAGCTTCAATAGCTGGGGCTGTGGGTGGAGGCCCCAGTGGAGGGGCTGGTCAGGGCCATCAGGGCCCTGACAGTGAGACTCCTCACCAGCAGTCTTGGGGTTAGCTGCCCCCTGACTCCGGTAGCTTTAAGGGAGGAGGAAGGATTGTGAGTGTGAGAGGAGATATGGACTGATCTTGTTCGCAGGGAACAGGGACGAGCCTGTGAGGTTTAGATGTTCAACCCAAGTCACTTCACTGGAGAAGTTGTTTCTGCTTTTCCAAAACTGGGCCCTTTAAATACTTTCTGAGTTGGTCAGCCAAGACCAGATCCAACCAGAACCATCAGTTGCTTTGGAAAGCTGGCACCATAGTGCCTTGGAAAATACTGCATTCACCTGGCTGTGCACAGGTCATAGCACTGGACAGTAAATGCAGTAAAAGTTGTTCCCCTGTACGGCTGTTAATGCATGGTCCTATATGCTCATGTGGGTTTCCTCAGTTATTCTTGCATTGCCCTTATTACTGTTGCTGTTAATTATTGAAAAAAAGGAAGGGCCTGATTACATCAGGGTGAAGAGGTGAAGGAGAACTCCAAGATGCACATAGTCCTTCTCCCTTCTGTTTAAGGCTGACTTTAAAGAGTAGGTGGCCTTTCTCCAGCTCCAGTGTCCTCCTTACAGCCATGGCTGAGGAGCACCTTAAGAAGTGAACATGAGAGAAGACAGCACGTCACCCTCTTGGAAAGAGGGGAATGATGTGAGCCATTCATGGCATCTTCCTCTGATTTGATGTGACAGCAGAGTTCTCTAAACACCATCTCAGGAGGCCAAATATAGGCAAAATGTCTGCTTCCATCTCCCCCAACCCATCCCCTCCAGCTACAGCTGAGATATGGCTGCAATTCACTGACTGCATTGTGTTTGGGAGAAGGATCTGTTCTCAAAACTAAGACAGCTGGAAATGAACACTAGCAACAGCTCAAAAAATAAGTAAACACTCACCTCACTGATGGGCCCCTCTTCTGCCTGCTCATTTCAGCAGAAGGAGCACCCATGGCTGCCGAAGCAGCCTCAGCAGGAAGGGCACGGGGCCTTCCACAGAAGCTGGCATGGCCTCCTTGAAAGAAGTCACAGCTTGTGGTAACCATAAACACGTTGTTTGTAACGTGGACAAGGAACATGTGTCCAAATGGACAACCACCCGAATGGTCATCTGACACCTTTTGCCTCGGGTGTACTGAAATAAGTAGCTATGGTGGAGAATGTGTCCTCGCAGGAGACCTGCCACCCCACTGATTCTTGAGAACTGTGATACCCATCTCCTGCCCCAAAGACCTGTGCCCCCAGGTGACTTCTCTGTAAGTGGTCAGCCAAAGTCAAAGTGCATTAATGTCTGGGCTCTTGCAGGTGGCTGTTGTGAGGAGGAACTGGAGGAATCAGTGGCAATAGTTCGTATCTGTCAGAATACAGAAGCTGTTGCTCCTTCCTGGTGTGATTTTTCATGGAAGTGATTACCTGCAGCACAAAAATATCAGGAGCTGCTGAGTTTCACAAGTCAGCTAGACTTGTACAGAGACACTTCCAAGTTTCCTTGTGTTCTTTTTTGGCTTTTTTCTTACATTGCAGAAAAAAAGAAGCCCAGTCTCTGGTGTTCAATGTTCCAGTTGCTGTGTATTTGGCTGCTGCTGGCAGTTGATATCCAAACAAAGCCAGATGCTTGCTGTGCAAGGAAATGTACAGCCATGAACCGGGAAGTTCCCCAGTGAATAACGAGGGAGACACTTACTTCAGGGAGTGCAGAGGATGGGGATAACTCTGGGATGAGGACTAGTTCTGTTTCTCTGATTATGATGCCACCACCCTGAAGGGCAGCCAAGAGAAGTGCTGGAAGCAGACATGTTCTGCCAATTTCTGCTGTCAGATGGACACTGGGCAGACTTGTTCCCACGGGTCCAGAAGACTTGATCCAGGAACAATGGATGGCCATGCATTGGCAGGGAATGGCCTCCAGCAAGACCAGAGTAGGATCCTCTAGCAGCAAAGTCTGAGCTTGTGAACTGGGCCATCTTTTCAGCAGATACCAAATTCGGCACATGCACACGCAATTCTGATATTTTCTTGCTCATCTTTGAATGGTTTGTGAGCTCACCCCATGTTGCTGTCAGAGTCTTTGGCTTTAGAGCATCCCAATGTGACCCATCTTCTCAAGCAGAGCAAAGCAATATGCTTACTTCCCGCCATCACTGAGCCTCATCCACTTGAGTCCCTGCTTTTCTTCAGTGTCTGCTACTCCTTCCTCTCGTAAGGCATACAAACCCCTACATTTATGTCCCCCATGGCTCTTGTTGTGTGACACCACAGGCAATGTACGTTGTGGGTTTAGCACTGTTGCAGAGTTGGCTTTCTCGTTTTCAGGAAAGGAAGTTGCATGCAGAACATCCCAGTTTCTGGGGAATGTTCCTACTGTGCAGTTACTCAGAAGGGCAAAGTGAGGTTCCTCTTCCCAACCATGTGCTATTCACCTCTGGAGCTCGGGGAGAAAAGAAGGGTCCTGTGAGAAGGATCACCATCAGGAAATCCTAGAGAAAGCTACATGGGCTTGCAACCTACCAGCCTTAGTTATGAGTGAAAGTATGCCAAGAGAGTTCCTCTGAAATCAGCACTGCTTTGGTTTGTTCCTAGTAAGTCTTGGATTTAGAGTTTAGAAGCTCATTCACATGTTTTTAAGGTGCTTGCATGAAGGAGAGGTACAGCAGATGCACCTGAAGGCTCGGGTCCCATCACAGCCTCTAACAGTGGCACGGATGCAGCTGGCTTGAGACACTTGACTGTAGAAGGTGAGTCTGACCTCAAGCACTGTAATTAAAGGTAGCCAAGATGACAGGCTGCACCTGAAGCTGCTAAGTGTTGCTGTGAGGCTGGGAAGTCAATATAAAGCCCTTATGGCCACTTTTCTTCAAGCCTTCTGCCAAGCCATGTGCAATTGTGCCCACAGTATCACCACCAGGCCTGATGCCTTGCTGAGGAGGTACGGGCCTTCTGGGTTGTGCTTTTATTGTGCTACAAATGAGGTGACTTTGACCTGGTGTACTTTGTCTCCCTGTCTTTTTGGGCTGCAGGATGAGAAGCCTGTGGGGAGATTGCAGTCTGACCCATTGGGGCAAAGGGGAGAACCCTGGAGGATGAAGGACTGGGGGCTTGAGAAAGGATTGGACAGGGAATCCAGGTAAAGAGTATGGCTGGAGCCATCCTCAAAGCAGCACATCCATGGTTCAGACATCTTCTGTATGAACATGATCTCTCCATCAATAAACATGTGTTCATGGCAACTTCCTCTCCAGGAACAGACCCTGGCTTTTAAGTCTTATTAAAATTAACAGAAACCTTTGCTAGCTGTCAGGTTCAATATTGAACGAAATAAAAAAATAAGATCCTGAATATTATTTTTTCCTCCTTTTAAAACATGAAGATAAATACCAGTCTTCCTGAGTCAGCTAAGCCACAGAAAATAAATACAGATGAGATTAAAACCTCATCTGCTGGAAGTCTTGCATGCAGACTGCTGGCACTGAGGTGGCAGTGGAAGCTCTCCAGCTATATTCACCAACTGGTTCTCGTTATCACTCTTTATGTCTCTTCCAGTTTGGAGAATATCAACCAAGGAAGGAATTGTCGACAAAGCACACTGAATATTTGTCAGCTTAGCTGAGATCCTGCACCTTGGAAGCTGGGAACTGAGACACAGAAGTGAAAGGCACATGCAGTTTTGACTTTTTGGAGGAAAAGCCTATGGGATTTGGGTGCTTTGATCCTCTTTCCTGAGGGAGGAAGATGTGAGAATCACAGCTCCAGAGAGTTCTTACCAAAAATGAACTTGTGGATCAGTGACATTAAAAGCAACCAAAACAGCCTACTTCAGCTGGCAGTGGAGAAATGGGCACTTCTTGGTCTGCCTCAGTGCTGGCCTCGGGTGATCACTGATGACACTGCAGGTGCAGCTTGTTATCAGTCCATGGGCAGCCTGCTATTAATTTAATCACACAGTGTATTATACTGGCAACAACTCCAAAGAAAAACACCCATTTTATAGATTGGGATTGCTTTCAAACAACTTGGCCGTCCTCTGTATCTTCTTCAGTACTGACTCCCGTTTGTGCAAACTTGGCTGCTGTGTGGCGATCCCTGAAAAACTTGTCCTTAGAGATGTCCACAAATACTGTCCCAGCCGTGAACCACCATTTGTTTCCTGCCGATGTGTTGCTGGCTGGATTGTTGAGAGGTCAGAGATGCCTTTTTAGCTGGGTCCTATGGAGCTACTTCAGCGCTGTGCCACTGCAGGACAGGTTTGCCAGGCTGGGGGGAGACCCTGAGGGGATGGGGCAGTGGGAGGCCCTGAGAGGATGGGCTGGTGAAAGACCCTGAGGGGCCAGGGCAGTGGGGTGCCTTCAGGTGCATCAGGGCAGCTGGAGGCCCTGAGGGGATGGGGTGGCAGGAGGCCATGAAGGGATGAGGTGCTGGGGAGGCCCTGGAGCAACAGGGTGGCAGGACACCCTAAGGAGTTGGGGGGTGGGAAGCCCTGAGAGAATGGGTTGGAAGGAGGCCATAAGGAGCCCCCACGCAGCCACCTCATTCCTTGCCTCCCTTCTTCCGTGGTGCTTCCCCGAGGTGTCTCTCATCCTTGTGGCAGAAGCCCTCGAGGCTAGGCCTCAGCAGGGTGGTGGGGATACCCCCCAACATGCCTAGGCTGGCCTGGCTGGGGGAGAAGGAGGAGAAGGGGGCCCCACAGGGGCAGGCCCGTGAGGGGCAGTGGGCAGAGGCAGGGCTGGCGGCCAGCCCGGGCCCCCAGGGTTGCCCAGGCCGTGGCACTGTGGTCAAGACCCCGCTGACACAGAGCTCTGGGCCTGCAGAGCTGCTGCAACCATGTGGAGGGCGATGGTCTCTGAGCACTGGACTGTGGAGAAGGTGCTGCTTTCTGCCTGTCTTTCCTTTGTGGAAACAAAACAGTGGAAAACCCAGGCCCTGAAGCAACCAGGACCCTCAGGAGAGAGTGACCAGCCATGCCTGCTTTCCAGCAGCCGTTGGCAGCACTGGACATACCCACACCCCATGGCCTGGCCACAGGCGCCAGCTGTTCTGCTGGCCTGCAAGAGGAAAGGAGAGGAAAAGCTTTTGCCTCCCGGGCACCTGCTCTGCAGCGCTCACGTCTCATGTGGCAGGGGGTGGATGTGGTACGGCCCCCAGCTCCAGGCCATTTCTGTCCCCAGGCATTTCTGGCGCACAGGCACTGGAGCTGCAAGAGCCTTTTGACACAAGTGCTGAAGTGAATGAGGGCAGGTCACAGCAAAAGGTCCTCCAGTGGGGTTGGTCCCTGTTCTGAAGGTCCTGTCACCTTTGGCAACCCACGAGGATCTTTTTCCATCTGGCCTGGGTCTCCATGCTGCAGAGGAAAAGCTGGCAGCAGATTTTAGGAGAATGACCCTCAGGTCAGCTCTATTCTTTTTTGAGCACCCTGTGCAACTCTTTTCCCACCTTGCAGGATGGGAGCAGCTCTGGTCCCTGCTATTGGAACATTTATCCCCTCACTTCCCTCCCTGTGTGCTCACGCTCCCCCCATGCCACTCCATCGCTATGCCTGCCTGATTCCTGCACACATCTCCCCGTGCGGCGGCTGCAGGGAGACACGTGCCAGCCCCATGAGCCCCAGCATCCCGCAGGATCAAAGCTCCTCTGAGCTCCTCAGGCTGTTGCTTGCCCCGTCCGTCTATGGCTGATGCACTCCTCATGGGACTGCTTTCCCCAAAGAAGGGGCAGCGTGTGCCTCTCCCATACATGGATGGCAAGCCAGGATAGTGAAGAATGCCCAGCAGCATGGCTGGAGCAGGCGGTGCTGGAAAGGGAAGTTGATGCCAGGCAGGGGAGCAGAGCTCCTTGTCCATTCTTCCCGGACCCCTATGCCAGGCCAGATGGAGGAGCTCAGCCCTCATCAGGTAGGCACCATGTCAGAGACGTTACGCATGGCCTCAGGTATTCATGTTTGCATGGCACGGTGGGGTACACGTCCCCGTGTGGGGACATTGGCTCTCAGACCACGGCTCTCCCAGCTGGCCTCTCCTCTCCTGGAGAGCTGGCCTGAGTGACTCCCAAAGCAGCGCAGGAGCCCACAGCCTCACTGCTCACCCACCAGGTAATTGCCCTGTGGAACCATTTTGTTCCAGGAGGTCTTGAGAAAACACCTCACCATACTCAGAAGCTGGCGGGACCTGGCCTTGCTGTCCTGCAGTCTGCGTGGTGCTGCTGTGAGAGATAATGGCTCCCATCCAGGCGACCCCCAAAGCCTCCTGCATCTCCTGTGAGGCAGGGTGCGCCCCCTGGGCAGTCGTTCCCAGCCCAGCTATGACAGCATCAACCCATCTCGTTGGAGTAGCAGGATAAGCATCTCTGTTGCTGGTCAGAGTCTGTTGCTGTTTGCCTCCCCAAGATCAAATCCATCTGATTTGCCAGCAAGGCAGCAAGCACCCAGGGAAAAGGTGTCCCTGGCTGCAGAGGCCTGCTTTTACACACGACTGCCCTGCAGAGTGTGCGCAAGACAGGCAAGCAGCTGAGAGTGCATCTTGCTTGCTTTCTTCCAGAATATTTACCCCTTAGGCATCTGTAGAGGTTTTCTCCCCTGCATTCATTGCCTGGGAGCCCAGCTAGGCTGCTGGCTGCCAGCCCGTTCCTCAGCTCCCAGCTTGCTGCTGCTAAGATCGGCAGAGGGCAGGGCAATCCCACCAAAGGGTGACCGAGGACAATTCCCAGGAGCCAGGGCATCCCACTGCAGCACCATAGAAGGTGGCTGCTGACAAAGAGGAGGCCAGGGTGCCTAGCTGACCTCCTCCTTGAGGAGGGTGCAGCCAGCCAGGCAGGGTCCCTGCCAGAAATAGGCAGAGTGCCAATGAAATAGCTGTCAGAGGTGCCAGAGATCCTACTCTCATCTTAAAACCTGCATCCTTTGGGGGACAGGGAACAAGTCCACCCTGGGTAAGAGACAGGCAGCACAGGT
Source organism: Fregata magnificens (assembly GCA_013389945.1). NCBI lineage: Eukaryota > Metazoa > Chordata > Aves > Suliformes > Fregatidae > Fregata > Fregata magnificens. Next base: position 93,095 of record WAAD01019617.1, read on the forward strand.
CTGCTCTGGCAGCTGGCCTAGCCCATGCCAAGGGTCCCCAGAACTAGTGCAGTAGAGCCAGTGCCACTCATGCTCCAGCCCTGACCTGCTTTGCACTCCCAGCTGTGCTATCCGTGGGTAACAGGGTCTGTCAGCAGCCACAGCAAGAGGATGGATCAGGGCCGAGGTCCGGACAGGAGCAGCAGGAGAGAGGGCTGGAGGCAACGCCGGCAGCAAGGCTGCAGCGTGGACCTGAGGGGTCCATCCAGGAGATGGGGCCAGACACAAAGACCAGCTACCTTGCAAAGTCTGTCCAAGGGCCATCCAGCAGATGGGCTGAACACAAGCTGTCTACCACACAAGTATGAGGTCCACACAGGAAACAGCACCTGAGATAAGCTACCTGTTACACAGGTCCAAGGTCCATCTGGATAAACGTGGCCTTACAGAGCTCAGGGCTGAGCTGAAGTGAGTGCAGGGCCCACGGCTGGAGGATGTGTGGGTGGGGATCCCAGGTGAGGCTGTTCAGGGTCATCAAGACACATTAGTGCCCTCAGGGGCCTGAGACTTAGAGCAACCCACGGTTTAAGCATGAGGCATGGGCCACCCAGTGCCTCAAGTGTTCAGCTCTGGTTGGGGCTACTCCTCAAGATGGGAGTTGAGGGGAGCTGCATGGTGATGGTGCCCACCCCTATGTGTGGTCGTGGCCAACTACCTGTAACCTGTTTCCCTGCACCTCTCTTCCTAAAATGGAATTTGTGCATGTTTTCTGGGGGTGATCTGCCAGTTCAGGCAAGGAGGAAGAGCTGGGTACCATGTTTGTAGAGATGCTCCATCAGAGCCCAAAGGACCTCCAACACTTGGTATCTTTGCTTCTGTGAAACCTCGGGTGCATCTGTGTCACCAAGCTTTGGAAAATGTCATTGGGTGGCCAAGGCTGACTTGCTCATTTGCTCTCCTAGGTGCTTGGCTTTCAAGGGTCCTTGGCACTTTCCTACTGAATGCACAGAGGGGTTGCATCCCCTGGAGATGCTCTTTCGCCTTCCCAGCAGATGAGCGGAAGAAAAAAGCCAACTTTCCTACCCATGAATTGTAGCCAGAGAAATGAAGCAGATGAGTGTCCAGCTGTGCCACTGGGGTGACGTGCCAACAAGCCAACTTCAGGGGCTGGGGGCCAGGCAGGGGGACTGCACCTTCTCCAGGGGCTTTGGGGAGGCTGGGGGGGTGAAGGCAGAGAAGTCATGAACCCACAGCAAAACACAGATAAGCAGCCTTCTTTCTGCACCTGGCAGCCATGCTCATAAATAGCAGGAAGTTTCAGATACCCAGATAAGCAATTTCAACTGCAGTTGGTTTTGCCACACGCAGGGGGTGGTTTGGTATCCATACCTGGAGGGTGTGCTTTTTCTCCAGCTTGCCAAGCGTGTCTGTCCTCCGCAGGGCCAGGGTGCTCACCATGCTCCGCAGGGCTCTGTGCCTTGCCGGCAAAAAATCTGCAGGACCCGCTCAGCAGGAGCAGGTGGAAAGCATGCCTGTGGGGACACATCTGCAAGTGTCTCTCCATGCCAGGAGGGCTGGGGATGGGTTTGTATGGGAAAGCCTAGTGTCTCGCCTGAGCACGTGAGCCCAACAGCTGGAGCTTTGAGGGAAGCAATATGAGATTAAAAAAAAAATAAATCACAGGAGGCAATGATGCCAGCAAGTGCCCAAGGATGCCCCAGCCCCATGCAGCCTGCACATCAGGAGCCTCCTCTTGCCTGCTACCCACCGCCCAGCAGTACCAGGCACCACTTGAGAGTGGAGAGCGAAGCATGGAGAGCTGCAAACCCACACCTGTGTCTTCTAGCTGCTGCATTTGGGGAGAGCTGTGGTACCTAAAGGTCTCTGGGAGACATGGGGCAGGACCACTCCTTTCCCTGGTGCAGTCAACCCAGGCGTGGGAGGAGAGTGGAGAGGGCCCCTTCTTCTCCAGCTCCAGCAGACACAAGGGCAGAAGTGGAAGTGCACAGCAAGCCTTCAGGGTCCGAGTTTGCACCTTGTTTCTCTGCCGGGGGCCAAAGGGAGGTGTGTGTGTGGGAATTTAGCAGCTCGCCCTCTTTGGAAAGGGTCCAGCTGCCTTAGGAGAAATTCCTCGCATAGCTTTGCTGTGAAGAAAGTGCTGACCTGTTCGGGGGTGTTTGCTGAGCAAGTGAAGACGAGCCAAAGGCAGCTCGTAAGTGCTGGGAGAAAATGGCCCATTTTCTCATCACCAGGGTTAGGCAGCAGGTCAGGCACTTTGGGGAAAGTGGTGCCTGGTGGCAGTTACTTTGTATGCCGTAAGCAACTCCACCAGGATGCCCTGATGCTCACTGCCTTCACGCGCTGCCAGGGCGATGCTCCGACTACAGCAGAGAAGCTGATGGTGCCATGCCATGTGGTAGGTGAGTATTGGAGGGTGAGCTGGCAGCTACATCCAGGCTGCTTGGCCAGACACTGGTGCCCAGGACCTGCCTGTGGTGCTCTCTGAAACCCTACCAGTCCCAGGGGTGAGACCTAGGAAACATGCGGAGAGCTGGAGTCTCAGAGTGGGGATGAGACGGTGGGTCAGAGAGGGGGCGTTTAGCTATGGTAGGACTTGGGGTCCTTGGGATGCTAGGGACATGCACAGGACAGAGATGCTGTTCCTTCATTGTAACAAGCAGGCTGCTGGCACTGATAACTGCAGTGCCAGAGAGTATTTAAACCAGAAGCAGGTGGCTGCGGGTGAGCACATGGTCTGGCCTGATGGGACTGACATGGGGAATGCAGCTAAGGTTCAGTACGCTTCTGAAAATACCGGCAGGAAAATAAACAGTGTAACTGCAATAAATAAGGAAGGCAAATCAGATCCCCTGCAGTGCCAGGAGAGTAGCCAGAGGATGTCTGGGCAACAGAGGAAGGGCAAACCTGCAAGTGCTCCCACACCAACACCAGACACCTAAAGCCAGATATTTAGGGATTTTAGGAGAGGCTGTAATAAGGGGACACTTCAGCTATCCAGTTGTGGACTGGATCGAAGTGTCAGGGGACAAGACTTAAGGATAAAACCTTTGAATGCGGTACATGGTGCCATCACCCCAGAAGAGGTCTGAGAACCACCAGGAGAAGATGCTGTTCTGGATCTGCTCTTGCACAGCACATGGGGCTTAGCTTGGGAGGGTCTAGGCCAGCTGTGATACCACTTGGTTTTAATTTTATGGTAAGGAAGTGCAGGCTGAATAACTCCAGCACGTGCTTATTTGATTTCAAGACAAGAGACCATGTAAAAATGAAGAAATGTGTCAAAAAAGAAAAAAACAGGCCAATCCCAAACCTCTCAGTGGTGTGGTCCAGAAAGCCAGAGGCCTCCAAGCTGCCTGGAGGCTGCAGAAAAACACCGTATTAAGATCCTCAGTAAAACATGGAGCAAAGAGCAAATAGGGCAATCCCATAAAGCCCCCGCACAGCTGACGGGAAAGAATGGGGAGCACAGGAAAAAGGTTGATGCTGAAGAGCAGAAGGTCTGCCAAAAGAAGAACAGGAAAGCTGAAAAAACGCAGCAAGTTGGATATAAATAGGGAAGCAAGAGGGCTAGGAGCAGGCTTGAGGACTGTCCTGCCAAATGTGCTCAAACCAGTGGTGAATAGCTCAGCAAATCTACTGCATGGACCGGGAGGTGAGCAGGGTGCACAGGGATGGGATGGCCACAGCGGACAGGTCTTTGCCCTGGGGGCATTCACCCATCCCAGCTTATTTTTTGTCCCAGACAGGTGGGAAGGGCTCATACATTGGAATAGAAATCCTGGTGGGGTTATCCTGGAGAGACAAGCTAAATGTCGGTCAGTCCTGGACAGCTCAGAGGTGGCCAGCACCAGCTGGGCCAGAAAGGGATGGGGCACATTGACTGTCAGTGGGCACGCTCAAGCGTGGAGATCCTCATAGGAGCAATCCTTCCCGGTGGCCAGACCCTCTCCCAGGCTGCAGGAAGCCTGGCAGCTCAGTGCATCCTTGCATGGGGAACTGGGGCAGAACCTCAGGGCATCCAGCCACTGAGCAGCCTGGGGCAGTCTGGTCCTGCAGAGCCAGCCAGCACAAGCTCCTCCGCGGGGAGTTGGGAATTTCCTCTTCCCAGGGAGGAAACAGCTCCTATTTTGAGTCTTGCTGGAGCAAAGGAATTTGATTTCTCTTTTTTTTTTTCCCCAGCTGAGTCAAAGTTGACCGTTTCTCTCCAGGGGAGATGCCGAGTGCAGTCTGGGAGAGAGGAGGTGGCATCCTCAGGGCTGCTGGGAGACTTCCCCGAGGAAGCAGCACTGTCATGTGCCAGGACCTTCAGTTTTGGGGCTGTTTGCTCTCAGCATTACCTTCACACAGGGAAAACGCAGGCACGCTTCACCACTGACACAGCATCCTCAGCATCCCCATCACCCTGCACTGCAACCCATGTCGTCCCACCCGCATCCCGCTCCCCGTGCCTGAGCCAGAGACAGCCATGACTTACAGACCATTAGCGTTGTGCCTGGCAAACTGATGGTGATGCTTACAGGGCTCTCCCCCAAATGGCAGCCTGGGCTCAGCCCCATTACTGTGCCAGATCTGGCTCTCTCCTGGAGACCTCATCTTGCCTGGCCCGATTTCTTGAGCAAGCACCTGTCTGTCAATGCAGGAAGGAGGAGGAACATGCTCTTTTTATCATGTTAAAAACCCCCTGCTTTTCAAGAGGTCTCTCTGAAAAGGCTGGGAAAGGGAAGCAGGAATCCAAATGGGTTTGCTTGCTCTGTGGCTGTTGGCCCCAGCTCACACCAAGCAGGGCAGGCAGATGTTGGTTTGAATTGAATTGCACTTTCTGGGGGGAGATGGGGAGGTGGGTGTGTGAGCAGAGCTTGCTGGGGCACAGTGCCCACAGGCAGGCCATGGAGGGGAGGGAGAGCCTGGGGGACCTGTCTGAGCTGGGAGCTGGAGGCTGCAGGTGGTCCCTACCAGCTGTAGGAGGGACATGGAGGGGCTGGAGCTGGCAGCCAGGGTGTCCCAGTGTGGGAGGACTCCTCCCTTGCATGAGCAATTCAGGCATCACAGCCAACAGGGGCATTTGGGGGAAGGCTTTGGGAGCTCTCCCAGCCTTGCCGGGTTTGGTAGAGCTGGGGACAGCTGGCTCTCCTGGTGAGCCCCAGGCCTACAGCGGGATGGCAGCTTCGGGCAGGGCGTGCAGTGGGAAAAGGCAGAGGGGTACCTGTTGTCCTCCCCTGGGTGGGTGATGGGGGCACAGGCTGGCGTACATCTCCATGAGCAGCAACAAGAGATGCTGCTGGGGGATGCCATGAGCCTGGCCACTCTGTGGGCTGGTCCCCTTCTACTCCTGTAGCGTCTGTAGTCATCCCATCAGGGATACTGGTGGGGACATGCCTGTCCAGGCTCTTTAGGACCTGTTCACAACCATGAGTTTCTCTCCTCCCTTTCTAGCTGGACCTATCCACCTCCCTGTCCTACTCTGGCAGCAAGCTGGGGACAGAAACACCTGCTAGGATCTGCTCTCAGTCTCTCTCCGCTGAGCCTCAGCAAGCGCCCCCAATGCTGGTGTTGCAGGCTGTGGTGCGTAACAGCTCCGCATCCACCTCGCCCACCAGCTCTGTGAGCATGTAGTCCTCCATCATCCCCACCCGCCATCTCCTCCTCCCCTCCCAGACCCCCCACCGGGTGGTCTCTCCCTTCAGGCAGCTGCTCCATCCCCTCCATCATTGCAGATGCTCCTCACACCAGCTCCAACAGGTCCCTCTGAAGCTATGGGGGACCAGACCTGCACCTTGTACCTGGAATGCGGATGCACCAAGGTTTCATGCAGCTCCAGAGCTCTACCCTTCTTATCTTCCACTGGCGGTGTACGAGCATGACTGCGCAGCAGGAAGGGAAACAAGTGCCATTTCCCACAGCCAGCCAAGAGGCAGAGACCCAAGGGCAAGCCGCCGGGATGAGGCATGCGAGAAGCATCCGCCTCATCCCCTTTCCCATGAAATGCTTCTCTCGGTCCTTTGACTGATGTGTGCTAAGTATTGATTTTCCCCTGGAGTGGATGAGTCACAGAGAAGCCGGGAGGGAGTGGGAGCTGCCGGGTCACCCCAGGTGCCTGTGTCCAGTGGGGAGGCTGCATGGGAGGGAGCAGGCATTGCCCAGGGGTGTGGGCAGAGAGCAGGAAGGATGCACGAGGTCCGGGGGTGTGGGGCTGGCTCTCTCCCTGTTGACACTGCACGGGGCTCCCCAGCCCTGGGATAGGAAGGGGGATCCCTCCTCTGGTCCCCCTCCTCCTTCCCTGGGGAGGAGGTTACTGTGCGTAGGGTGTGAGCTCTCAGCTGTGCCTCTGCTGAATTAGTGGCTGTGTATCTGCTGGCTCCAGAGCAAATGCTCTCACTTGCCCTTCTCTCTCATGTGTCACTCGGCTCTTTTATTGATGATATCCAGCTTCGGAATGGGCCAGGCCATCTCCATCACGTCGCAACTTTGCCAGACGACAGCTCTCCACAGCACGTGGCCCAGGGAGAAAGGCAGCGGCTGCAGGATGTGGCCAGGGCTGCCCGCCCAGCTCTATGTGCGGGGCTCTGGGCTCCGTGGTGGTGGTGGGGCTGTGCCACATGATGTGGGGAGCTGCAGACAGGAGTCTGTCCTGTCTGTGCTGAGGTATGAGGTGATGCCGCGGTGGTCCCCTGGCTCTGGCTCACCTCCCTGCCAAGCCATAGCAGTCCACGCTGTCCCATCCTCCTCCCATCCGCGGGAGGGATGTGGGTGGGCTCCAGATCCTGGAGCATTTCTGCTGCCGGCCAGGCCTCCGGCCACCCCCGTAACACCTCCTTCTGCCCTCTGCAGCCCCTTGCTAACATGTCCGCCAGATCTGGCTGCTGGGGCCAGGCGCGGTGCTGCTACACTCCCAGCCTCCCGGCACCCAAACCTGGCTTAGCTCATCCCCCGCCTACATGGGCGGATAACGTGCTCCCCACTCGGCCAAGCTCTTGTGCTTTCCAGCTTTCCTCTTTGGGGGAATATCTGGATTTCCAATTATTCCCATTCCCTGCCTGAGCTCCTTGGGTCCTTCCCAAACGCCCACCTTTGCAGCTCTGTGTGCATCACCTCTGGAAAGGGGAGATGCCTTTCGCAGACCAAGATGCTGTCACGTCATCCTTTGCCGGATCCTTGCTGAAGGTGTCAGCTGAAGGGAGGGTATGGTGCTGCCTTTTGCAGCGGACATGCCTCCTGGACCAGCTCCTCCACTGCTGTCCTGGTGGGTCTGGGCCATCAGCGGACACGGGCTTCTGAACCAGAATAACAGATGGGGCAGAAAGATGGAAAACTGGCTGGTGCTAGTCGTCCTGAGCCCTGAGCCAACCCAGGGGCTACAGCTGGGAGAAGGTGGCTTCAACACAGACAAATGGCACATCAAAGTGGCAGGACCAGCCACAGCCACCACTTGGGGATTGGTGCAGATGGGACAGCCCTCCCCGTTGGTGGTTTTCGGCTCCCTCCACTTGCTGCAGCCTTTGTTTTTCTGCACAGATGCTTGCCAAATATTGTCCTTTGCCTTCTTGTCCCTTATTGCCCCCTTGGCCCCAATCCTATGGCTCCTGCTGCTCCCCAGCCTCCTCACTAAGCCCCCCGCAGAAAAGCACGGTGGCAGCAGGACTAAGCCCCCTGCCCGCATCCCAGCTGCAAGTCACAGGAGCATCTCAAGGGAACCGTGCACAAGCAACTGTTTTTCAGTGGCGGCAATAGTTCACAGTGTCCACTGGCACCCCTGTTGCCCCCACAGCACACGGGTCACGGCTCCTTGGGCTGCCCAGCAGCCTGGGGACACGCTGCCCTTCACAGCACAGGGGCAGCCATCACACCGAAGCCACTTCGGGAGGGGGACGTGAACGCAGGCCATGTGTGCCGGCCCCGGAGCCACTGCCAGGGACGCGCCTGGGCCGTGCGGCTGGCATTTCCAACCCCTCCCCTCAGCCCAAAGGAAGGAAAAACAGGCCAGTCGTCCCGCAGGGTTGCCAGGGTAACATTTTTTTGGCTGCCATGCTGTCCCAGCCACTGAGCTGGCAGGGGCTGTGTGCTGGGAGCTGGGGCAGTCCCTCTGTCCCCTCACCGGGGTGCCCCTGCCCAGGGCCACCCAGCAGCATGGGACAACCAGCCACAGGATGCAGCTGGGAGGGAGTGGGTGGGAGCCAGGCACAGGGGTAGGGGGGGTGGGGGGACCCTGGAGGAGCCATGCAGAGAAGAAAAATGCCAAAGCTTTGCTGGAGCTTGAAGCCTGCGGGGCAGGAGGGCCTTTTTGGCTGGGGTGTGGGAAGTCACCGAGCAGCCGAGCCACCATCAGAGCACCGCTGGTTTCCATTTGGTCGGCTTTCGAAAGAGCTGCCTCCCTGGCAGCATGTCCCCCCCCCCCGTGGCGGGCAGTGTTTGTTTGCTTGGGAAAAGACGAGCCTCATTATGTGTCCTTCGTGGCTCTCGAACTTTAAAGCAGAGCAGGAAGAAGTTTTACAATGGGAAACTGCCCTGGTGTCAGCCAGGCACTTTGCATGGAGGTCTGCTGGGGGGAGAAGGCCCCGTGGTGGTGGGGCCAGCACTGGGGCAGAGACCCGCTGACAGGCACAGGGAAGGCAGGAGTGTCGGCAAAAGGTGATGCACTTGAACCGGCCCCGTGTCTCTCCCTGGAGAACAAGCACAGCAGGAGCTGGGGGAGCACGGCCAGGCCAGGCAGAGCCTGAAGATGCAGCGAGGAGACAGTCGGGGCTGTAAAGCAGCTTCACATTCGCCTGCACCTCGGCACTCGCAGCACCCAGCAATAACCACTGTGCTCTCAGTGAAGCGCTGGTTGTGTCAGTGCGTGGGAAGATACAGGCAGGCACTCTGGGTAGCCCTGACCAGGTTTGCACCTCCTGGCCCATGTGGCGCTGATAACGATAGGAAGGGCCAGCGCTGCATTTCCCAATGAGCTAGAGCAATGCCCGGAGCAGCTGCCCGGGAGCTGCCCATGGCCTCTCCCACCCGGCAGGAGCATTTACCCACTCGCTCCCATCAAGCCCATTAAGAGCCGGCAGCTTTGAAGAGACTGCCGCTATCGGGGAGGATCATTTTCTGTTTTCAAGGAGATTTTTTCAAGCACTATCCTGCCCCAGGACTCTCCTCCTACTTGCTCCACGCTCTCCAGGCCCAGCGCCATCGTGACTCCTCCTGCAGCCCATCCACCTCTCCAAAAACCCTGCGCGAAATGGCAGCCCGGTGACTCAGGGCTGCCACGTGTTGCCTTTTGTGCAGCTTGCTCAGGTACTCCGGCAACGCACATCAGTGTCTACCTGGAGGAAAGGAATCCAGCTGTGGGAGAAGAAAGGGGCAGTAAATCACTCAAGCATCCAGCCGGGAAAGTGTAAATTTAACAGTCCCGACCACGTGAAATCATTCAGCACCCAAACAAAAGGCAACTTCGGTGTCTATTCATTGCCCCCAGACTGGGGTTGTGCTGAGGGGCTGTCTGCCTTTGGCTCTGTGGTGCAAGGTGTGGTTAAGATTTATAGCTAAAAGACGAATAGCGATAGTGTGCACCTCTGCGAGCATGGAGCTGAGCAGCTGTATGTCATGGTTTATTCTGCCAGATCCAAACCATGGCTTAGACTAAACACCGCCTCTGCCATCAGTGAATCACTTCTAGATCCCCTGGAAGTTTCCAGGGCTTGGATTTCAGAAGCTTGCTGCCTCGGGGCACTAAAATGCTGCGGAAGACAAAGCAAGGTGTGGCAGTTTTTGTGGGGATTATCCTGCCCTCCACGGGGCTGGGGCTGGAGGGAGATGAAAGCTGGGTAAGGGGAGGAGGTGGAAGTGGGCGGCAGCGCCAGCTTTAGCTCCTTTCCCTGCACGGGAAAGGTGAGGTGAGGTCCGCTGCCGCCCGGGGTCTGGCACTCCAGCCCCCTGGCAAGGGCTGTCCCGGGAGGGTGCGCAGGGACCCCCAGGCTCCCCATCCTGCCGGGCTGGGCCAGGTTCGTTGCATGAACAGCCAGAGCGGCAAGGGAGGCTCGTGGGGTTCCCAAGCCCCCCACAGGCAGTGGGGAGGAGCGAGGGGCTGCTGGGGTAGGGAAGGGCCAGGAGAGGAGGGCATGGGGTGCCCAGATGGGAGCACCCTTCCCTGCTTGGTGCCCCCGGGGCTTGGATAGGGGACAGGAGAGGGAGTGAGCTCAGCTCGCTGATTCACTCCCTCCTTCAAGACCAGGCCTGGCCTGCGAGCCGAAACCCATGGGCTTGGTGGAGCAGGCGATGCCGGGGCAGGTCCGGGTTGCCGGTGCCCTTTGGGGGCGAGGGCGCTCCCCGGCGCCCCGGGGAGAGGATGCTCCTCGGGGACGGATGCTCCTCGGGGAACGGCGCCGTGCCCCCCGCACAGCGGCTGCGCTGGGGCTGGCGCAGAGCCCAGACGCCCTGTGGGGTGTCCCCGACCCCCTCCCGGCTGCAGGAGCCCAACGGCCG